>JAZGLO010001524.1:0-202929 GCA_036873155.1 Biomphalaria sudanica
CCATGATACCTTGTGTCAGGTTGGGTTTTACAAGTCTAGGGTATGACTTATTATGCCGTGTTTCCCACCCCAACGATGGTTATTAACTTCCTGTCGGGGTTGTAACAATCAGTTTATGAACTGAGTATCAAAAGAACGAGTACTGCAAATAGTAGCGTCTACTATTGAGTAACCAGATTGTATATAACAAAACAAAAGGTTTAATGGAGTAATGATATGATGAAGAGAAAATGACGAATAAATATTGGTAGCGTTTACAAAGGCAACTACAAGTTATACATTCTATTTAAAATAACTAAAGCACACCTTAATCTCGGTGCCACAGTAAATCAGAGCTCGCCCTCACCCCAACGCCATGGACGATAGTCAAATACCATACCAGATCCTACAAATCAGACATGACTCCAGATGAGTCCCAAGCCTGGGTCCCTAAACAAGAAAAACGAGCATTCCTTGAAATCGCCATTCACAAGATCATAGAACCAACGACTTTAGAGCTACACCGCGAAGAATCAAGTAAAATAAACTAACTTACCCAATACTGGAGAAGAAAACAAAAACAAAGCGCGTCCTTAGGAACTAGAGCGCACAAACCATTCTGATGCAAAACGAGAAACATCACACAAGGCGCAACTCTAGATGCGCACGACACCTTGCACGTATAATAGTGGGAAGCGTGGTCGAGAGGCTAAGTGCGCTTGAACTTGGCTTTTCTTGGCTACCTAGAAGGGGGCTCGAGGTTAGTTTTTATTGAAATATTGTTGACACAGCAGTAATGTTTATTGACATAAATGTCCAGTCCTTCTCTTGTTTTATCACTATCTGTTGTTCTGTCTGATCTGTACAAAAGAAACGCATCCAAGTTTACTGATGCTCCTGGAATAATTTCATTTAGTCATGTTTCAATGAGACAGATTAGCTAGCGTTCACAGAATTGGTAGAAATGTCTGCAGCAACAACCAAGTTCGTCCATTTTGTTATTTAGTGATCTAACATTGCCCAAGACAATAGGAGGCAGATAGCCCTTTTGTCCGTTTTTCCTGCTTTTGACTCGAAATCCTCCTCTACGGCCTCGTTTTTTTCGCTTTGTCTGTGTGTTGATAGGCTCATGGCAGTTTGGTATGTAGCGGCCATTTGTTTCCAAGATGGCGGGTGTGTACATAGAATCATTCATGATCATATTATTCATGCTATCCACTGAAACACTGGTTTTTAACATGCACACTAATAAATTAGTCCACAAAACTAGAAACACTTTCATTCCCTGAAACACAATAACACAATAGGAACAGAATAATAGAAAAACAAATGCAGATTATATGACAATGTAATTAGGTCGCCTGTCGAGCGGCGCCCCGGAAGTACAAGTGATAGCTTGGGTAAAGTTAGAGTGAACCTAAATACCACAAATTCAAAATCATTGTCTTAACCAAGAGTTGTCTCCACCATAAACAAAAATATCAGGTATTCATCAATACCTACATAACAAAAATTATTGTGATCCACTCAGTGGCGTAGCTAGGTTATTTGATGCCAGGTGCGGCAACTCCTCATTATGCCCTTCATGTGTATACGTGATATAATTATTATTATATCTTAAACTTCAATTTTACAAAAAGTTAATTGTGTTGTACAAACTTTCTTGCTTGCTAAATATAAATAATTTTATAATTTTATATAACTAATTTTTATCGAAATCAGTTTTTAGAGGAAAGGGGGAAAGACGCTATTAGTTTCGTATGAAATGTGTTTCCGTCCCGTTTAGATCTCGTAAACTAGAGAAGACAGTGAACATCTTAATATTTTAGTCCATTCAAAGTTCTGATGCAACGGCTACTTTTTTCTTTTCTAAAAGCGAAAAATCTAATTTTTTAAATCACTTTTGTAAGCATTGGAGGCTCTTTAGTAGGGGATATGACTACTTGCCATATTTTTAACACATTTATGCAAATGGAATTTTTTTTTTACATTTTTATTGCTACGGTATGTAAGTTCTGTCCTACTAACTACTACATTTACCCAAAAATAAATGTTTACTTTAAAAAAAAAAAAAAAAACAATTTAATATGCATATAAGCTGGACATAACAAAACAACAATTAATAAGTAGTTTTTCATATTATCCCGTAAACGGCGTCGTTGTAACATGGCCATAGAACACTTAACTAAAGGATTTTTTTAAGGAAATGCTATTTTGTTTCTTTTTTTTTTTCTTGGAGGATTTGAATAAGAGATTGAGCCTTTACAAAACAATTAGATCAATTGTATATTCATTATAAGAAATCAGTTAGGCGACTTTCACATCTAACTTCACATTCACTTTCACCTATCTTAACAGCTTAACAGATTCTTGTTTTTGAAGTATGGAGGCTTCTGAAGAAATCGCTACAATATTTTAAAGCGTCCAGACAATATTCGTTATTGTCGTCCGAGGACGGGAAGTCTGGAAGGTTCTAAAACTCTTAAACAGGAAGGACTAAAGGTGGCAGCTAGACAGAAAGGATTTTTAAAACGATTTCGAAAGGGACACTGTCCGATAAAAGCCAAAGTCGCTAGGATCTGGAGAATGACAATCCCAGATGTCGACACTGTCACACGAAAGAAGAAAAAGGAAACAACATTTTCTCTACGAATGAAGAGTGCTCGGAAACACAATTAAAGATACGTATAGTCTTGAAACAGAATTGGTGCATGTGGGCTTGTTCCCTGTAGGAAGACAGGCAAACCTTGCAGAACAATGCCAGATATCTGAACCGTGCTTTAAGGGATTAATCTCATTTTGTTGTGTTCGAGATACCGAGATACCGAACAAAATATTTTATTGTCACTGGTTAGTTAACTAATGTGTTAATTTTTATCGATTCTTGTGTTTTCAGCTAAAAGAAATGATCGTGCAAAGTTTCAGTTTGATCCTAGTTTGGGTTTAGGAGAAATAACATGTACAAACTTTTTACCAGATATTGAGTTGATAGAAGCTATGTTAATGTTTAGCACATGCAGCACGTACACGCGACTACTTTATGTTCAAACTACTTGTAAGTCTCTATTTTACAGATACACGTGAATTACGTCATATTCTCTCGGACATTGGCCGTCAGGAGGAGAGGTCCATGAAAGGTAATTGACCAGTTCTGTTACAATGAAACACTGTGAATGTGTTTTACCCTTGAGGAATTTCCAATCACTTTGCTTAACATAAGCTTTCTTTCAATATGATAATTCTGTTAATATTTTTAATTAAGGAATTCAATTATATATGAAGTTCAGTAGTTCGGCTTTATGGTTTATGTAGATCTGGCTTTGATAAAATATCTGCATTACAAATAATAGAGATGTAGTTGTTTTTTTTTTTTTTTAGATTTACAAAATATGAATATTTTATTTGACATTCAATTGGAAATTTTAATACACAGCAGCGGAATCCATAAATGGAAATATTTTTGTCGTATCTCGAATTTTACAAAATATAAGAGTAGTATTACGAAAAGTGTTTTAATAAGCCATAGCAGCTCCGGCACCGGCTCCGGCCGATTATCTGCCAGATATCAAAAAGTGATATCCGGTGCAGCCATAGTATATACATTTAGTATGCAAATTTTTTTTTAAAGTTTGTACATCTTTTACTGTGTAGAGGCCCCACACTGAGAGTGACCTACATTGCTTTTACTGCCGTAACGCTATCCCTCATGAAAACTCTCATTGCATAACCACTTTAAAAAAAGGCAACATTTTTGTGAGGAAATCAAAACACTTAGCAAGAGCCAATATAAACCAGTTGATTCACTTCTGTAAGCCTCGTGGCTCCCTTTTGTTTCTATACTTACTAATATTAAAATGTAGAGCTGTTGTTTTTTTCAAACTTTTAAAGAGTGAAGATATGTACGTCCTATCTGTATTTATGTGTTCATCTAGTCGTTCAGTTTAAGTAGAGACTTCAACTCTGTTAAGTCATTTCTTTCCCTATTTGATTCTAACAAACAATGCTAAGCTCTATTGGCAGTATGGAAGAAGGAGCACTTCTACATGCGGTACTAGTACAAGAAATAAGAAATGCGCCTTTATCTTTGTGTCCTTCTGAGTATTTGATTAGGTCGTGTGTTGATGTTTGTGAGTTATGCCTCAGTTCTTTATGTATTATTGCGACTTTACTTTTCCGTGTTGTGTCCTGAAGTGTCTCTAAATCAAATGACAATGTTTTTAATCTTAAAGAATGAGTGCAGTGTTTCGCATGGCTACGCAGACCCAATTGTGACTTGCATAGTTTTTCCGCATCATATACAGACAAAGCCGTTGTCCACCGGGTGTCTATTTAAGTTTGTATTACGTCTTCTGCGACTGTCGTCTGCAAGGGTTTTATCTGGGCCTTAGATGCGTATCCCGCAGACTTCGTGAGAGCTCTCCTTCTCTTTCAGAGTTCATCTTCTGCCAGGGCAAAATGGCGCGGGGGTAGAGAGGTGGCAGTTCTGTTAAGCCTTACCTTAAGCTCGCCAAATCTAGTAATTAAGTTGGGCACTTATTAACAAATACTTATAAATATCTGTTTAGTAATGTAATTGTTTTTAAACATGTTAAAAACACAACAACAAATTATTGAACTATCAAAATGGTATTCCTTGATTAAAATAAAAAAAAAAATATTTTTAAAATATACTGGACACAGTTAAAAAGGAATATTTTCACAAAATCATAATTTTTTGTTAAAATCTTGGACATCATGAGATTTGTTTGATTCGTGAAGCTGGTCGACATTTAACGTTTTCTTCTGACACCAGAGAGGATCAAGGGAACGAGTCTTGAGTTCAGTGTACCTGAAAAGGTTTTCGAAAAAAAACAACTTATTTTTACAAATCAAGAACTGGAAATTGTTTTATTTAATAAAACCTAATTATATATATATTGTAAACTTTATCCACGAGCTAAATTATATTTGTTGCCAGAAATGTATAATGTAAAGCCTCTCATGTATGTGTGGATATTGAAAAGTCTCAGGTGTATTTACATAATGATTATAGCGTTTTAAAAAAAAATGTGTTTATTAAAGTTATCTCAGTGCCTAATACATTTTCTCATTATACATGCACGTCTGTCATTGAGAGATAATGGCGTCTGCATACCAGTGACCTTTTTCTGAATACTGAATACGCTATAAACCGTTGGCTACTTATCTAAGGAGCTCCAGTTTAAATCTTAAACTTTATCTGAGTTATGTTTGTTGAGCGCCAAAATACTGCACAGAAACCTTCTTCCATCCACCCCTTACCCCACAAAAGAGATTTTAAACAAAATGATAAACGGTATTAAATCAAAAATCACGCTCTATATAAAGAAATATACTATAGTGACTTTGCAGTAAAATAAGACTTTATCGTTTGAATGTAACTCAATAAGCGCTTTTATTCCTCTTTAAGAATATTTTGTATGAGACTTCCTTTCATATGCGTTGTATTTTAATTTTTTTGTTATTGCGGATAGAAAATGTCTGAACATATTTAATTGTCTACATTTAATGAATCATCTTAGTATTTAAAATCAACTTACGGATCTGACGAGCTTGTTGACCACAGCCTATCTGATCAGCAAGCGGCTCGTAGTAAATGTCGACAAGTTTTTTAGCATAGTTGCCAATGTTTTTGCCGCAATGATTTTCCAGTGTTCCTAGAATGCAAATTCTCAGTTGATCGAAGTAGCTGTGAGTAAACGAACAAAATATAACAATATTAAAAACGGTTTATGTTTTTACACAAACTCATTAGCGGCCTGACAAGTCCATTCCTGGGTCCCGTATTTCGTTAAAGGAATACAGTAAAAAAAAAAAGAATGCTTATATTTTAAGAACAAATATTAGAAGCTATTAGTTATGAACTATCAATAAATCCTATCTATTCCCCTACATTTCAAAAATTGAAGTTTGCCTGATCTTGTTTCGCTTTCTTTACATAAATGGTGGTTTACTTCTGTATACACTAAAGGTATGTTGGCATCACTTTTTTTTTATGTTCAACTTAAACTAAAGTTCACTTACGAACAGACATTGACTGACTCCATCTCTTCGTCATTAGCCTTGGTGGTAAAAGTGGCCAACTGCAACTCAAGCTGGAAATTGTCCACGCACTTGCTCATTCCTTCTTGGGCTGACAAGAGAGCGGTATGATCGTTGACACATGGAGAGTCTGAGTTGGAATCTAGCCCTAGTAAAGAAAATATTAACTGCCTCAGACTTGACGTCAAGATATGAGGACATTATGTTTTACTCTACCACACGTATATTTAGGGATTTTTTTAGGGGGGGGGTATAAAACCCTTACTCAAAGTACAAGAAAGTACCCTCGTAGCACAAATACGTTTAAATGTAAAATTACTTTTCTAGTTAGGGAGTTTTACAAGCTGGCAAACATCAAGTTTCAAATGTTATAGTTCTTTCTTTACAAAGCTTAAACCGTCTCAATCTGTCTGTATGTTATCCTATTTCCCATAACGGATCAAGTTAAAACATTGCACAGTTATTAATTGAACCAGACAAGACTTGAATCAATAAATAATTTTAGCAAACTAGTAAATTAACTATTGAAGATTATTTATTTTGTTTCTTATCAAAATGTGGGCAATAAAGGCTACTTAATGAGAGATTTTGTTAAATGTATGGATTTACTCCCTTTATAAAGTTTTTGTCTTTTTTTTTCTCCCACTTTCCATTCTCGAATCCATTGAAGATTTGCATAATATTTCTATGAGGACAATACACAAATCAATCCAAAAATACTAACCAGATTGTTAATCATTTAGTAATTAAATAGCTTTGCTTTATATAGCAGATAGGGAGCTAAACCCAGTAAATTGTCAGATTTTCTTTAACAAGAGGTTCTTTCCCTTAGATGGGCTTTCTTTTTTAAAGTATTCTTTTTCAAAAAAGCGTTTGATCGATGTGCTGGCCATACGACTTTCTTGTTTACCACCCTAAATACTGCAAGTTGGAACAGTGTGTGGGGAAATTTGACAAGATGTATTATAGAGTTAAACATATTGGACAGCATCAGCTGGAGACAACGCGCAAGTTGGAACAGTGTGTGGGGAAATTTGACAAGATGTATTAAAGAGTTAAACATATTGGACAGCATCAGCTGGAGACAACGCGCAAGTTGGAACAGTGTGTGGGGAAATTTGACAAGATGTATTATAGAGTTAAACATATTGGACAGCATCAGCTGGAGACAACACGCAAGCGAAATGTGTTCTGAGTTCAAGTTTGACATTGTTGTGGAAATGCCTCGTTTGAAGAACACATTTTTTCCCCAACAACGAACATGGTAAGTAGTAGTTCAATGTATAGGAAAGCGAGTTCGATACATACAACTAGAAAAAAGATTGGTAAATGACTTTCTGCATAGATATGATCAATTATTTTTTTTTAGCTTTCAAAAACTTTGTTAAGAAGAGTAATGGATATTGCATAAAGCTGTAATAAAGTTGGGTGTATTGTCACAAGAAACTAAATTTTTATGAGTTCTCTCTTAGGACTTCCAGTCTTATCGTTCCCCCCAAAAAATTATTTTATTTTGTTTAATATGCCCCAATTAGTTTTAGACGATCATATTATGGCCTGAAATCGACAAATCAACAAACTTAATAAGGCTAGTCTTCGAGTCCGAAGATTTGTGAGGAATGCAGTATTTCTCGTGGCTGCGCAGCCCCAGATGTGACCTACATATTTTGCCACATCCAGGGCAAGCATAACCATTGTCCGCAGGTGGTCGATTTAGATTTTATTTCGCCGTCTACGTTTGTCCTTGGCAGCAGATTTTCTTTTGGTCTTAAATGGGTATCCCGCGGCCTTCGTGAGTGACCTCCAGCTGTCTCGTTCTGAGGCTGCATGCAGCCAGGTGCTCTTTTCTATGTCAGCCTAGGAAAGTTGACGCCTAAGCTGGTCTTTGAGCGTTTCCGTGGGGCGCCTCTGTTACGTCGACCACCTTTTAGCTCATAAAAAAACGCCTTTGGCATACGTTCGTCTCCCATACGGGATATGTGCCCTGCCCAGCGCAACTGAAAGTGTGTACGTATATATATATATGTAAGCTAGAATTGTTCACAAACCTTCTTTGCCCTCTGCCGAACAAATGAAATTTAACGCCTCAGCTCCTCTCATGATCATGTTTAAGAAAGTCTTATCTTCGCAGTCATTTTTGTTGTCGTCAAAACACTTTTGAAAGTAATTGTTCTTCCTGGAGAAAGAAATGTTTGTAAACAGGTTTGTAAATTGTTTGTTTAGAATCTATCTATATATCTGACATATTATTATTTTTTTCTTGCACAACTCATTACTGTGCCTGTGTGTCTATGTGCGGGCTTAGTAAAAGGCTAACTAGGCAGCTGCCTGGGGTCTCTGGTTAGGTGGAGATTTCAAAAAGGACTGGAAAACAATATTGTTTCCAGATGAAATGGTGAAACTTAGCCCTTGTGTTGGAGTACACTAGCCTGACTAGGTTTTATTTAAACCGCGTACTTTTATTTTTTCGCTGTTATTTTTTTTTATTTTTCTATTTGGTTTGTGGCCACCAAATTCAGTTCACTTAGGGCATTCAATTATTTTAGGCCGGCCCTGTCGGAGGATAGATTCATATTATTTAATCACGTCATTATTTGGCAGGCAAAACGTTTAATTATACATGACCCACAATAGTCTTATCTTATATTATATAGACGTTATTTGAAAAAAGAAGACGCGTCATGCATTTAGTCTTCTAAGTCAATGGTTTTCCTGGCTGGCTCAGGCAACCCATTCCATGCTCTAATAACACTAGAGGAGAAAGAGCTTTTGTACACATCTTTCCTAGTATATGAGACGAGGAATTTGCTTTTATCTTTGTGTCTTTCAGAGTATTTTATTAGATTTTTTTGTATTTGAACATTATGGTTGAGTGTTTTTTTTATAATTGCTACTTTACTTGTGAGTCTTCTCTGCTGAAGACTTTCTAAATTTAGTGGTCTAGGCCGATTAAGGATTTGCATTAGTGCTTCTTTTTTCCCTCGTGCTATTACAGCATAGGATTTGTTGCCTGAATCAGCCAGGAAAACCAACGACTTGGTAGATTTTAATCACTGATTAACAAGAACAGCGCTTCTCAAACATTTTAGCTCGGCGACACCCTATTACGATTCACCAGTAGGCATTGACCCTCTACCGTACATTGTTCTAGTTAGGTGTAGACCTTAAATGTGATTTTGCTAATGTAGTCAAATGATACATTTTAAAAGGTATAATGTATTTACATAGCAAAAGGTTTATAGAATAGTCTGCAATATTTATTTTTGAATGACAATAATATAAAAAAAAAAAAAAAGAAGTAACTATCAATATAAAAACGTTTCTTCAATTCAAGCAATGATGTTACACTCACTAACAGATCGTTATGTTTCTTCTGTTACTATGTTGTTATTGAATATTTTTTTCAACCGCCCCCCTCCCCCACTATTTTATATTTCATTTTATTGACGACACACGATCATTGTATGAGTTATTTTGTAGCGTTCTCATCTGAGTACTATTCCCTGACTTCGTACATTAGAGTGTCCATGTACCAGGTTATGGTAAAAGTGTGCTTGTTACAACACGTAAGAACGGAACAAAAATAAAATTGACAATGAAAAATAGACGAGAATCTTAAGTCATTAGGTGTCCGTTTGGCATAATATTTCTATGTGATCTAACCGCTGTGTCTTCTAAAATCCGTATAGCAAAGTCTGCTGAGCCACATTTACGATGGCGTAGCTTTTATTACAATTTGCTCTGTTTTCTTTCATAGAGATTTTGTATCGTAAAGTTAAACTTTTTAAATGGGTACAGAAAAAGAAAGATAAAGTAATATAGAGCAATACATTGTGATAGTATGTAGTAAGTTTTGGAGCTAGTATAGAACGTAAAAAAAAAGGTTAACTCTTTCTCTCCGTAATTTTTTTTCCACGCGTAGAGTGAATTTTCAATCTTGCTCATTACTTTTTCACTACTTTGTTATGATTGGGCTTTAATAGCTTTGTTGTTTGTTATCAGAAAATGTTGTATTTGGTATAGGGTTAAAGGGAAGTGCATGCCCTTTTATATGACATAAAGTCAAGTTTAAAAATTAAACATTAATTTAATGTAATGAGGTCGAATCAACGATGGTATCGTCAATTGAGAGAGAAAGAGTTAGAAAGATGTAGAAAGAAATGGACATACAAAGACAATGTCTAGGATGCTATATTAGACATATTAAACATACTGATTGCCAACTAAATGAAATGTAAGTGTCTTAGTGCTTCACTGGTTAGTGATATGATTCTTCATGGCTAAAAAGTTGAAAAAAAAATGTAATGCCTAGCTGTGAAATGTCAATATTTGTAAAGCCGGATGCGTCGACAATGGAGCTACTTATAGATCTCCTTAAGTCATTGGCTAACATGCATAGCTAGATTGACTAGGAACACGCGTAAGACATAATCACCTTCTTCTTTGAAGTGACGTCTGTATTGTATAAAATAAGAGAATCTTCATATGAAAAAAAGTCATAATTAAAAGACGCATTTAAATACTAAAAATTAACATTTGAAATGTCTGTCTTACCGGCATAGCTGTTTGTATTGTTCTTCATCTGGTAAGGAACCAAAGATGGATATTTGTAAGTCCGATATGTAAAAATTGCATTGTAACAACCCGGTGCATTGCTCATCTCTCTTGGCTACATTCGCTGCTTCTGTATTGTTGTATAGAATCATATATTTCTGTAGGTATTGTCTTAAACTTGGTCACATTTGAAACATAATGGAACTTTTAAAACAATAAACAATCTTATGTAATGGGCTAGTTTCAACAATATTCTATTTTGTACAAGTAACGACATAGGAAATCAAAGAACCAGTGTCGATAACACGAAATAAAGTTAAAGTCCATACTTTTTGGCAGAATATTTGATATAACCATCTTCCGTTGCATATTTATTAATATAATGCAGTGATGCATTTTTTTGCCACCAATTACTGTCCAAGGGAGACTACTGATAACACACATATTCAGGGAAAGCTGAATTTTTGAGATGGATCTTTTTTTTTCTTACATGAAATAACATGTTGATGCAAAGAAGACATCTACTGCTAAAAAATTATTAGCGGGTTATAACCTGGAAACACTGAGACGACAGTTCGGAGAGCATATTACACGACCAGGAAGCCATCCTTCAAATTACAAAGATTCTCTCAGAAAGCGCACAATAAAACTCTGTGTCTGTTTACACCTTCATACAAACTGAAGCTTATTTTTCCCTACCAAGAATTGTAAGTCAATGTTTCATTGTGACATAGAACTACAACACACGTGTACATCATTGACCCTGGGAAAAGTTGATCATTTTTGTGTTACCTTGGCTCTTTTAAATTCAGTGATGTGTTAATTCTTTTTCAAGACATCAAGTACACTTTTTTTGTTTTATTACAGGATAGTAACTTATTATGGCCGCTTAAATAAAAGAGTATGGGAGTATCAGTACTAAAGCCCTAGTCTTTTTCCCCTGTGTGTTGGGCACACTGGTAAAAAGTAACTACTTTTAGTTTTAAACAGCTAATTTATTAGCAACAAAAAAAAAGAATTGTTAAAATACGACTATTTAGCCACTTTACTAGCTACAAACCATACGATGCATAATGATATATTAAATACTATTCAAGTCCATTTTAAGTCCTTTTCTATATAAAAAAAATGTAATTTTAAATCTAATGTAAATATTTGTAAAACTGTACCTTTATGCTCTAAAAGAAAAAAAAAACACAAATTTTAAAGTTGACTTGAGTTTCGAAAAAAAAAAAGACATTACGAATATCTCCAAAAATGAACATTATTTAACCCTTAAAGTGCTGAGCCTTTTTTTTTTACAATTCTAGTGTTTTGAGTTTAAACTAACAAATGCGTTTAAAGGGTTAATACT
The DNA here is from genome assembly GCA_036873155.1 of Biomphalaria sudanica. Taxonomy (NCBI): domain Eukaryota; kingdom Metazoa; phylum Mollusca; class Gastropoda; family Planorbidae; genus Biomphalaria; species Biomphalaria sudanica. Next base: position 11,948 of record JAZGLO010001524.1, read on the forward strand.
TCAAGTAGACATTAGACATGAAATGACTTAGAAGAAAGCAATAAGAAAAAAAATAAGTATAAAACAAAATATTACTATATCAATTATACTATATTATAATATCTTACCACAAAAAGCAAAAGCTGCTACAACTAGAGTAACTAGCTTGTACATTTTATAGTACACAATTTTTTTTTCTCAACTAGAAGCTCCATAATTAATAATAATTATGCACTGGGAATTTTAAAAAAGAGGAACCTTTTTTTTTTACTATGTGACTCTCGTGTACTGACACTAGAAATGAAAGCAAACAATTTCCATGTATTGAAACTCATACAATGTCAAATCTCTAAGCATGCTTTTAAAGTATTCAAGAATTATTGCTATTCCTCCTATTAGCTTGAAAACTCTTAATACATTTAGAAAGTACAATGGGTGGAAGCCGGATTCGTTTTTCGAATACGGCTCAATCTCTTTATCCTAGAAATCTGACAGTTTATGTATATCTTTGGGAAAAAAAATTCTAACTATCTGGCCACATAGTGTAAACTCTGGTTTGACCGTCCTAATTTTTCAAAATAAAATCATCTTAAAATTTAATTAGGCTTTCTTCTTTTCATTTCGAACAAGCTGCAGCGGAGATTTCCACTCTTAAATGTTTCTTTGCAATCAGTAAGGAGTTCATTTTTAAAAGATACAGGGAAATTTTGCGCATCGTCTTCTGTAGCAGTTCCAGTCCACATTTCCTTATGGAATCATGAGCTGGACAATTAATTGATAAACTTGATTGTGAAACGCTCACTAGTAAGATTCTTTCCAATATTGAAGCATTACAAAAAATAATTAGATATAGAAGTGATTAACTTTTATAAAGAAAGGAATCGATTTTCAATTTTTTAAAAACTATGTTACGTGTTTCTATCAGCATTAGGGTTCAATCCATTAAAAGCAGAGTTTTCTAAACTTTTGGGCTCTACAGTACAGTGCCTTTACTAGTCAATGTCATTTGTTATAAATTCTTACAAACATGGTACTTTCTCATAGTGAGTTTTAGTCTTCTAGTTTGAATGCTTGCTTAGTTGATTTAAAAATTATTTTTTTCCCTTTCAGAAAAAAAAAGTAGCCATTGCATCAGAACATTGAATGGTCTAAAATATCATTATGTAGGATTTTTAATATCTTTTCTAGTTTATGAGATATTTTACGAGATATAAACGGGACGGACGGACGGACAGACCGCACAAAACTAAAAGCGTCTATTCCCCGTTCTAAAAATAAGCAGAAAAGTGAAAAACTGCCCGAAACTACTGAGAATGGTTAATTAAAAAGTTCTAAGACAGTATAAGAATAAGAACAAATGTAAAGGCATCAATTAGTATGGGTAGGAGAGCGTCTGTTAGGCAAAAGATCACGCGAAATTAATAGATTGTAATAAGCATGTTCTTAAGTGGTTCTATAAATGTGACTAAATGAAATGGGAGAGAGGACGAGGAAGTTCGATGATGGAGGTTGTTGATATCGGCCCTGCTTTTGTTTATTTAAAATTTGTATTGTCATTGTTCCCTTGCTGTCGAGTTGCTTTCTATATACTGACAAAGATAGATAAATAGATAGATAGATAGATCTCTACAGTATGTACTTTTAATATTTCGCATTTTTTTTAGTTTTTTAAGTGCTACCACTAATAGCGGCCTTCATACACTCATTCACTAGGTTGAAATGTCACCCAGCCTCACTAACCAGGCCTAGAATACGTTAACATTTTGGTATAAAGTCGCTTCTCTTTACATTCAGTGATTTTATATTAGACCATGTTCAATGCTATCTGTGACCTACACTTTTAAACACCAGGTGAATAGTCAGCTGCAACACTGTTATTATCCTTTGACCTTATACAAAACTAGGTCGTAATTTGTGGATGCGTTGTCCTTAATTTTTTTGTTGGGTTTGTTTTTATAATGGTGGACTCCCAGGACGACGTTGGTATTTATACACAATATTTATTTTAAAATGTTAGACACAAATACAAAATTGACCACAGACAGACTTCTGTATGATATTACTGTGATAGCTTTTTTTAATCCATTTTTTTAAAATCGACTAGAATTTAAACTTTGGGCTCAAGCGCCTTCAAGAGCACAAATTTCCCATATTTGTCATGTACGATTAGTTTCCCTTGTTTGATACCAAACAAAAAAATTTACCAATTGTTATTTATCTAATAGTTGTTGTTGTTTTTATTGATTCTTGTGTTGTCAGCTTTAAGAAATGATTGTGCACAATTTCTGCTTGATCCGAGATTGGGTGACAAATAACGTGTACAAACTTTTTACCAGACAGACAGAAAGCTTGAGTTGATAAAAGGTTTATAATGTGTTTTAAACCAGAGTCAAATTAACCTGTACGCGTGGCATAGGGCGAGTGACACATGCCGTGCCTAACTCTAACCCGAAATATCACAAGCGCTTTTATCTTAATATGTATAGATCCGGGAAAGGCTTCCAAAAAAAATTTAGTCAAAAGTTATCACAATAGTTGGGCAGAGTATAACTGACATAGTCTTAAAATGTGTTTTCATTAAAAAATGGTTATCCGATGTTATCTTCTGTAGGTTTTCTTCTTGTGTTTTTCTTAGACATACACTATAGCATGGATATAAAAGTTATTTTTTTAAATCAATTTCTCGTGTATGAGGCTGATTTCTTTTTGTAAGATCGATTACCCGGAACTTTTGCCTCCTGTGCGTTTTTAGCCGCTTTACAGCAATACCAGAAATTTCTAACTGGGCGCATTCCTGGCCCTTAGATAAAGGGATCATGGGGGACTTATGTGTCATGGTCCCTCTCCTTGCTCAAAAACTAATATGCAATTCATTTTTTAAACACTTTTTTTTTACCCTGCTTCAACTTATCCCCATCCCCACTCAAAACAAAATCCTGTTTTCGCTTAAGAATAAATCTATTCTAGAAGATTAAAGTCCACGTGGAGTATCGACGATATTTTCTTATAAAATTGTTATGGAATGTGTGTGCGGGTTGCTATTAGATTCTCATGAAACCATCAGTAAAACGATAGCGGATAATTTGTTCCTATTGGCTTACGGATATTCTCGTTTAAATCTTTTTCTCCTAATTGACGATAACATTGTTGATTAGACCTCATTAAATTAAATTAATGTTTCATTTTATAAACTTGACTTTGTGTTATATAAAAAGGACATGCATTTTCTTTTAGCTCTATACCAAATAAAACATTTTCTGATCACAAACGACAAAGCTATTGGGGCTTAATCCTAACAAAGAAGTGAAATAGTAATAAGCAAAATAAAGAATGTATTTCAAACGTGGAAAAATCATTACGGAGAGAAAGAGTTAACTATATGTAAGTGCACATAGTTAGATTTATAAATGAGGGGGGGGGATGGGAGTCCAGCACCGTGAACTCACGTATTATATTTATATACAACATATATATTCAATAAACAAGATCTATATTAGGTTTAGATTGCTCACCATATTAATAGCTCATTTGTGTTTTCTACTTGCATATGAATTGCAGATAAAAGCTGTGTATATATTGTCAATAAAAGTTATGTTTATATCTGTTTTAAAAGAAGTTTGTTCAATGTAAAATCAATTTGGAAAGCTTTTTCAGATCTTCGAGGAATTCAAGAGACTCGACGATTTAAAAACAATAATTCGTGTTGAGCTAGTCTTCCAGCAAGACCTCAACTATTGTTTAAAATTCTGGCGTGCGTTCATAGAATCTGCTTTCATCTTTATAGACACTAAAGCTCCTAATTCGATTTTTAATACTTTTATTTAAATCTATAAGCCTGAATATGTTTATTGTAGATCTAAGACTTTGTGGTTGAAACAGCCGTCAATGTTATCAGACAACATACTATAAGGTGTTTATGTTTTTTAATACTATATAAGTATTTAATTGGACTGAAATTATGAATTATTACCTTTATATCGTGTCATATGTATTTGTATGTATCTTTCATTAACATTAGTAATTTTTCATGTCATTGTATAAATATCATTGAATTAAATGTACAGTTTAATTGTAAATCATCATACACATCGTTTATTAATTTATGTACAAAAAGGTGTGTATGGTGTGTCTGTTAGGCTCAACTTCAAGGACTGATATAATTATCAAGGAAAAATAAAATATAATTTAATACACGCACATAATGCAATTAAAGTTACTTTATCACCTGGACAATTTTTTTTTTCAAAGGATACCTCAGCTTTTTAGCTTTTGACTTCAGTTGTCGAGCTGTTTACATCCTAGGAATCCTTGGGCCTATGCCTCTTTTCTTTGCCTCTTTTTTGGGCATTGCCTCTTTATTGGGCTTTTTTTTAAATTTTATTAACAAAAAGATGCATATTGTATCAGTAAGCGTACAAATTAAGTAGTTACATTTGAAAGTACAATGATTGCAAAACATAGCAATGCATATAGTTACATTTAGGTTGTCATAATATTTTAACGTTTTAAATTGCTTTGTATATGGCGTTATTTTTTTTCTAATAGCATATAATGAATATTTTGGAAATTTAAGGTTCATAAAATATATGTGGTGAGAATGTCAACAATAGGTAATTAAATAGAAACAATCAAAGATTGAAAGTAGAAACTTAAATGATATTAAAACATTTTAAACATCGTAGTCACATTTTTTCCACTTTGTCTACATTTCTTAGGGTTGTTTCCTTTGTGCTTTGCTACATTACCCCAGTTCTTTATATTAACTTCTATCAAACGTGCATACACATCTATGTGTGTACACACTTATGCAAACATAGGCATTTAAACATTTATATTGTTGTTTTTTTTTTGTTGTCTCCCTTTTTTGACAATTTTTGATTTCCTCCCTTGAGATTTGGAAAACTACTTCCTCATCATCAAGGTGGAAATCCTGTCTGCTAGAGTCAGTATATCGGGAGTTTCTGTTCAGAGACAATTTCTCTGTGGCTTTTTTTGGTCACAGGGACCAATTGGAGTCGTACTGGAAGTTATTTTATATTCTATATATATATATACTTTTTTTTTTCTTGAATATTTTCCCCCTTTTTTCCCCCCTTGTTAAATTGTTCCTCTTCCCCTCTTAAATAGATTATTTCTGTGTAGACTGCACAAGCATGCGCAATAGTGACAATGGTGGTGGAGAATTTTTTTTTTTAACAATAGTAAAAACTTTGACATATGTAAAAAAAATAAATAAATAAAAAATACTAATTTAGTAACAATTTGATGTAGAACCTTTTGAGATATGAGGTAATGTTGATGCTCAATATTAGAACAACAGGAGAAAAAGCTACATCCATGCAGACTGTAAAGGTCTGCAAGGTAGTAAGAAATAATATATTTGTATGTAGACTGCAAAGGTGTGCACAATACGGATAGTGGTGGTATTTTTTCAATATTCGTAAAGAAGTCACAATGGACATAATTGTTAAAAAGTACAAATTTATACAAAGAATTGTTTGCTTAGATATCATGTGGTCATGCCTGATTCTCAATACAGGAACAACAGAAGAAAAACAGTGTTTACATAAAACGTAAAGGTCTGCCTTTGTTCTTGATTTCTTGGAGTTACTCTTCTTTCCCTTTTCTTGGGTTTTCACGTGTTCGCTCCTGGTTCCTTATTGTGTTTCCGTTCCTTGACTTTCCGGCCTAATGTTCCATTTTGATATGATTCTCTGTTTTAATCGAATGAGATCTCTCGTTTTCTCCTGCCTAACTCTCTCGTCTTTGTAGATCAACACTTTGGTTTAAGTCTTTACAGTCACAAGGTCAAGGCGTGGCCTTCGTGATTGTGTACTGTCTTGAATTGTCTTAACCCTTGTCAATTTCAAGGGGCGAACACTGTTTTTTTTTATTTTTTATTTGGAGTACTAGCTTTTTTAATTATATGGTTACAGGGTCTTTAAATATATAAAAAAAGATCATTTGGGATATATATCTATACACACGCATACACACTCGCACACACATATTCATTTATATATATATATTCCCTTTTCTTTAAGTTAATGGACAATCTTTGAATTTTTATTTAGCGCTATACTGTTTCACTTTGCGATCAATAATTTTCTTAAAAATGTGATCTAATAATGCTTTACTATATTGTTAATTATGTTAGACAATTTGTAGGTAGATATTCCAAATAAGGTTTCTATATTCTGATGAAATAATTACATTGATGTCTCTTAGTTTTTTATTTATGGCTTTAGGTACTTTATTAAAGAAAATAGCAGTATTTACATTTGCACCGGTTTGATTGTTTGCGTCAATAATATCTTCTAAAGTTTTTTTGCTGCCTCAACCAGCTCACATTCCCTAAATAAGTGTTTCTCTGGGTTTTGGTTTTCTTTTTTACAAATTACACAGATATATTTGGACCCTGTTGTAGTTGAGAGTCTTCCTTTTATTGGGGTCATCCCGAAGAGTAATATGTAGGCTACTTCTGGTGCTTTGGGTGTTATGAGTTTGATGTGTAAATGCGTGAATGTGTCTGTCCAGTTGGTTGGTTTAACCCCTAACTCCCTAACTCACTTTATTCTAGCTTCTAGGTTTTCTTTCAACTTGTCTCTGAGTATAGTGTATATTGTTTTTGAGTCGTGGTGTGTTATGTTTTCATTGCTGGGTAGGTGTCTTGTGAGTGATCTGTAGAATGGATGTGTATGGTTGCCAAAATGATGGGGTGTGTTGTTTTGAATGGGGAGGAGTTTGTTTAGTCTAAGTCCAAAATAATAAAATACTAAGGGAAGTTATTGGGAGACCTTACCACTTTCTCTACAAATTTTATTCTAAGCGTTTTGATTTTTGTGTGAATGTCTTGTAAGCCTATCCCTCCTTCTTTTTTGTCTTGTATGAGTGTTGTATGTTTTATGTTCCTTATTGTGTTTTTGAAAATAAAATTTCTGATAGTGGTATTAAAATTTCTGATAGTGGTATTGACGGTTTTTTTTTTAATTAGGAGGAGGTTCTACTATATTTGCTAAGTAGATTATCTTCGGGATGACCAAGTTGTTTATTAGTATGGCTCTCCCAAATATGGTTGTCGCCATGTATTGAAACATTCTAATCACGTTCTTTGTGTGGACCAGAATCTCCGCCCACTGTTCATGGCAAAAGTGTGCTGGGTTGCTAGTCCACACGATGCCACATACTTTTATTTCTTTCTGTATTTTAAGGTTAAAGGGAATGTTGGGGGGGGGATTTCCCCCTTACACAGTCCCATAATTGAGGATTTATTAATGTTTATTTTGGACCCGCTCGCCCTCCCAAATACTGTAAATTTCTCTATAATTTTAGCTATGTCTTTTTCTGAGGTGGGGAAAAGTGTGGTATCGTCGGCATAAGCTTTAATTTTGACTAAGGGGGTTGGACCGGGGATTTTTATTCCTAAAATTTCTTTGTCTAACCTAATATTCTCTAACAGGGGTTCTAGGCAAAGGGTGTATAAAAAGGGGGATAGGGGACAACCTTGCCTAACAGATCTTCTAATAGAAATCTTGTTGCTTAGTGTTTGATTTATTACAAGTTGACTTTCGGCATCGGTGTAGACTAGCTTTATGTATGTTATCAAAGTCTTGTCTATGTCTGTCTTGTCAAGTATTTTGAATAAGTAGTCATGGTCAATTCTGTCGAAAGCTTTTTCTTGATCAATGGACATGAGGGCTGCTTTCAAGTCTTTGTCTTTACAGTAATATATGATGTCTCGTAGAAAGTGGTTCAGTTCGTCTATATTTTTTTCCTGGTTACTACAGTACTGGTCTTGTCCTAGTAGGTGGGGTATAAGGGGCCTAACTCTTAAAAAAATCATTTTGGTCAGCATTTAAAAGGGAAATGGGTCTAAAGTCACTAGGTGTTGTGTTGTTTTCAGGTTTTTTTGGTAATAGTGTGATGTATGCAAGATTAAAGTCTGTATGCGTCTGTCCTGTTTCTAACATGTCATTGTATAGTCTTAGTAGTAGGGGTCCTATTTGGGAGAAAAAAGTTTTATAGAATTCATATGTCAAACCGTCTGGGCCAGGGGATTTGTTATTTTGTGTTGTGTCTAAAGCAGCCTTCAGCTCCTCTAATGTAAATGGTCTATTTGTCTTTTGTTTTTCTGATGGAGGTAATGTTTTACAGTGTTTTAGAAGTATGTTTTGTGCGTCTGTATCTGTTTGTTCTTCATTATACATGTAGACGAAATATTTTGTAAAAATTTCTATTATTTTGTCACTCTCCTGTATTTTATTTCCTTCTTTGTCTGTTATGTTGGTTATCATTCTATTTTTTTGTGTATTTTGTTCGAGCGCCAAATATAATTTGTTTGGCCCTTCTGATATTTCGATGTCTTTGCATCTGATTTTGGCTCCGCTATATTGTATAACTCTTCAAGTTGTGTGGTTAGGTCTGTTTTTTCAATTTCATCCTGCGTTTGAGTAAGCAGATTTTTTATTCTGTTTTCTTCATTTACCCTCTTTGTTTATGTGTGTTAATGTGGTTTCCTTGCCATTTGGTTCTAATTTCCTATAAGCATCTACCAGGTGGAAATAGTTTACTATTTCACCCATGTAGTTGTGTGTTTCTGTTACCGGCTGAGAGGGTGGATATTTGTGTGTGTGTGTGTGTTGTTTGTCCAGTTGTGCCTCTGTAAAGTTAAAATCCCCTCCTATTAATTATTAGTTGTTCTCCTATGTTTGTGATTTGTAGTGTGTCACTGTTTTGTTGTTTATTACTGTGTGGATGTGGGTGTGGGTGTGTGGATGTGGGTGTGTGTGTAGATGTGGGTGTGTGTGTGTGGATGTGTGTGAGTGTGTGTGGATGTGGGTGTGTGTGGGTGTGTGCGTGTGGATGTGGGTGTGTGTGGATGTGGGTGTGTGTGGATGCGGGTGTGTGTGTGTGGATGTGGGTGTGTGTGGGTGTGGGTGTGAGGATGTGTGTGTGTGTGGATGTGTGTGTGTGGATGTGTGTGTGTGTGTGGATGTGGGTGTGTGTGTATGGATGTGGGTGTGTGTGTGGATGTGGGTGTGTGTGTGGATGTGGGTGTGGATGTGGGTGTGTGTGTGGATGTGGAGCTTTCCCACTCGTCTATTACTAATTTAGTCGAGAGGTCGGAAGAATTCTCCTCGATCTCCCCCTCTTCTTCCCCACTCTCTTCCTCCAACCGAGGATCTTCATTCGTCCTCTCTGGCTGTGTGTCCCCGTTTGGGTGGTCTGAAGAGGAGGATAGCGTTCTTGTTCTTGTACATTTGGTTGGGGAAGCTGGAGTTGAACTTTCCCCCATTGTTTTCATTTTTTTATGAGTTTTTTTCTTGTCGATAGGATTTGTAGGGGAGAGATCCCCACCCCTTGTATCTGTGTCTACTGTGTTGGCCACGGCCCCATCCCTTTTGTGGTTTCCCACCAAGGTAAAGCCATCTCTCTCTAGCCATGTGTCCTTTTGCGTTTCATTTGGTGCGTTTTGTTTAGTACTTTTTTCTACTGTTTCCTCCCCCCTCAGGACCGAGGCATAGGTACCTTTAGCATTGTGCTCTTGTATTTTATCGGGGATATTTCCCTTCCCTTTCAGTGTGGTCCTATTTGGACACTGATTTGACCAGTGTTGGTCTTGTCCACAATGCCAACATTACTGTTTTCTCCCCGGAATGGTGATAAGCACTTTATATACCCTGGGATTATCTACATATTTCAGGTGGATGTAATGAAGGACTTCTGTCCCTTTCTTGATTTTCCATCAAGCGGCCCACTTGTCCGAATTGCCTAACTTGACAGGCTCTACTTTGGAGCCTTCTTCACTGAAAGATTTAAAAATCTCTATGATTTTGTTTTTTACAATAGTGGGAGCCACCCAAATGCAGTGTTACTTTGACTTTTTCATCCTCAATGGTTGAAACTTCAACTTTGAGGGTGCTTTCAATCCCAAAAGTCTTTCCTAGAATACGGGCTCTCACCCTTGGACTATTGAGAACTAAGAACCAGACAATAGGGTTCTCGAATCTATAGAGAGAACCCACTTCAGCAGGAGACAGACTTAAAACAGTCATGAGGCTAGCCATTGAAGCCTTAATAGCCTCTTGTCCTATCAATTTGAGCAACAGAGTACCAGAAGGGTGGACCAAACCACCTTCCAAGTCTTTCTTCTCTATTAAGAAAGTTTGTATTGACATGACTGTGCAAAGAAATGTAAGCTCAAATGAATTCCTCAAATAGTCAATCAAATAGAAGTAAGGATGAACGAGTGAACAAACAAACAAAAAATCTAGAAAATAAACACGATGGAGTGTGTAGAGTGAATACCTAATAAAAGAGCTTCTCACGTCACACTAATAATCCATAGAATAACACAATAATCCAATAATGAATACACAAAAAATACACACACACACACAAACTTTTAAGAATTCATACACAGAGACCGTCTAGATCAACTCGGCAAGACTACCTTTAGTAAAAGGCGTAAGATTTGCTCGATGTGCAGACTGTTCTGAGGATAATTTGTAATTAAAGATAGAAATTTTAACACCCTGGGCATGGTTTGAATCATTTGAATATCTATTAACAAAAATTAAAATATTGATTGTGCCCGAGCAACACATATGGCTACATATTTAAAAAATGTGTTCAGTGATTGGTTGTTTATAGTTTGGTTTGTTAAAAAAGAATATGTTAAATATCAAAAGCTTATTGTATTACTGTCCGTTTTGCCCAACATCGGAATAAATACAGTTTTATCGGAACTAATCAATATCTTTTTTAAAAACATTAGAGTTCAGATCATGAAAAAAAGAATAAATTATATTAATCAGATTTCATAACAAAGCATACCACGCAGGTTTAAGAGCCTTTTTCATAATTTTAAATAAAGCTTTGTTGTTTTTTTCCTTTTTATTTTACATTTAATTAAGAAAGAAACGTAACATTTTTGAAAAAATTGACTATTGCAGTTAAAATCGAATAAATGAAAATGAACTTCTATGGACCCTGGAGGAACTCTCTGGGTATGTTAAGGAATGAAAATGTTCACTGTGGGGACGAGCGAAAGCTGCCCTTGTGGAGCATTAGCAGAAAATGCTGAACATGTCCTCAAAGCTTCATACTATATCAAGAGGGCCGAAGAAGACTTACGCCCCAAAACCCTCCTATAAAAGAACAACTATACGGAGAACTGCCTGATCTGGAAACCAATAAGTGGTTAATCTCATATAGAAGATTACTGATCTGAGCTCTCTGACATGTAAAATGAGAACGAAGAAGAAGTTCACTGTAAAGTATGATTGACAAAAATGCTTACCAGAAATAATTTGTTCTGTAGATATACAACACAGCAGTAGAAGGCGATACATTTTGTTTATCAAGCAACACAACCAAAAATACACAGCTACAACTTGAAGGTGAAGCCAACGTTTGCCTCCCGTGTTAGATAACTACATTATACATAGAGTTAATTGTGTAATTAATTGAAAAATAGGATTAAAAGATTTGTTCATACAGAAACAACAGAAAGGGGGAAAAACAACAAAAGAATGACAGAAAAGAGGACACAGTCTAACACAAGAGGAGAGAAAATTAGATAAAGTCTAACACAAGAGGACGGAAAACAGGACAAAGTGTGGAGAAGGAGGACACAGAGTCTAACACAAGAGGACATAAATGAGGATAAATTCTAATACAAGAGGACAGAAAGGAGGACAAAATCTAATACAAGAGGACAGAAAGGAGGACAAAGTCTAACACAAGAGGACAGTAAGGAGGACAAAGTCTAACACAACAGGACAGTAAGGAGGACAAAGTCTAACACAAGAGGACAGTAAAAAGGACAAAGTCTAACACAAGAGGACAGTAAGGAGGACAAAGTCTAACACAAGAGGACAGTAAGGAGGACAAAGTCTAACAAAACAGGACAAAGTCTAACACAACTGGACAGTAAGGAGGACAAAGTCTAACACAACAGGACAGTAAGGAGGACAAAGTCTAACACAACAGGACAGTAAGGAGGACAAAGTCTAACACAAGAGGACAGTAAGGATGACTAAGTCTAACACAACAGGACAGTAAGGAGGACAAAGTCTAACACAAGAGGACAGTAAGGAGGACAAAGTCTAACACAAGAGGACAGTAAGGAGGACAAAGTCTAACACAAGAGGACAGTAAGGAGGACAAAGTCTAACACAACAGGACAAAGTCTAACACAACAGGACAGAAAGGAGGACAAAGTATAACACAACAGGACAGTAAGGAGGACAAAGTCTAACACAACAGGACAGTAAGGAGGACAAAGTCTAACACAACAGGACAGTAAGGAGGACAAAGTCTAACACAAGAGGACAGTAAGGAGGACAAAGTCTAACACAAGAGGAGAGTAAGGAGGACAAAGTCTAACACAACAGGACAATAAGGAGGACAAAGTCTAACACAACAGGACAGTAAGGAGGACAAAGTCTTACACAACAGGACAGTAAGGAGGACAAAGTCTAACACAAGAGGACAGTAAGGAGGACAAAGTCTAACACAAGAGGACAGTAAGGAGGACAAAGTCTAACACAAGAGGACAGTAAGGAGGACAAAGTCTAACACAACAGGACAATAAGGAGGACAAAGTCTAACACAAGAGGACAGTAGGGAGGACAAAGCCTAACACAAGAGGACAGTAAGGAGGACAAAGTCTAACACAACATGACAGTAAGGAGGAGTGTGACAGACGGGCAATAAGGACAGATGGACACACTGATAGGTGGATATTTTGCATAAACCTAAAAGCGGCTTTTGCCCATTACGGCGGCCGCTAAAAAAGACAATATATCACTTTTACAACTAATAGAGTGATTGGTTTTCTGTTAATAAGTAATGAATGCTAGATTAAGAATAATGAAAAATATTTTTTACTAGAAAAATCGTAGAAGCCGTTTTTGAGATCAGGGTCCAGGTTCCTCCGCCAATTTGCAGTTTCCAGGTTCCATGATGTTATTACTTGAATAGAGATATTGTAAAAAGAAAATTCATAGTCCTTTAGGAGTTTGAAGTTATAGGTTTGACTTAAACATTTTTAATACCACTAATTACATCACTTTATTGAAAATGGTTTTAAGTTACACAAACTAATCAAAGAAATGAACAAAATTCATTTCAATAACATATTCACACAAGTTCTTTATGCATGACACTGTTTTATTTATAAATGATTGCGTGTTAATGCCAGAATGTATTAAGCAGTGCTTTAAAAAAAAAACAGGTTCCGGTACTCAGTAGTTGATTGCCTAAATTTTAACTACTTTAAAGTAATAATATACGTTAAAATACAAGAAAAGTATTTTTTTGTTCAAAAAGGTGCCAGTACGCCGTACAAGTGGGTACCGTCACAAAAAGCCCTGGTATTAAGAATTGAATTTTATTGATTAATAATATGCCATTTCATCAAACAACGCTGTAGTAATTTGGTAATTTGATACTATGCATCTTAAAATTGAATACTGTAAAATTAAAGAAAAATCTTTGATTTTATTTTTTTTTATTATTCTAATATTTATTCTTACAGAAGCGGCTATACAATATCTCGATGACAAACTAGCCAACTGTAATATGAACTCTGAGGTGTAACACGTTGAACCTGCTGCTTTAAGGATTAACAAACAAAAGAACGATATTTTTTGAAAACAAAGAAATGGTAAATAGCCTCATCTCTTTATCTCATCCAAACAAAAACCAAATTTAAACGTTGTGCCTAAAGCAGTGGTCGGTTGAAAGCATAGCAGCAGTAAACATAGGCCAACGTATCCTCTCTTACTATAAACTTAATAAGCTTCGCAGCATTTAAAAGCGCAGCAACTCCTATTTATCCCTTAACACCCCCTCCCGCCCTGCGTATTATATGCTTAAACATCCATCCATCCAAATTCATTCAAAAAACTAGCAAGAGACCGTGGAGAGTGGCGTGTGTTTACTTAGGCCTTATGTTCCATGAGAAGCTAACAAGAAAGATTAAGAAAGATGATGATGATGAAGAAAGTTGATGATGATGATCCAACTTCGTTCGTCCATCCTCCATCCACCAAACCTTCAGTCATTCCATTACTCTACTCATCTCTTTACTCACCCTTTCATCCATCCATTCACCTTCCTTTCGTTTATCCTTCTTTTTTTTTGTCATTAATCCATCCGTCCATAAATCTATTCATTCCTCAATCCTTCCATTTATTCATCCATCTATTCTTTCATCCATCCATTCATTCATAAATTATTCCGTCAATCCATGGTTCCATCTTTTTATAAATAAATCTTTCTTTTCCTTGCATCAATACATCCATCCATCCATTCATTGCAGCTCTGCATGTAAATCTCATTCAAAATGTTAAGTTTCATTATTGATATTAACGTCAATATATTCTTTAATACACATTAATGGAACGAGTTCCTCTTTATAGATATTAAAGTAGGTACAAATTGTACTATTTATAGTAAAAAATGACCGAGTATTTGGCACGTCGACATTTTAGACTAACACTAAAACGTACTGTGAAATGAGATATATATGTTATATATGAGCCGCCGTCATTCCTAGTAGACCTTCAACTAGGGCGTAATTATCTTCTTTGCTGAAGTAACGTCTGTACTATATGATAAGAAGATAACTATTGTTCTCCCCTTAGAAGCTGGATTAAAATAAAATTAATGGGCATTAATATTCTTTTTTTAACATTGCTAGGGTTGGTCCAAAAAGATAAAGTTTAAGATTAAACAGTGTCGCGGAATCTACCACCTGTTATCACTGTATGGTCCAGACTTCCACTGGATCACAAGATGATGATATTACCTTAGTTGTACACTCCAAAATTTGTTGGTGTTTATCCGCAAGGAAGCTGAAGAGTATATTTGGAGTTCTCTTTCTCCAAAGTGCAAACTGACCAAGGAACTCATGCTTAAACACAAAAGCTTTGGATAGGAGTAGCTCATGGGTTTTACGTTATTTGATAGATTTGGCGCAACAGGAATATATATATATAGTCAGGTAGGCCATAATGGTACAGGACAACAAGGAAGGGCGGGTCAAAATTGAAAACATAGAAAATTAATGACACACTTTAAAGACCTTGTGATATAAAGAGGGAAGATAATGTAAGGCTCTTATGTTTCTATGACTCAGTTAACCAGGGTTTCATGTGGCCTGCACAACATCTAGGCACTTTCACTCCCATGAGGTATTTCAGGTACCCTATTAGAGTTAGGTGGTCTCAGGAGAGTCCAAATTGTTAAAAATTCCGATGGCGTGGTCTTCATCTGGATTTGAACCCCAGATCCTCGATTTGGTAAATATGTGTTTTATCACACGCCTCGTATAGAGAATTAAAACCCAGGAGTATTTAAAAAGTAATATTTTTTTGGAGAAACAAAATATGATTTTAAACCATACAGGCGATGACACACCTATCAAACATTTGGTTGGTCGTGGTCTAACGTTATTGCGCTTGCGGGACATTTTGATGTGAAAAACTAAACAAAAATATGTTAAAATTGCTTGTTTGTAATCTTAACAGCCAATTACAACATTAGCTTTTTAACAATATCTCAGTTTAGTTATCTCTATTCCGAAATGCTGTGTTAGCTACAAAAAGCCTTTGTTAGCAGCACTATGTTTGGTTCTCCTTCTTTTCGGCACATCTTTGCAATGCATTTGTAATGAATCTCTAGCCAATTAAAAGCTAAGCTTTCTGTTAACACTTTCTCTCCTAACTGACGATATCAGCGTTGATTCCACCAGAATGTGGTAAATAATTACGAGAGAAAGAGTGAAAGACTTTGAGTTCATCGTGTTTAGTGCTTCGTTTTGTTTCCCTGCTATTTACCTGTCAAAGCAAACTTTAAAGATTTATGAATACAAAAATAAATGCACCTGTCAATAACAGAACAAGAATGTTTTGTTAGCTACAAATTTTTATGTAAAAGTACTTAGCTGCAGTAAGCAACAAAAATATTGGTCGGATGTGTTTGTTCGATCAAGATCTGGTTCACATCTGTTGATGGTCTATTTTGTTGATGATTCTATATGTTAATGGTGCATGCGAGTTCATAGAAGACACAACAACAGAATGAACAAAGAATATACTTGATAACGCAGGCTGATAACTTCAACAATTTAATGAACAATCAAAAGGGCACAGTCCTCTGTCGTCGTTAGCCTAGCGTCGTCCTCTAAGGCGTAATGTCCGTTACTCTCTCTAATTCATACTCCTACTCTTTTATTACTCGTCACATCACTTAGGAAAAACCCGATTAACCTCAGCTTCTACGCATCTTGTGTCATTGCACTTGTTACTATTCTATAACAGCGCAGCCCTTTTCAGACCTTGCGATCTATAGGGCAGATTTGTACAAATATGCTAGGACAAATTGTACAAATGTACCTTCTTCCCTAGTGCTGTTAGAGCATGGAATGAGTTGCCTGACACAAACAGGAAAACTAATGACTTGGATGAATTTAAATTATTGGTTAATATGCACGACTAGATGCAAGACGCAAAGGACGGAATCATCTTTTTTGCGGTAACTTCTGTATTATGTTTGATATGATAATATGCATGATTTAAAAGTCACCTGTTTCTGTCCCCCATGGTCAGCAAGGGTCCCAAGTGGCCAACGCAACGACCAACGTAATTTACTTTTCCCCAACTAATTTTAGGCACCCATTAGTGCTTGGTGGACTCAGAGGAACCCTAAAGATCCCAAAATTAAAATCCCAGTCTTCACCAGGGTTGTGACTAAATGTGGCTCAACAGAGATGGCTGAGACGGATTTTGGAAGTCAGTTAGACAGATCGGGTCTCAAACAAGGAAATCCTATGCCAAACTGGGAGTCGAACACTTGGTGAGGTTGTGACTGAGCGTCGCATGAGGTTTGCGGGACATGTTCTACGTCAAAATAAATTACGCACACCAAGAGTTGCGATAACATGGAAGCCAAAACAAGGAAAGCGCAAACAGGGACGGCCTCGTATTACTTGGCGACACACCTTCATGGATGACCTCAGACAGTGGACACCAGGTGGGAGGAGGCTTCAGACATTGCCAGTGACAGATCTTTTTGGAGACAGCTTGCCGCCCAATGCGCCGAACAGCGCGGGAGGACCTAAGTCTAAGTCTAAGTAAGTCACCAGGATTCGAATCCGAGACCTCTTAGCTCTGAAAACCAAGCACTTTACAATTCAGATTGCGCAAAATCTATACCCTCAGTACATTTTTTAAAAAGAAGAAAGAAAATTAAAATAAATATTTGTCAAATAAAGTAAACATAAAATGGAGATCTTGTATTATGTTAGCTCTCATCAGTCGTTAAACGACTCAAGTTTTTCTTATAGTACCAATAAGATGAAAGGCTCGATAGCAGTTATGGTCGGACGATCTCACTAACATAGACCAATCAGTTAAATCATCTCCATGCAACTGATGTCTTCATAAGAATGACACATGTCCGATAGGCTTCATTTTTTTATTAGCGGCGTCAAAAGTTCTGCCAGTGTGTAGCACTGTATGTGGCAAACTGCGCAAAGGTTATTTTCCTCATTTTTACGCACGAAGTTTTTCTTATGATTGGTAATTCACAAGGCGAACATAGTTTTGCATTCAGAATCGTCATAGTCCTAGGTTGATTGACATCTATTGTTTGAATTCTCGTAGATTTACTTAAGAACTAGAGCCCAGCAATTGTTAAGAAAACATGTCATTGTTTACAATATTTTGATTGGGAGGGAATTTCATTTCAAGGTGGGGATTTTTTTAACCCCAAACCCCTTTTTCGCTACGTCCATGTCTTAAGTTTATATTAAATAAGTCTGCTGATCTTTGTCAGAAACTAAAACTGAAAAAAAATATGGCCATATCACAAGGTGTTCAGGGCTCGTAAAGAGAACAGTACCAAGAAAAAGAAGAAGTGGCAGACAGAGAAAGTGATGGGAAGACAATGGACGGGCTTTTCATTGAAAGGCATTTTATTCCAGGCAAAAGATAAAAGTAATGGAGAAAGATAGCAGACAGATCATGTGTAGTGCCCCGACGCTGCAAAAGACAAAGGGGTAGGTGAAGTTGAAAACTAAAACACACGAACACCTCGCATTTTTTTAACCGTCCGTGCAGGTGCAGGGCCGGATTTATCTAGACAAACTACGGCTTAGTGCAAGCAAGAATTAATTAATCAATACTGCGCTGCATTTGTATTGTTCGTAGATTTAGACTGTAATTAAAGTAAATTTTTAATTAAAACGCTGTTCGCCCAGCATAGGTGCTGGGCAGAAAACACACAAGCATTTTTTAACTATATCAAGTATATCTATCTAATTTTTTATCTATCTATTCTATGCATCTATTTATTTAATCATTTCTTTTTTTTTTCTTTCTCTCCAAATTTTCTATATTTTGTTTTTCCTATTTCTCTATATCTTTCCTCTCTTTTGGGTTTCTGCCATGGGAAACCTATCTCGAGTAATGGTGAGTGAATTGTGACAATGCTGTGTGGGTAATATTTCAATCTTTTCTCCAGTACAATAAGTTAACACATCTGTAAACACAACAGAGGCTCTGTTTGGCTTCTTTATGTTACTACTAGTTTCCTCTACCAAACGTTTCCCTTTGAGAACCACTTGGAGGCCGAGAAGCCTCTCTAGGCTGGTGGAAACAAAAGTAGTAAAAAAACGTTATGCACGGAGAGAAGATTCTACTTGCATTTTTTTTGGTCGAATCTTTACAGCAGAGACTGCAGGTGATTGTCAAACATTCTTTAGCTGTTTGATTTAAATAAAATATTTCCATATTAACATCGTCTATCTTTTAGGCGCAAAATTATTTCATCACGGCAATTTAGAAAAAGCTAGTAGAGATAGCTGCCAGGTCGTGTGATATGCACCTTGTCACGATGGTCCGAAGTTCAAACCCTGCCCGCTACTCTACCCCCCCCCACACACACACAACAACCGTCATGTGGGATAATCTTCAATTTTGAAGGAACATACAAACATGCACAACAAACCAATATTTTTCCCCCCACAAAAGTTATTCAAGAACAAATACGTGCCCAACCCTCAGAAATCTTTAATCATATTTGAGACAAATATCATGTAAAACAAGTTTTTAAGATATTTGTAAAAAATGAAGTCATACTTATCACAGTGCTTAACAAAATAAAATAAAAAAAAAAAAATGCATGTGCAGTGAATAGGAGTGCTTTATATTGAATGCAGTACAATGGAAGGAACAAAGGAGAAAACAACACATCATCACAACCAAATTAAATACCATTGTAAAAAAAAACAAAGCTTCTAAGTTTAATACAAAGAACACAACTAGTCTGTAGGATGGAGAGCGTAAAGAGTAATCAACAATATGATAGTCAATATATTTGTTTTGTCGGGCTAGTTACCTTATTGCAATGTACAGATAGACAATCAGTGATCTATGTTGTACACATGTGACATGAGTAAGCTAATGAAAGGTGTATTGGTTAGTTAATTTTCAGAAGAAAAGGAGGAAAGGGGGGGGGGGGGTTTGAAAGCCTTGTTGGAAAATTAAAATTTAGAAATAGATATAAGTTTTACAAATGGAAACGACTTAGATAGGCAAGTGCTACAAAGCTTCAAAAGTCCCTAAATACATAAAAGTAGAATAGTGTAGCATTAAAACAAAAATATATTTTTTGTTCTTGGAAACAATGAATGAAAAGCAGTCTAGATTTCAAGAAAAAAATCCTTTGTAAAGAAAAGCTTAACTTAGGGGAATGATTCTGCATATACAACTGTATCACTCAGGAATGTAGAAGTTATTTCCCTTTTTTAATATTACACAAAATAATTAATTACCAAAATTTAATTGACTAATCTGTTGATTTTTAAATTGTTTCATATTTTGTTAGGCACAATAAATAATTTAATTGTTTCAATTTTCAACTTTATCCCAGTATGGATTTTGGAGAAAAAAAGTGTACAATTATTTAAGGGGGAAAAAACAAACATATATAACAATATCTGTAAATACTGAAGGATTACTTTCCCTTGTTTGTTTTTCACCATAGTTTAACTACAGCCAGCATTGAGTTGGAAGCATGATGACTGTGTGTTAAGCCACTAGGCTTACATAATGGGGTTCCAGAGTTCAAATCTTGGTGATGACTGTGATTTTTACTTTTGGGATCTTTAGGGCACCTCTGATGGGTACCTGACATTTTGTGGGGAATAATGAAGATGGTTGATGGTTTTGGTGGTCATATAAAACCCTCATAAAACATGGGCCACAGAAACAGATGACCTTTACATCATGTCCCTTAGATCACAAGGTATGAAAGGAACTTTACATCATGTCCCTTAGATCACAAGGTATAAAAGGAACTTTACATCATATGTCCCTTAGATCACAGGGAATAAAAGGAACTTTACAAAATATGTCCCTTAGATCACAAGGTATAAAAGGAACTTTACAACATATGTCCCTTAGATCACTAGGTATAAAAGGAACTTTACAACATATGTCCCTTAGATCACTAGGTATAAAAGGAACTTTACATCATATGTCCCTTAGATCACTAGGTATAAAAAAAACTTTACAACATATGTCCCTTAGATCACTAGGTATAAAAAGAACTTTACAACATATGTCCCTTAGATCACTAGGTATAAAAGGAACTTTACATCATATGTCCCTTAGATCACAAGGTATAAAAGGAACTTTACAACATATGTCCCTTAGATCACAAGGTATAAAAGGAACTTTACATCATGTCCCTTAGATCACTAGGTATGAAAGGAACTTTACAACATATGTCCCTTAGATCACTAGGTATAAAAGGAACTTTACATCATATGTACCTTAGATCACTAGGTATAAAAGGAACTTTACAACATATGTCCCTTATATCACTAGGTAAGAAAGGAACTTTACAACATATGTCCCTTAGATCACTAGGTATAAAAGGAACTTTACATCATATGTCCCTTAGATCACTAGGTATAAAAGGAACTTTACAACATATGTCCCTTAGATCACTAGGTATAAAAAGAACTTTACAACATATGTCCCTTAGATCACTAGGTATAAAAGGAACTTTACATCATATGTCCCTTAGATCACAGGGTATAAAAGGAACTTTACATCATATGTCCCTTAGATCACAAGGTATAAAAGGAACTTTACATCATATGTCCCTTAGATCACTAGGTATGAAAGGAACTTTACATCATATGTACCTTAGATCACAGGGTATAAAAGGAACTTTACATCATATGTCCC
The DNA here is from genome assembly GCA_036873155.1 of Biomphalaria sudanica. Taxonomy (NCBI): domain Eukaryota; kingdom Metazoa; phylum Mollusca; class Gastropoda; family Planorbidae; genus Biomphalaria; species Biomphalaria sudanica. Next base: position 33,196 of record JAZGLO010001524.1, read on the forward strand.
TTAGATCACAGGGTATAAAAGGAACTTTACATCATATGTCCCTTATATCACAGGGTATGAAAGGAATTTTACAACATTGAGCTAACAATATGATGATGTAAATGCTAATATAAATGTTATTTGACAGACCTTATCAAGAACATTGTTAATAACTTTAATATTATGGCAGTACATCTACAATATGAAATATTATTTTGTATATCTAGTTTGATTTAAATAGCGGTTTCTTTGCTCATAGGAACTGCATGTCTTTCTTAAACTGATGGACATTTTAAACAAATATTTAGTATCAACAGGAGCAAGGACTATTTTTAAAAAATGACATCTAGATTTTAACAAAAAAGCTTAAAAATTTCAACAGATGGGAGTAGATTTAACTGACAAAACAAAAGATGGTCAGACAATACATACAAATTATTTTAACAGATAAATTCTTATTTTTATATAAAAAAAACAAAAGAAAAAACAATGTCATGGATATCTCAGGCATATTAGTAAACAAAATTTTGAAAAAATAATTGCAAAAATGAATGATATACAAAAAATATGATTTTAAAAAAATATTTAAAAGCCTTACCAAACATAAAAAAGCTGATTCCAAAAGATTATAATATCAGGTTACGTGGACTTCAAAAAAAAAAAAAAGTCCACAAAATTATTTTATTGAAACTCTTGAAGGCAGTATTGCTAAAGGCTATTCATTCAAATAAAAAAAAACCACTCATCCGACCTCAACAAAACCATTTTCCCTTTAAAACTTTTCTTTTGATTCTTCCTAAACTCAAATAAATGCTTTAGCTCAAGATGAATTTGCTGGGAAAAAAAATTAAAAAAAAACAATAGAAAAACTAATAGTATGTGTTATCTATCATATTTTATAGCTAGAACCATTATCATAACATTGATAACATCAGATGTTTTAGGTAGAGTAGATTAAGCCTGAAATGGTATCTCTATGAAATATTTACTTTGACTAAGACTTTAAATCTACTCTGATTTTCCTTTGTGAGGCTGCATAATTAACACTTTTTTAAAAAGCAAAATTATATGTCTATAAAAACGTGATCAGGCAATTACAGGTAATAAATACATTCAGTCAAGAGTTGTCTTTTAATTGATGTTTCTTTCCCTTAGTAGTCTTTTGTCTTAGGAAACCACGCAAGCCCATCCCCACCAGCCAAGATCTTCAGGATCTGATGGGTCTGGCTTGGGCTCTTCATAGGTACAAGGAAAATAAAGCCTGCAAAAAAACAAAAGCTCTATACTTCTTTATTAATGCTATGTCTAAAAAAATCAACAACCAATGGTCATTTTAATATGGCTATGCAGACACAGTTGCAACCTCCATATTTTGTTACATCTAATGCAAAGAAAATATACAAAAGTATAATAAGACAATGGGTCACAAAAACAGATGACCTTTATATCATCTGTCCTATAGATTGCAAGCCCTGAAAGGGGAACTTTACCTTTTTTATAATAAGACCAGTAGCCATGTATGCAAGTGAGACATAGACACTGATAAAGACAACCAAAAAGCTACTGAATACTTGGGAAAGGAAAATACTTAGAAATACCAATAATGATATACAAGAGAAAACTGGGTGAAGGAATAGCATTCTGTTTGACTGCCCCAGAATTGCTGATCTCCGTCTCAACAGGTCTGGGAAACCAAAAATTCTCGACCTGTATGGTGACATGTATGCACTACGCAAGACAGCAGGGTTTCTGTCCAGGGCTTTTGCAAGAGAGGATTTGAGCCTCTCAAGCCCTCTCTCAGATGAAGTTTGATGATGATGATAAAGACAACCAAAAAGCTACTGAATACTTGGGAAAGGAAAATACTTAGAAAAATCTGTGGTGCTATACAAGAGGAAACTGAGTGAAGGAAACTCACTAGCCAGAAATGTATGAAGACCCACCTATAGTGACAAAAATGAACAAGAACAGAATACAGAGAAGCGGTTCAGCTTGAAAGAATGTTAGAGAACAGAGGAGCAAACACCAAAAGTCAGGCAGCCCATAGGCCAACCATGAATACAATAAATTGATGATGTAGAGACAGATCTACAAAAGCCTAGTGTTCAGGCATGAATATGAAAGGCTCATGAAAGATCTGAATTGAGAGATGTGCTGAGCAGGTCAGAACCTTCCAAGGGTTGTCGCGCCACTGGGAAAGAATGCAGACACAGACATTCTGTGAGTGTATTTTTCTCTAATCAACATGTTTGCCTGACTTCGGCAATGTTTTTTTTTCCTTTGGGTTTCAAACGCATGTCTTGCAAACCTCTTAAAGAGGCCATCAGAGTTGATCTTTATAGCACTTCCCAAGGTACCTCGGAACAGTTCTGTAATGCTGACGCATGACAGACTTCTTCTAGGTAATAATCTAGAAAGGGATGCCTAGTAATCTTGTGACATGGAGAAACACTTGAATTTACCTTTGAAGATTCTTTGCCAGGACCTTATGTACCTTAGGATTCTATCCTTTTCTTTCTAATTTGAGATCATTTGAGTTAAAACTAAGCATCCCAACTTCATTATTATTAACTCTTTCTCTCTGTGATTATTTTCCACATACAGATGAAATTATTTATTTTGCTCATTAATGTTTCACTAATTAAAACTTCAATAACTTTTTTTGCATGTAATCAGGAAATGCTATATTAGGTATATAATTGTAGAAGAATGCACACTCTTTTTATATCGTACAAATTAAAGTTTATAAAAACAAAAATTAATTTAATTTAATTGGGTCCAATCAACTTTAGTATTCATCAGTTAGGAGTCAAAGAATTAAATTACTCTTTCTGGTTTGGTAATGGGCATATAATATGATTGTATATATAGCTGAAGTATATCAGTGGAGACATATAATTATATATTTATAAGAAATACATTTCTATCAAACAACAATGATATATATATGAAAAAAAATATCAATAATCTGCTTTAGTCAGTGGCCAAGATTTGCAGCCATGCAAGATTTCATACATATCTGAATTAAATCAGTGGAAAAAAATTGACTTATTTATATTATATATACATTTCTACTTAAATCATATGAAGAAAAACAGTTTCTATATATGCTATAAACAGAGTTAGAAGGTTTTGATAAAATCTAAAAAAAAAAAAAAAATGCAAAACTAAAACTCCTTGGTAATATTACAAGTTCCTCAGAAGTTGTAAAGAATTTCCTTCAGGGTACAGTACCAGTAAAAAAGGAGAAGAGACAGGCAGTGATGGAGGGCAAAAGAAAATAACTGACAGCATGTCTTTAAAGAGATTCTGTCGAAGGCAAAAGACATTAAGTATGGGGAAAGATGGTCAACAGATTTTGTGTAATGCCCCAAAGGTTCATCAAACTAAAGAATAGATGAGGGTGAGTTAACCAATGTGATGTACTATAGAATTATATTATTATCAGTTTCTCGAAACTCACAAGGACTTTAAAATACATCAAGCTTGTCTATCTTTTTTTACTTGACAACAAAATATACAGGTCATGTAAAATGCTACACTTATTCCTAATCTTCAGAATCAAAGACAGGGCTTTATTATTAATCACAAGAAGGGATCAAGAAATGTTAAACACAAAAATTCTATACTTAGGGGCATAACTGGTGGGAAGCGTGGTCGAGAGGCTAAGTGCACTTGAACTTGGCTTGTCTTGGCTACCTAGAAAGGGGCTCGAGATTCGACACCCGACTTGGGCAGAGTTGTGTTTATTGAGCGCCTAAAGGCAGCACGGAAAACCAACTCCTAAATACCCCCTCCCCTCCCCACTGGTCCACAAATGAGATTGGACCAAAGCGCTCTGAGCATGCTATTAGCATGAAAGTAGTGCTATATAAAAGCTATAATAATAATAATAATAACTATTGTTAATATAAGCATGAACATGTATAATGTCTATCTAAATTAACAGCCTAAAGAAAGACATTTTAAGACATTGCTATAATTACCTGATGCATGCAATATAATGTTGACCCTGAAAGCTGTTGATTAAAGCATCCAACCTTTCAGTGTTAAACCCTTGTCCTTCACTATCACTGGTCAAATGATATTTGACAGTTTCACAAGCAAATACTGGTAACTCTGTAATAGGTATAAAAACTATGGATTCATTATCTACTTTAAGAATCCTTAGTGAGATAGCTATAATATGACTAAAAAAAATGTAAAAAATGTAACAGTAATATGTGTTAAGACTTTGTTACTTATATTTCAGTCATCAACCATGATTCCCTGATGAAAACCAGCACTTTCCAAGGGTCTTAACTGACAGAGTTCTGAGGGTATTAGCAGAAAATATTTTCTTCTCCCTAACCTGGTATCAGAGGCGATCAAGGAGGATTTTCAATACAGTGAGGCTAAACAACAATGGGGATCCAAACTTTAAAGGAGTGTGTATTGTAGGTGTGGCCAGGAGATGCACTGGATATGGTTGTGTAATGGTTAAATGTTAATCGTAGGTACATATGAAGTAGTAAAAATTAGTTAAGTTGCCCTTTCAGACCTTGCGATCCATCGGGCAGATGAAGTTAAGGTCATCTGTTTTTGTGGCCCACGGTTAATGAGGGTGTCATGTGGCCAGTGCAATGACATACTGCCTTTATTTTTACCCAACTAGTATTAATATCCATTAGAGCTGGGTGGACTGGGTACATGTATAGGGTCAGATAATAAGTTAGATACATCAAACCATCAATAATTGTGAAGAGACAGCTGTTCAGTTTTAGAAAATAAACACATAGATATGCACAGGACATAATTATCTTCTCTTTTGAAGGGAGGTCTGTATTTTACAAGATAATTTTGATCTAAAAGACTAAAATACACAACATAAAAGGTAATACCAAGTTCAAGCATAATATTATATTCAATGAATATTTGAAAAAAAAATGGACACAAACTTGTTTTGCTGAGCCACCTGACCACTCTCATGACAGTCTTTGAAAAAGGCTAAAATAATCTGCCTTCTATCCTACATGGAATGAAGAGTCTTGATGTAAGGGTGACTTGAGAGTACGGATTGGCTTGGTTAAACTTTTGATCTTTGATATAAGTGAATCTAATGACCTGAAACGCACAAACATTATATATAAATATATATGTATAAAAGTAAAGTAATAGGTGCTTCTTTCAGACCTTGTGATTTGTAGGGAAGATAATGTACAGGTCATGTCTATGACCAACAGTTACTAAGGGTGTCATCTGGCCAGCACAATGACCAACCACTTTTACTTTCCTCAAGTCAGACACCCATTAGAGTTGGGTGGACTCAGGGGAGTTACATGACACCCAGCTCATTAACCATGGCCATAGAAAGAGATAAATTTAACATCATCTGCTCCATAGGTTGCATGGTCTAAAAGGGAAACATTACTTTTATCTCAGTTTCATTACAAAGATTTTCTTCTCTAGTTCTGAAGTTACCATCTGAGATTTGCAAGAACACAGAATGTGGCCAGAGGAAGCAAAACAATGGACATGTTAAATGAACTTTTTCAAAGGGTGGGAATGTAGATATATATTTTTTGGGAGGGGCAGGGGAGAGTGGTGTTGCTAGTGAAAACTTAAGAAACACTTAACATTCTTTTAAATGAGCAGGAAAGTTTTTTTTCCCAATTAGACAGAAATCCCATTTTGAAAAGAATTTGATTCATTAACGCTCAGACATACCTTTGTGTAACGAGACTCATTCAGTCCAGGATTTTCAGCATAACCAGGGGCATGAGAGTCCAGAATCCAGGGACCTAAACATAGATTGAACCAAATTATTCAACTTTCATTTCATAAATAATTTGAAAGGATAAACTTCCATAGTAAAAAAAAACATATAATATTACCTGATCCATATTTTCTTTCCAATTTTACATATACAGATTGAATGTTGGATATCCGGCAGCCCTGAAAAGATCACAATTTAATATTAACTGTGCACCTACTGCCAGTATTGAAGAGATGTCAAGAGATAAGAAACTGATATTGTTAGATGTTAGGAAATAAGAAAATGACATTGTTAGATGTTAGGAGATAGACACTAATATTGTTAGTTGTTAGGAGATAAGACACTAATATTGTTAGGTGTTAGGAGATAAGACACTAATATTGTTAGGTGTTAGGAGATAAGACACTGATATTGTTAGATGTTAGGAAATAAGACACTAATATTGTTAGGTGTTAGGAGATAAGACACTAATATTGTTAGGTGTTAAAAGATAAGACACTAATATTGTTAGATGTTATGAGATAAGACACGTATATTGTTAGGTGTTAGGAGATAAGACACTAATATTGTTAGATGTTAGGAGATAAGACACTAATATTGTTAGATGTTAGGAAATAAGACACTGATATTGTTAGATGTTTGGAAATAAGACACTAATATTGTTAGGTTAGGAGATATAACACTTATATTGTTAGGTGTTAGGAGATAAGACACTAATATTGTTAGATGTTAGGAGATAAAACACTGATATTGTTAGATGGCTGCCTAGTTGTGTGGTATGCACTCTGGACTGTTATCTTGATGGTCCCAAGTTTAAACCCCACCTGCTGTCAACCCTTCTGTCAGGCATGAGATTTGGGCTAGGATGTAAAAATCTTTGACTCTAAAGGAACATCTGTAACATGTTAAAGAAAAATCAAATCAAGCAAAAATGATGTCATTTACATGCAAAGTTAAAGATGATATTTAACCATTTTCTTTGCATGTAATTGACTTTTTTTTTCATGAAGTGATAAATTTATTGGATTTTTCCAATGATACAGTTAATTTAAAAAAAAAAACAAAAAAAAACACCATTGAACAGAATTAAAACAAAAACATGTCAGACTTACTGATTGCCTTTTCAACCTATTGGATACTTTGTTCAGTGTCTTCTCAAATGTGGCAATCTTTATCCTCAGATCAAGACCTTCCTTAGACTGCATAATCTCGGGTGCCTCATCGTAGAAACCTTTTGAAAATCGTCATATCAAGTTTTTTATTGAGCATAAATATTAGAGACATCTAAATGCATTTATAACACTTTATAAAGGACTTTGGGTTACTACTTGTATTTAATATTCAATCTGCAATAAAATTTATGAGATTTACTATAGGCTCCTGATAAATGGAGTTTGAAGCATAGATTTAGTGCTGAAACAATGAATAAACATGTCATGTAACAAGGCCACATTTATCTCTAGGAAACACAAGCAATAGCTTAAAGCCCCCAAGAAATATTTAGCATTGACAGGTAATAAATGGACTAAACTTATAACTTATATAACAATTTAATTGATAGAGTGCTATAAACAAACAGAATGTAGGTTCAAGGCACTTTGATAGCATTAAAAACATAAACAGGAGAGCTAAAATAACAAACTAATCTAAAACATTTTAAACAGATAGGTCTTAATGTTCTTCTTAAGATCAATGGGGAGTGATTCCCATATCTCAAATAGCTTAGGGCTTTCTAAGGTCTAAGCACAGCACAGAAACATATAAGAGCAGCACCAGGGTACAACAATTATTTGAGTGATAAGATGAAGAGAAAATAATTAAAAAAAACAATAAAAAAAACAAAACAGTCTTTAGAAGAAGCCTTATGTGTTGACTCAAATATAATTCTTTGAGAAAGCAAGTGTGGAACAAAATATGGGCATCATTTAGGCATGTAATCACATGACTATACAGAACCAGATAACTCTGGCTTGATCTTTTTTGTGGTACATGGGTCACAGCTAAATGATGAGTCCAGGCTGGAAGTCTGTTCTGCGGGTCCTTCTCGTAGCTTAGCTATATTTTACCATATTTTCTTTATTTTCTTCTCTCAATAACTTTAACTGCTCTTACATGTTCACCTTCACCAATCCCTTAGTCTGTTAAACCATTGGGGCACCACACAAGATCTGCCAACTGTTTTTCTCCATTTCTTTCCATCTTTTGCCTTGGACAGAATTTTCTTCAATGACAAGCCTGTCTGTTCTTTTGTGTTGTCTTTCAATCACTTTCTCTTTCTGCCTTTTCTTCTTTTTTCCAGGTACTGTTCCATGTAAGAAGGTCTTTTAAGCCCTGAGGACTTTTGTGATCTTGTCATATGGTGCAAAGTTGCATTTTTTACATTGGTTAGCGGGTCGCCATGGGGTTTCATTGCTGTTTCTAATCTCTTCATTTGTTAGGCATTCTTTGTAGGTGATACCAAGGATCTTTTTGTAGTATCTTAGTTCCATTGCTAGGATCCTTTTTTCAAGATCTGCAGTCAGCATCCAAGATTCACAATCATATAGGAATGTGGCAGTGAAAATCTATCTGATTTTAGTGTCGAGGGCTAAGCTTTTGACTTTCCATATTATTTTGAGTTTTGCAAGTGCTGCATGGAGTGTGCAATTCTAATCAAAATTAACTTTCATAATATCTCTGATGAAAGAAATGATTAATAGTTTTTGTTGTAATAATTTAAATATAGTAAGTTTATTTAACTTTTAGACCTAGAGGTTTAGGAATCTGTTCAATTGACAGTGGGTATGTCATCATAGCTAGAAGAAAAAGATTGATAAATTAAGAAATTACCTAAAATCTCTCATTTTTTATTTCCTTAGGCCCAAATTTTAACTCAAAAACCTCATTTAGACTTTCATGTACTTCCCCACTTGGCTGCTATGTCCTAAACTATGCCTTTATTGTTTTATTTTAATTAATCTGATATCTGAGTCTGTCTGTTTCAGTAGCTGCTATTGATTTTTCAAATACTAATTAAGCTGACTGCTTTTCTGCACTCAGAATGCTTTCTTGTGTTTTGTATTTACATATGTGTGTTTTTATAATATAAGGTAGAAAGAAAATTGTAGGCCTAAGTCTAAGTTTTTTAAAAATATTCAATACTTTTTGGGAGGGGGATAAAATTTCTACCTTTTGTGGGATTTGTTATGCTTGCTATTTGAATGCAATTTTCTTTTGTTCCTAAAGGGACCTTTTAAGATCTCATAATGTTATGAGCATTAAGTCCCTAACATTAAAAGGAAAATCAAATAGAAGATAATTATCTTACAATTTTACTTTGTACTGGCACTGCTGACTTTTCAAAATCTTAATTTCAAAGAATCATTTTAAAATGTAACAGAATAAGAAAAAAATGTCATGAGTATGCTGACCAAATTAAACAGTAAAAGTCATAATTGTTCAGTGTCACTAAGTTGACAGTATGGTTAGGGTTAGGGTTAGGGTTAGGGTTAGTTTAGTATTGCCTTGCCTTTGTCAAGACTTAGTGGCTTAGTTATAGTTATAGACTATAGTCTGTTTCTGTTCTTAAGTAAGGTACTAAGACTAAGGTGTTCTTGTTTTAGTTATGGGTTGGTTGTAGTAGTAGGATATTGTAGATCTAGGTCTAGGGTAGTAGTTGTAGTGTAGTCAGATAGTTGGGTTGATCAGTTTGTGTTAGATAGTTGGTTAGTTTGTTAGTGTTTGTAGTGGTGTAGATTTAGAGGGTTTTAGTTAGTTGATGGGTTCAGTAGTGGTGGTTAGTCAAGTTACACCATATTCCCAAGGGTCTTTCAAAGAACAATACTAAAAAAGTATTTTTAAAAAATATTTACAAAAATTTTAGACTTATTTATTTTACGTTCTGTAAAATATGCTAATTTAACAAAATACATTTTTTTTTAAATCCATTACTCAAAATCAGCAAAGTCTTGTTCCTTTCCATCAAATGTTGAGCCAAGACACTGAGGTGTAAAATCTATGTAAGTCAAGGGTGGAATTTCTTCTTTCTCTTCACTGACATTGTCTTTGTCATTTTCACTCACAACACCTTCACCTAATTCTATTGTTTCACTTTTACTTTCAGCCATGTCTATTAGTAGATTCAAGCAATAAAATATCAAACACAAACTTATTTTTAAAAAACATATCTAGTTGATAAAAATCGAACAAAATTTATAGAGAGCTATGTGCCATAGCAGTGATGCCAAACGTAATCAACCTGTGGGCCATTTTAATATACGACATTCGTGTTGCAGGCCACATGACCAAAATGATACGAAAAGGAGAAGAAATTGACTTGAAATTATAAGAAACCTGTGGATCTAGTACATATATTATTTAATGAGAAATTTAAAGCATAGATTTTTCGTATCAGAAAAGGGCTTTATTTCTCTACTTAGAATGTGAGCAGCAATATGTAGCTAGCTTTAGCACCGACTCATTTTTTCTCTTTTTGGTAAATATTCTCATAAATCCTCCAATCTCTAGGCATAACAATCTTTTATTTTCGACTCAAATCAAGAATATCACCATATTGGTTTTCTGATGACATTTTTTTCTTTAAAAGCCACTATTTCCTTATAAAAGAAATATGTTGTAAAATGTTTTGGATGTTCCTTCAAAGTTGAAGATAATTACTTCCTAGTCCAAACCTCCCACAGGACAATGGGAGATGGGAGCAGGCAAGGTTTGACCCCGAGACCATCGATAAATGTGAACGACAGTCCAGCGCGTGAACTCTTTGTGTTGTCTGTTGTATTTATGTGTATTTTTCTGAGGCAAGAGTCCTTGTAATCACAACAAATTTCCGTAAGGATCAATAAAGCAGTCTTAGTCTTAGTCAGATCTAGCGGACACCTGACATCTGTTAGGAGGACGTAAACTTGGACAGTTATTGTGCCGTTCACACAGCAGTCTAGTGACCCTTTGTTACTGCTGATGTGTTAATATATATTAAATGTGCCATTTATCTTGACATTTCTAAGATTTTACCCTCATCCCCCCACACACAATTCTACTCTCACCCCACACACACAAAGACATTTCTATCCTCACCTCACACACACACACATAAAATTCTACACTTACTCCCCCCACACACACACTTCTATCCTCACCCCACGCACACACAATTCTACTCTCACCCCCACATATTTCTAACCTCACCCCCCGCACACATATAATTCTACTCTCACTCCCCACTGACATTTCTACCCTCACTCACACACACACAATTCTACTCTCACTTCCCAATGACACTTTTTCCCTTACTTTCCACACACACACACTTCTACCTTTACCCCCGCACACACAATTCTTTCCTCACCCCCCGCACACGCATAATTGTACTCTCACCCTCCCATACAATTTCACTTTCATCCCCCCACACACAATTCTACCCTCACCCCCAGCACACACACAATTGTACCCTTACCTCCCCCCCACACACACACAATTCTACACTTGCACAATGCAGTTCCTCAGTCTAAACCGTGTCTGGACAAAACAATGCAGTTCCTCATTCGAAACCAAGTCTGGACAAAACAATGCAGTTCCTCATTCGAAACCTTGTCTAGCCAAAACAATGCAGTTACTCATTCGAAACCGTGTCTGGACAAAACAATGCAGTTCCTCATTCGAAACAGTGTCTGGACAAAACAATGCAGTTCCTCATTCGAAACACTGTCTGGACAAAACAATTAAGTTCCTCATTCAAAGATCAGCAGCTGGCTAGAAGAAGATACATAATCCTTTTCTTTTGCGACCCTCGTGTGACTTAAGAAGCCAATCCTTGATGCATATCCAAGCTGAGAGGTTAAGCATTCGGAATCACCAGACGCTGTAACGTTTTCAGTCTTTCTTTTACTGCTCACCATCTGCTGGCCAGGACCAGTCCTTTTTGCTTGCCCTGCAGTGTGATTTTTTTTCTTCTCCAAACTGTTGGTGTCTTGAAGATATTCATGTCGCGCTATTATACATCTGTGTATCTTAAGAGTAGACAATCTTCAGCTATCCTTCCCCTCTGCTAGGTCACTATAAAATAAATATTGTGAAAGACGACCCTCTTACATTCGGTGTCCATGTCCAAGCCAGCCAAAGCGTCTACTTCTGATAACATTGAAGATGTCCTGGCACTCTACTCTTCGCAGGACGTCCTCTTCGGTGCTCTCTTGCCGACCTATTTTCTCAATCCTCCCAAAGCCTCGGAGGTAGAAAATATTGAGCTTCTTTTTCCCTACCAAGAATTGTAAGTCAATGTTTCATTGTGACATAGAACTACAACTCACGTGTACATCACTGACCCTGGGAAAAGTTGATCATTTTTCTGTTACCTTGGCTCTATTATATTCAGTGATGTGTTAATTCTTTTTGAAGACATCAATTACACTTTTGTTTTAATAGAGGATAGTAACTTATTATGGCCGCTTCAATTAAAGAGTATGGGAGTATCAGTACTAAAGCCCTAGTCTTTTTCCCCTGTGTGTTGGGCACTCTTGTAAAAAGTAACTACTTTTAGTTTTAAACAGCTAATTTATTGGCAACAAAAAAAATATGAGAATTGTTAAAATACGACTATTTAGCCACTTTACTAGCAATAAACCATACGATGCATAATGATATATTAAATACTATTCAAGTCCATTTTAAGTCCTTTTCTATAAAAAAAACATGTAATTTTAAATCTAATTAAAATATTTTAAAACTTTACCTTTATGCTCTACAAGAAAAAAAAAATTTAAAGTTGACGAGTTTTGAAAAGAACAAAAGACATTACGAATATCTCCATAAAAAAACATTACTTAATAACCATACGTAAACATTAGACATGAAATGACTTCAAAGAAAGCTTAAAAAAAACATAGTTATAAAACAAAATAGTACTATATCAATTATACGATTTGATTCTTACCAAAAAAAGCTGCTACAACTAGAGTAATTAGCTTGTGTATTTTATAGTACACAATTTTTTTTTTTTTTTTTGCTAGAAAAAGGATACTTTTTTTTTTGTGTGTGCAAAGAATCTGTTTGTGATGGTCTCCCCCTGTTTTATAGACTCACAGTCCCAGATAAACGCGCAAATTATGTGGTAATGTCGCCTATGAGCAACAGGAAATGACATGTACCTACCAGCTTCATCCAGACATTCTCAACTAGATTAGAAGCTCATTCGTTATGCACTGGAAAAAAAAAAGCGGAACCTTTTTTTTACTATGTGACTCTCGTGTACTAACACTAGAAATAAAAGCGAACAACTTCCATGTAGTGAAACTCATACAATGTTACCTTTCTAAACATTCTTTTAAAGTATTCAAGAATTAGTGCTAATCCTTCAATTGGCTTGAAAACTCTTAATAAATTTAGAAAGAAAAATGGGTAGAAGCCGGACTAGTTTTTCGAAAGCGGCTCAATATCTGGTTACTTAGTGTAAACTCTGGTTTGACCGTCCTAATTTTTCAAAACTATAATCATCTTACATTTTAATTAGGCTTACTTCTTTTCATTTCGAACAAGCTGCAGCGGAGATTTCCACTCTTCAATGTTTCTTTGCAATCAGTAAGGAGTTCATTTTAAAAGATACAGGGAAATTTTGCGCATCATCTTCTGTAGCAGTTCCAGTCCACATTTCCTTATGGAATCATGAGCTGGACAATTAATTGAAGAACTTGATTGTGAAACGCTCACTAGTAAGATTCCTTCCAATATTGAAGCATTACAAAAAATAAATAGATATAGAAGTGATTAACTTTTATAAAGAAAGGAATCGATTTTCAATTTTTTAAAAACTATGCTACGTGTTTCTATCAGAATTAGGGTTCAATCCATTAAAAGCAGAGTTTTCTAAACTTTTTCCTTAGGGGAACACTTCGCACATTCTTTTAACCACAGCACCATATATCACCTTACTCTGTTTGTCGATCTAACTCAGGGGTTCTCAACTTGTGGATCGCGACCCCCTTGGGGGTCGAATGACGATTTGCCAGGGGTCGCCTAAGACCATCGAAAAAAATGCATTGTTTTTGTCTATTCTTCTATTGCTGTGTGTGTTTGCGGGGGGGGGGGGGTCGCGGCAGATTGGAGGATTGTAAAAATAGGTCGCCGAGCATAAAAAGTTGAGAACCGCTGATCTGTGTGTCTGTCTGTCTCTCTTTGTAGTAAAAAGTGTGTACACGTATTTTCTCTAACACCCATTCTCGGATCAAGTTGATACTTCGCACAAATATTTATTGGCGTAGAAAAAAAACATAAATCACTAAATAGGAACCAATGTGATACTTAGTTACATTGTTTAACAGCAAGAAGGGAAACTAATACTTTTGTATCACATATATGGTTAAACTTGTTGGGTTTAGTCCCTTTAAATAATTGTTAACGCTATTTCTCCCTCACACATTTTTCGATCAACATGATACTTTAAAAAATTATTGATTGCACCAAACAAACATGAATCAATAAACAAATATACTTAATAAGTCAATTAGATTGTTTTCGTAATTAATTATTTAGATTGGTATATAAAATGGGAAATAACTGGTACATTAAGGGCTGAGTTCTTTCCCTTTCGATAAGCTTTTTTTTTTTAAGGGTTCTGCCAAAGACAGTTTAGGAAACACTGCATTAAAGAAAAATATGGCAGGAGACTTTCCTTAATACTACCAGTTTTGGGCTCTACAGTACAGTGCCTACACTAGTCAATGTCATTTGTTATACAATTCTTACAAACATGGTACTTGTGTCTCATAGTGAGCGAGTAAAGCCAGTGTAAGTCAGAGCTAAGAGCTTCTCCTAAAACGTAGCTGCAAAGTTACGCACCGTTCAGAGTGCAGAACCAGGCCAGGAGGAGGCCAACATTTTTTTAAACTAATTTTTTCTTTCTAAAGATTCATTTTAGCCACGAGAAAAAAAAGATGACAGTCGTACAAACAAACTGACGACAAATCGAAAAAAGAAGAAGGTTTAAAAGAAAGTTTCTATGGAAACACAAACTCATAATCGGGCCCCCTAAGTGGTCCACCCAGGCGGACAAAATGACAGGTTTCAAAATATTCAAACAGAATATCAGAATAAAATTCTATCAAAGGCAAATGACAGAGAAGAATGAAGAAAGAGGGTTGACAGATCTTGTGTGATGGCCCAGCAGCAAAAGGGAAACTACCGTGAAAGTGAAGAAGTCTGATGTGATCCTGGCCTAACTAATGTCATATAATGATTTTTTAATGAATCTAATTGTTATGTAAAGGGTTCAGGGTATGGTTCAGTATGTGTCCTTCCTAGCAGTTCAAGTGACAATATGAAAAACTACTTATTATTTGTTGTTTTAAAATATGTTCCACTTATATACATACTAAATAGGTTTTTTTTCTCTTTAAAATAATAGTAAACATTTTGTATATGTAATTATTAACACGAAGGAAATTATTTAACTTAGTAATGCAATTGTAAAAAAAATTGACAAAACCTGAAACCGTTTTCATAAATGTGTTAGAAATACGGTAAATAGTCATCTCCCTTACTAAATAGCTTTGCGTGTTTGTTACTATTTATAATGAATACTTATCAACAATTATATATTTTTATGAAAAAAAAAAAACTGCTTCCTTAGTTGATTTTAAAATTATTTTTTTCCTTTTCAGAAAAAAAAAAGTAGCCGTTGCATCAGAACATTGAATGGCCTAAAATATCGTGATATACTATTTTTAATATCTTTTCTAGTTTACGAGATCTAAACGGGACGGACGGACAGACCACACAAAACTAAGAGCGTCTATTCCCCATTCTAAAAATAAGCAGCAAAGTTAAAAACTGCCCGAAACTACTAAGGAAACTATTAAAAAAACTGTTGAATAAGAACAAATGTAAGGGCATCAATTAGTATGGGTAGAACAGCGTCCGTTAGACAAAAGATCACGCGAAAACAATCTATTGCACTGATGCCCAAAGTACGGCCCACGGGCCAGAACCGGCCCGCGATGTGGTTCCATCCGGCCCGTAGAAACGTCGGGACAAAAAGTAGTAAATCCTACCCCCCCTTTCAAAAAGTTGAAAATGCATCTCTATAAGGCCCCTCATCTTTTCTTTGATTGATTGGTACCATGACCTTTAACGAGTGTGATTTTACGAGATTATGAGATGGAACTCTGAATGTAGAATCTACCAGAAAAAGTGAATGGATTTATTTTTGTGAAACATGCATATAAGTCAACATAATTGTTTTGTAAAGAAAGTCTGGCTGTATACAGCTGCATTATAAAACAAATATGAAGACCTTCTTGATTTGAACCGCTTATAAAAGATTGGTTAAACTACGCTTAGAGATTGGCGGATGGATGGGAATATTTACCAAAAGGAGACAAGAAAATAAGTTGGTGGTAAAGGTGGCTACAATGTTGCTCACATTTCTTTAGAGAAATAAAGCCACTTTTAGACGTTTAAAACATGACTTTAAATATCCTATTAATTAATGTAAGTAGTAAATCAAATAGTTTCAGATGAATTTTGATGTCATTTTTTGTGTGCCTTTTTGATGATGTGGCCCGCGACATGCGATTCAAAAGTTAAAATGGTCTGCAGGTCAAATTAGGTTGAGCATTACTGATCTATTGTAATAAGCATGTTCTTTAGTGGCTCTATGGATGTGACTAAATGAATGGGGAGACAAGACGAGGAAGTGCGATGATGGAGGTTGATGATATCGGCCTTGTTTTGTTTATTTTAAATGTGTATTATCATTGTTCCCTTGCTGTTGAGTTGCTTCCTATATACTGACAAAGAAAGACATACATACAGACAGACAGATAGAAATGAATAGATAGATAGAAATGGATAGATAGATAAATAGATAGATATGTTTAGATAGATAGATAGAAAGATTACACAGATATATAGATTTTATTCCCATGCTTACCTGATATTAAATGAATTACACTCTACAGTACGTACTTGTAATATTTCGCAATTTTTTAACTTACGGTGCTACCACTAATAGCGACCTCCATACACTCATTCAATAGGTTGAAATGTCACCCAGCCATTACTAACCAGGTCTAGAATACGTTAACATTTTGGTATAAAGTCGCTTCTCTTTACTTTCGGTGATTTCATATTAGACCTTGTGCAATGTTATATGTGGCCTACACTTTTAAACACCAGGTTAATAGTCAGCTCTAGCACTGTTATTATCCTTTGACCTTTAAAAAAAACTTGGTCGTAATTTGTGGATACTTTGTCCTTAAGTTTTTTGTTGGGTTTGGTTTTTATAATGGTGGACTCCCAGGACGACGTTAGTATTTATACACAATATTTATTTTAAAATGTTAGACACAAAATTGACCACAGCGAGACTTCTGTATGACGTTACTGTGATAGCTTTTTTAATCCATTTTTTAAAAATCGACTAGAATTTAAACTTTGGGCTCAATCCCCATCAAGGGCACTAATTCCCCATATCTGTCAAGTACAATTAGTTTCCCTTGTTTGATACCAAACAAAAAAAAAAAAACAATTACGTATATTTTTTTTCCAAACAGCCATTGAGAGAGGTTTGCATATAACTATGGTATAATTATAGGAAATGAGCGGGGAACTAATTAACTCAAAACTCGCGTGTGAGAATATATTACGTTCCAAGCATGGGGCATTTAGTGAAACCAAGTTATCAAGCAGAGGCGGAGTCTTTTCGAATGTTCCTTGGAGTATCGACGGTATTTTCTTATAAAATAGTTATGGAATGTGTGTGCGGGTTGCTATTAGATTCTCATGAAACCATCAGTAAAACTATAGCGGATAATTTGTTCCTATTGGCTTATGGATATTCTCGTTTAAATCTTTTTCTCCTAATTGACGATAACATTGTTGATTAGACCTCATTAAATTAATGTTTCATTTTATAAACTTGACTTTGTGTTATATAAAAATGACATGGATTTTCTTTTAACTCTATACCAAATACAACATTTTCTGATCACAAACGACAAAGCTATTGGGGCTTAATCATTACAGGGGAGGGAAATAGTAATAAGCAAAATAAAGAATTTTTTTTCAAACGTGGAAAAATCATTACGGAGAGAAAGAGTTAACTATATGTAAGTGCACATAGTTGGAGTTATAAATAAGGGGGGGGGGTGGGAGTTGAAGAGGGTTGACAAGCTGGGGATTCGTGTTTAAGATGATGTAATGCCCCATGCGTGATATATTTATATACAATATATATTCAATATGCAAGATGTATATTAGGTTTAGATTGTTCCCCATATTAATAGTTCATTTGTGTATTCTACTTGCATATAAATTACAGATGAAAGCTGTGTATTAATAGTCAATAAAGATATGTTTATATCTGTTTAAAAAGAAAATTGTTTAATGTAAAATCAATTTGGAAAGCTTTTCCAGATCTTCAAGGAGTTCAAGGGACTCGACGATTTCAAAACAATAACTGATGTTGAACTAGTCTTCCAGCAAGACCTCAACTATTGTTTACAATTCTGGCGTGCGTTCTTAGAATCTGCTTTCATCTTTATAGACACTAAAGCTCCTAATTCGATTTTTAATACTTTTATTTAAATCTATAAGCCTGAATATGTTTATTGTAGATACAAGACTTTGTGGTTGAAACAGCCGTCAATGTTATCAGACAACATACTATAAGGTCTTTATGTTTTTAATACTATATAAGTATTTAATTGGACTGAAATTATGAATTATTACCTTTATATCGTGTCTTATGTATTTGTATGTATTTTAGATTCACATTAGTAATTAGTCATGTCATTGTATAAATATCATTGAATTAAATGTACAGTTTAATTGTAAATCATCATACACATCGTTGATTAATGTATGTACAACAGGGTGTGTATGGTGTGTCTGTTGGGCTCAACTTCGAGGACTGATATAATTATCAAGCAAAAACGAAATATAATTAAATTTAATACATGCACATATTGCATTTAAAGTGACTGTATTACCTAGACAATTTAATAGCTATTAAATTATCAAAGTCCTGACAAGCTTATAGCACCACAGAGCGCTGTGGTTAAATCTCATGTGTTGACCAATGGGGGGAAAGGGGTTTTTGGGAGAAGGTTTTCCGTGCTGCCTTTAGGTGCTCAGTAAACACAACTCTGCTCAACTCGGTTGTCGAGCCTCAAGCCCTCTTGATAGGTAGCCAAGCCATGTTAAAGCGTGCTAAGCCTCTCGCTCACACACCCCACTCTTTACCCTAAAAATCTTCGAGGTCAGAAAAGAGCGTTCATTACAGTAGATCGGAAAACCTGAAAAGACATCTTTTTATTGCATTGGAGTGAAGGAAGTACTAATTAGGTTATAAATATGTAAATATTAATAAAAGAAAAAGATTTTCTGAGTATCACAACCTTATAGTAAGTAATACTGTCTGTCTGTTTGTCTGTCAATTTAAGATCGCAAAAACTAAATTTGCACATTTTTTTTTAGGATTTGTTAGTTTGAAGTGTTCATAAATTAAATTCTAATGGCACTATGAAAGCCCTAACATATAGGATATAAATGTGCCTTTACCTATTTGTCTGTCTCAGTATTTTATTAGGTTATTTTTTTTTTTATGGTTCAGTCCTTTTTGTATTATCACTAATTTATTTTTCTGTCTTGTTCTGAAGTGTCTCTAAGCTAAATCAAAAGACAATTTCCTCCATTAGGAATTGGTACAATGTTTCACATGGCTTCGCAGACCTAATTGCGACCATTATACTTTAACATGTAATACAGACAAAGCCGTAGTCCACCGAGTGACTATGTAAGTTCACTTTACGTCTGCCGCTTCTCTCCTCTACAAAGGTTTTATCTTTGCCTCTAACGTGAGAGCTCTCCGTCTCTTTCAGAGTCCATCTTCTGCCAGCCACTTTGCCAATAGCGCCTGAGATGACTTTTATAACGCTTACGGGGGAGAGAGAGAGGGGGCACTTCTGTTACGCCGTCCTCCATTAAGCTAGCCAAATCTAGTGATTTACTAATACATCTCAAACAATGTACCTAAATATTATGTTGAATCCAGATTTTAGATACACTTTTTTGTGGACTTCTTAAAGAATAATTGGAAATATCTGATTTAAAATTTAGAGACAGCCAGGACTGAGTTCTGGTCAACCTTGCGTCTCCTGTTAACTGTAGAGGAGAGGAGGGGCAATTCAGGTTGTTTACTTCAAAACTGTTTTTGTTTCGGATTGTTTTACTTTGTGAGATGTTTTTTGAATGGAATCTTTATTCTGTCGTTAGATGTCCTTACGGTATTGCCAAAAACTTGGGTACATTTAGTAATCAGCATTGAAGTACACATACGTATATTAGAGAAGAAAAAGAGCCTTGACAGAGACAAAGTGCTCAGTAAACACAACACATGAAAAACTATAAAGCTGTGGAATTAATTTTTAAAATAAGTCAATAACACTTACAACAATAATTATTTAACTATCGAAATTTTATTCCTTGATTATAATTTTTTTTTTTTGAAATACATTGGATATAGTTAAAAAAGAATATCTTGACAAATTCATTTTTTGTTTAAATCTTGGTCATCATAAGATGTTAACCGTGAAGCTGGTCGACATTTAACGTCTTCTTCTGACATCAGAGAGGGTCAAGGGAACGAGTCTCGATTTCAGAGTACCTGAAGAGGTTTTAAAAACACTATAATTTCACAAATCAACAAGTGAAATTTTCCTAATTTCTGGTATTGAAAGCCAACTAAATACATATTCTGAGGTACCTACAGTGCATTATTTTGTTATTAAAAAGTTTTATTTCAAAAAACCTAATGTGCTATTCTTACTGACTTAGACCCTCCTGAGCCGTTCGGCGCAATAGCTTGCAAGCTGTTTCCACAAAAATCGGTCACTGGCAATGTCCGAAGCCTCTTCCCACCTGCTCTGAGGACCTCCATGAAAGTGTGGCGCCAAGTTTGTTGAACGCCTAAGTGCAGCACCGTACCCATCTCTCAATTACCTCCTCTTATCTTATCTTATATAATAGAGACGTTACTTAAAAAAAAAAGAAGATGATTATGTCCTGCGCGTCATGCATCTAGTCATGCATGTTAACCAAAGACGTAAATTCTGCCCAGTCACAAGTTTCCCTGATGAAATGTATTGAATTCTGTAACGCTTTCGTTTCTCCTCCAGACTATTTTATTTGATACTTTCTTTCATATGCATTTTATTTTTTAAAAATTGTTATGACGGATAAAAAAAATGTCTGAACATATTTAATTTTCTAAATTTGATTAACTATCTAATTAAAACAAAAGAAAAACTTATGGATGTGACGAACTTGTTGACCACAATCAAACTCCCTGGTATCACGCTGGTAGTCAATGTCAAAAAGTTTTTGAGCAATGATGCCAAATTTTTGGCCACAATGATTTTCCACTACTCTCAGAGTGCAACTTCTCAGTTGATCAAAGTATCTGTGAGGAAATGTTAGCTTGATTCAAACAATCCTACTATTCAATATAAAATGACAAAAAAGAGTTCTGTTTTTACACAAACTCATTAGCGGCCTCACAGGTCCATTAATGGGTCCCGCTGTTTTCTAAATGAATAAAGTTTAATAGAAAAAAAAATGCTTCTATTTTCAGGACTTATATTAGAAGCCATGAGTTATAAACTATCAATAAACTCTATTTCCCTACATTTCAAAATTTGTTCGCCCTCTTCACATAAATGTTGATCCACTTCTGTAAAGGTATTTTAGCAAAACAATTTTGTTAATGTTCAAATTGAAAGAAATTTAACTTACAAACACATAATGAAATTAGAAATAGTCATGGTAAACAGAGGGTCATTGTCCAAAGTTTGCTCACACTCCTCCATTCCTTTTTTGGCTGATAAGAAAGTCGTTTGATTGTTGACACACGGAGAGTCTTTGATAGAGTCTAACTCTGGTCAGGAAAATATTAAATCTCTCAGACTTGACGTCAAAATATGGGGACATTTTTGTTTGTACTCTACCACATATTTATGGATTTTTTTTTTCGGCGAGAGGGTTAGGCCTAAACCCTTACTCAAAGTACAAGAAAGAACTCTCGTCGCCAAAATAACTTTAAATTTATAATTACTTTTCTAGTTATGGAGTTTCACAAGTAAGAAAACAAATGTCTCAAATGTCTGAACCCTTTTTAAATATCATATCTCTTCCCATCTTGCATCCTGTCCTTTTTTTGTAAGCAAAGTTTTGCCTTGCTTGTCTTTAATCGGTGCTCCATGTCCACTCTTTGCTCTAGTGAGATTTCGGACAATACGATGGAGAGTTTTTGTGTCATTCCTGCTTGCAGCTACTTGTGCCTCTTGACTCTTCCACTCAATCCAGTCCCGTTTATCTCGCCGACAGCTTCTCTTTACTTTCAGATCTGCTTCCCTATAGGTTTCTTCCGCTAGGCTGCAATCCTGTATGTTAGGAACTATAATAAAATGTAATATAGAGTCTAACATATTACCAAACAACATCAGCTGTATACATCGCCCAAGTCTGTTCTGAATATAGATGTGACATTGTCGTGAAAATCTTTGTCATTACAGCTCGTCTTATTAATTTCAATAAAACAACAATATTTAACTGAGGAAGAAATGTCTCATTTGAAGACCACATTTTTTTCACAAAAATAATCCTACAAGAAGCTTTGCAATATATAAGAAAGCGAGTTCAGCAGATACAACAAGTAAAAAAAAAAGTTAAATCACCTTCTGCATAGACATGATCGATTTCTTTCAACTTTCAAAAACCTTGCGATATGGCGTAAAGTTGTAAAAGAGTCAGCAATAGTGCCACAAGAAACTTTATTTTTAGGGAAAGTAAATTCTTTCTAAGGACTTCCAGTCCTATCTATTAGAAAATCATTTTTTTATTTTATTAAATTTTTAAAGAGGTCAAGCAGCCCTCACCCGGGATCCGATTTCCTAGCTACACCACTGGTTTAATATGCAGCAAATATCTGAGACAGTCATAATGTGGTCTGGAATCTACAAACTCAATGTGCGTGTATATATACACCGGCACCTTTTTATATGTGGGTAGAAAAAGTATTAATTTTCTTGTATTTATAAGCAGTTAAAAGTTGGTGAAGCCATCACTGAGTACCTGCACCTATTTTTTTTTTTAAAAGCACTGAATGAAAGATGCCTTTCCAAAACACTCACGATTCTGAAAGACAACCTGCACCCATTAGCCACTGTTACATCAGATCTGAACAAAGTGGTCGTCTCCTTTCAATTAGGACTAAAAGGGAAACATTTAAAAACTCCTTTATCCCATTTTCGGTCAAAGTGTTACAAGATTAACTGTCGTCATCGAGAAGTACATAGAAGTCTAATTCAGAAAGCACTGGTTGTGAATGTGTATGTGCTTCGTGTGTGAATGTTGTTAGTATTTTTCATATTATTGTTATTGTACAGTAGTTACGTTAAGGTTGTCAATTATAATGTCAAAATGAATTTCATATGTTTGGATCAATAAAAATTATCTTATCTTATTTACATATATTTGAGTATTTATATATATATATATATATATATATATATATATATATATATATATTAGGGGTGCACCGGATAGTCCCTCCGGCTCCGGCTTCTGGCGAATATCCGGCATTTTTTACTATCCGGTGCTATCCGGCTCCGGTCGGATATCACTACCGGATAGTAAACCGGATAGTAAAAATACCTATTTAATATGCATAAAGTGGACCTCGTTCCATTACTGTCTGTTATAGAATGTATTAATGTTTATATGAAAACAAAATAATGTGCTTAAAAATAGAGCCATTATAAATATGCACCAAACATCGTTTATTATAAAGACAAGGCATGTTAATAACTTAATATAAATAGAGATGAAACTTTACATCATAAATGCGCTTTACATACAGAGATGCAATGGCTGGCACTTTTTTCAATTTGTCTAGACCTTTGAGTAAGTTAGTTAACATGTTAAAATGTTACATTCCTTGACTACGTCATGCTGACCAGACGTCTGTCTAGCTGTGCGGGTATATCTCCAGAGGTAGAGATGAACAACTCCTACCCCCTTTTATTTGTTTAGTCCATCACATTGAGTTTTGTATAGGCAGGTAACCACAAGTTAAATACGATGGACGTAGGTTTAATGTCAGCGTATAGACACTCTCTAGTGGTCACACCTTTCGAGGGAACTGAGTTTGTTTACTTAGTAGTTAATCTTTATTGGGGAGGGGGGGGCTGGACTACAAGAGCCACACCTCTAAGGTAACCAGGTATATTTCTAGATGAACAACACCCTCCCCCTTTTATTTGTTTAGCCCATCACATTAAGTTCATTGATTGACAGGTGACCCCAAGTCAGATACGATGGACGTAAGCACTCTCTAGAGGTCACACGAGGGAACTAGGTTTGTTATGGGGGGGGGCTAGACTTTACATTATAAATTCGTATTACATACGTAGCAGCAATGTCTGGCACACAGGCTTGTCTTGACCTTTGAGTGGTCTAGTAAACATGTCATATTCCTTAACTACATCACGCTGATAATCTGTCTAGATGTGCGGGTATATCTCCAGAGGTAGAGATGAGCTACCCCCACCTCCTTTTGTTTGTTTAGTCCATAACATTGAGTTCACAAATAGGCAGCTGACCACATTAAGCCAGATGTCAACGTGTCGACACTGTCTAGAGGTCACATATTATGTGGGAACTGAGTTTGTTTACTTGGATTAGAATTTTTATTAGAGGCGGGACTACAAGCCAAATCTCTATAAGGTTAATTTGGTATGAGTTAGTTTATTATGAGATAGGTTGTCAATCAAGGGTCTGGGCCACAAACCACACCTTTTATACTATTGGACAGGTAATAAGTTTGTTTACTTTGAGTTAAGTCTCACGTATGAGTCAGCACTACAAGCCAAACAGACACTGACCAAGGGTATCTTTAAAGGGAGGGCTCAAGAGACTCAACACCCCCAACTTCTTATTTGTTTAATCCATGACAATGTATTGATAGAGAATATAGACATTGACCATTCTTAAGCCAGAATGGATTAACGCAAATTGTTAAGACATATTGAGACTGTCTAGAGGTCACTAGATGGTGACACTAAGTTTGTTTACTTGGAGAGAAATGTCATTTAGGGCGCTGAACACACGTTCGTTGCACAATAAAATAAAACAAATATGTAAATGTGTGCGTGTATGTATTTTTCCCCTTCTAAAACCTTTAGAAAGAAAACTAATTTCATTGTTTAATTCTATTGACTTAATATATATAGGAAAACCTTACAATTAAATTTAACATCGCATAAAATAAATTGATCTTAAGCACCACAATTAGATCTAGCAAACAAAGAAAAATATGTTGGAATGTTAAGAAACACTTGACCTCTGTAACTAAGGTACAGAGATAATGTATCTATATGCTTGACTGATCATGCCAATGTGTTATCTTTTTTCGCCTGCACACTAAACACTATTGCGTATGCCCAAGGAAAAAAAACGCGTTAAGGTCAACACCATCAACTATACACACTACACTAGGACTACATGTGTAGGCTCACTACGTCTATCTGATCAGGTTGTTACAATCAGTCAAACACAAAGTCTATTTATGTTGTTGTTTTTTTGGTAGGGAGGGTGTGGGTGATTTTGTTTCTTTTATAGTTGGTTTTCCTAATTCTCTTAGATCTATATAACAGTAGATCAAAACATTGATAACAATAATAGGCCTACAAACTACAATTAAATCTATGCTTCGCAACATTTAAAGCTCAGGCTATGAGTAGGTATAATAGATGTTCCTGCTGTTAATAAAATATCGTTATATGACCTACTACGCTTTAGATTCCAACTATTAACTAACAGCTATCAGTATTAAGCCCTTGAAGCCAGAACCAGAAGCAGCCTTTGGACTTAAAATTACAAGTCTGATGACCAGTTGTTGGTCAGAAATTATTGAACACATACATCCAACCACCATACAAGCCAGATGAGAGAATTACATTAGTAACTAGTTAAATATATACTAACATATTTTACATTGACCCTCCAACACACAGCCTTTATAGTTGGTGGCCTCGTACATACACACAGACACGCTCATGCTACACAGATTAATTTATGTTTATAAATACTGTTAATCTTTAATAAATCAATCAGCAAAAGAGTTTAAAACAATAAGGTATATAAAAGGAAAAAATAATACCAACAAATATAGGTATGTTATTTAACAGTTTCGTAAAATGCTCAGCAATACAAGCAATTTACAAAACACTTAGGTATTCGGCTCCGGCTCCGGCACCGGCCGAATATCAAATTTTACTATTCGGTCATATCCGGCTCCGGCCGGATATCAAAAAGTACTATCCGGTGCACCCCTAATATATATATATATATATATATATATATATATATATAAGTAAGCTTTAATTTTGCTCAAACCTTCTTTGCCCTCTGACGAACAAAGTAAGTCTATCGTCTGAATCCCTCCAAGAACCATGTTTGACAAAGTTAAATCTTGACAGTCATCTTTGTTGTTGTCAAAACACTTTTGTAGGTCACCGTTCTTTCTGGAGAAAGAAATGTTCATAAACATAATTTTAAGATTTCTTAAGAATTTATCAATATATAGTGTAACATTTTGTTCTTTTTTGTTTCATTGCACAACACGTGACTTTGCCTGTGTCAAAGATAATAGCAGAGCGGGCTTTAAGCAATGGTAAACTAGGCAGCTGCGAATGAAAACAATTTTGTTTCGAAATGAAACGGTAAAACGTGTCCCAATGTAATGTTAGAGTCACTAGCCTGACTAAGTTTTATATATAATGTATATTTTTATTTTTTCGCTATTAAGTTTTTTTTTCTATTTTGTTCCTGTGGTCATGCCCACATTTGTATATGCTTGCGAGTCTTGGACGTTGAATTGACAGACGGACAGAGTGAGTTTGCATTTTTCTTGTATTGGCCTCCATGTCATTGCATAAACCACTTAGAAAAACATAAATGTCCTCACCCCATACCAACATGGCTTTAGGAAATATAGATCATGTGAAACACAACTAATAGGACTAATTGATGATTTTTCAAAAGGTTTAGATAATAGTGAACAAATAGATGCTATCTTACTAGATTTTTCCAAGGCTTTTGACAAAGTTCACCACAACAGTTTGCTTAAAAAATTAAAATATTTCGGCATTAATGGTGGATTAAAGATTTTCTGATAGGGAGAGAACAAACTGTAATAATAAATGGCTCTAAATCAACAGCAATAACAGTAAACTCAGGTGTACCTCAAGGAACAGTCTTGGGTCCACTACTATTTTTAATTTACATAAATGATTTACCAAATTGCATTAGTTCAGGAACAAAAGTCAGATTATTTGCAGACGATTGCATAATATATAGAACAATAAAAACAATACAAGACACAGATATTTTACAAAGAGAATTAGATGAATTACAGAAATGGGAATCAAATTGGAGCATGTCTTTCCACCCAGAAAAATGTCAGTTGTTAAGAGTAACAAAAAAACTAAAACAAATTAATTCCACTTATCTTATTCATGGCGAACCAGTAACACAGACTAAAAACGCAAAATACCAAGGTGTTATAATAAATGAAAAGCTGTCATGGAATCCACATATTTATGAAACTATAAAAAAATCCAACAAAGCATTAGGGTTTATTAAAAGAAATTTCTATAAATCAAATAAGAACATAAAACTAAAATGTTATTTAACCTTGGTTAGGCCAATAATAGAATATGCATCCACCGTTTGGGACCCCTCAACTCAAGAAAACATTAAGAAACTGGAACAAACACAAAATAGAGCAGTCAGATTCATAACAAACGAATATTCACATTTGACTAGAGTAACACCATTAGTAAAATCACTAAATTTAGGAAGCCTTCAGGACAGAAGACTCAAAAGTAAAGTAGCAATTATACATAAAACACTGAACCATAATCTTCAAATACAAAAACAAAACTTAATAAAATACTCTGAAAGACACAAAAATAAAGGCACATTCCTCGTCCCATATGCTAGGACAAATTTGTACAAATACTCCTTCTTCCCTAGTGCTATTAGAGCATGGAATGGGTTGCCTGAGCTAGCCAGAAAAACCAGTGACTTGGCAGAATTTAAGTCATTGGTTAATATGCATGACTAAATGCAAGACGCGTAGGACGTAATTATTTTTTTTGAAGTAACGTCTGTATTATATAAGATAAGAATACATTCTGTCAGAGAACAGGTCCTGCAAACCTCATGCGAGTCACAATTTTCGGCATAATATTTCTTTGTTTGTGAGTCCGATCGCTGTGACTTTTTAAATCCGTTCTGCTGAGCATTATCTGAGAATGTAGCTTTTACTCCAATTTGTTCTGTTTTATTTCATAAGGATTTTTTTTGTTAAGTTAAACTTTTTAATTTATAGTTACAGAAAAAGAAGATAAAGTCATATAGAGCATTAAAATTTAAAATTAAGAATAGTTTATATAGATCTATGTGGGGGGAATGAAAAGATAATGGTTAAGAGAAATTTTGAAAGAGACTATTATATTGTGACAATGCCTAGGACGTCATATTAAAACATATTGAACATGTGAAACAGTCTGTAGAATTGTGGGGAATGCAGTATTTCCATTGGTTGCGCAGTCCCAGCTGGGATCTACATATTTTGCCTCATCCAGGGCAAGCATAACCATTGTCCGCAGATGGTAGATTTAGATTTTCTTTTCTGTGCTACTGTGAACTGCATTTAGTTAAAAGAGTAATATTGGTCTGCGCGAGCCCATTAACACCTTAAAAAATACACTGCCCAGGCTGGGGGCAATGCAGTAATTAGCCCATATTGAACATATTAAACGCCAACTAAATGGAGTAAAAATAAACAGTTATTGTGCTTCAAAGCTTAGTAATATGATTATGCATAACTAAAAAGTTGAAAAAAAAAAATATATTTTTTATTGAATGACAATCTGCATGTCTGTATTTGTAACACCATAGTCATCAAATATTAAGCTACTTAAAGATTACTTTTCCTTTAAGAAAATCTGAGTACAAAAAAAATGATTACAGAAAAAAAAAAGGTGAATTAATATTTAGAAAAAAAATTTTTAATGAGTCTTACTGGCATAGCTGTTCGTATTGTTCTTCATCCTGCAAGGGACCAAGGCTGGATGTTTCCATTTCCGAAAGTAAAGCAGAACACTGTAAAAGACTGGTGCATTGCTCACATCTCTTGGCTACATTCGCAGCTTCTGTATTTTTGTAAATAATCATAAAACATATATTTCTGTGGGAGTTGTCTTAAACTAGGTCACATTTGAAACATAAAGGAACTTTAAAAAAAAAACACTTAATCTTATGTAATGAAAAACTATTAACAATATTCTATTTTTTCAGAAGTATCGACAAATTAAATCGAAGAACTAGTGTCGATATCGCAAAATGATATTTGAAAAATAAATCTAAGGAACTAATGTCATTTGCTTTCTCTCTGTCTTTGGGTTTCATTTTCTGCTTCTGGGTGGGCATTGGGCAACTAACATCAGGCAATAATGCTTGTGTAATGTAACTGTGTATCAGGAAATCAAGATACGAAATTTAAATGTACAATAAAATTATTTTCATGAGCTGTAACTTTTAAACAATTATTCCTAAATAGTTTGAGCCAAAGGCGTATCTTCCATAGCTTGTCTGATTTCTCTTCATTTGTAGCTAAATTGTTATTAACAAAGTGCAAATTTGAAAGGAGTGACTGAAATTTATTCCGACTCATTACTCCAGCAACTGGATCATAACGAGTGTCTGTTTCCCAGTAACACTTAACACCAGGCATCTTGGCTAGGCCCATTCTCAGAAACACTGTACTCATTTGTCATTAGTAAGAAAGTTTTTGAAATAATGCATTGGTGACTAAGCTTCATAGTTTTCAGGAAGCTCTGGAACTTTGCCCCGGAAAACTGAGTCTGGTAGATTGTAATTATCTTTTGTCCACTCATAGACTTTCTTTTTCTTATTTCTAGCAGAGGCACTAGAAGTAGATGGCACAGGTTCTGTCTCTTCTTCATCGGAAGAGGATTCAGAAGAACTGAGTTCTTGCGTTCCTGTTTCCTTATCAGGTTCTGGTTCATAGTCCTCATCATCAGTTGAATCATTTTCCAAATCACTTTCATTGTAGTCAATGACTTCTAAAATATCTAGTACTTCTTGAGCAGTGAATTTCTTAGGGAGTGAAGCTGACATTGTATATTCTGTTGAAAAAAAATTAACAAGATTAGACATATATAGAAGACTATACCAAATATAGTAAAAAATAACAACGTTACATTGTATTAAAATCAAGTTCTTTAGATATCTAGTTCAAAATATTGTAAATTAAATACTAAAATCAAATACTGACAATGATACTGTTGATCTACATCTAGATTTGACAACGTCTTAGATGTAACTTCACTAGATCTAGAATTTGTTTCCCCTAAAGACAATGAAGTGCCTACTAAAGTGGCTAAAGCCCCAATGCCTGCCAATGGCCTGAATGGGTCACCCATGACCCAATAACAATGATTTCAAAAGTATAATTAATACTAAACAGAGAACTAATTCGTATTAAATACTATATATAATAATTAAGTACATTATTTAGATATATAATACTAACAAAAAGCTTGTGTCTTACCTTGTATAAAGCAGTAATTAAATTATTTTTTTTAGTCAATATCTGAGTTTCCAACTTCACGTGGAGGTAACAATTATGCAAAAGGGATATTATTCAGTAATCAGAAAAATTTAACATAATAGTTACTTCCCTTGTGTTCCATAGGTCACTGGGTATTAATGGTAAAAATTACATAATAAATGAAGTAGACATTTACTTAAACGTATTTTTGTGTTATGGGTCACCCGTGACCCACTGGGTCTTCCAGATAAGTCATATTCATATGAAAGTACTGTGTTACAGACCCCTTCTGTGAGACGAAGCATCACTACATTGAAGGATCTTTAACTAAATCCTGCTTTGATCCTCACCCTGGAGTTTGATGTTTTTGGACACCCCTTACTTCTTGATGATGTGCTTGTTGTGCTAAGGGATGTGGAGCTTAAGCCTGGAGAACGGTTTTTTAGGACAGAATCTGTCTTAGCGTCATGTTTTGTTAAGGTTCCAGAAAGGCAGTTAGATGACTATCTAACAGGGGATCCTGACGGAAGCTATGATGCAACAAACGTCATCTGCCCCTTTACATAACATTCATAGTGAGAGGGTGCTGGGGATGGTAGACAGTCAGTTTCACAGGGCCCCTAATGCTTCTTTTGGTTTCGTTGATGCCAAGGTTAAGTGCCAAGCCAACAAAACAATGGACTGGTTGCTGGCAAAACCTGTTAAGGAGCAGGGCAGCTTGATAAAATTTGCAGTAGGGCAGGCTAGGAAGCCGAGAAAGGTTTTAGAGGAGAGGGTGCAAGTTATGAGCAAGACTATAATGTCTAGACATAGGTCAGAAAAGGGATAAGACAGAAAGGAAAAAGGTTGAGAAAAAAGTTTTGGGGTAATTAGAGAAAGAAGCAGGATTTGGAAATGATATTTTTGTTGCTCTTTCCACAGAGACTAAGCTAATATTGTCTTCTTTGCTTTCAGAGAGATTTGACTGCCTTCCGCTGTCTATCAGACATGTCTGGGATGTTGATGGGAAAGACCAAGTGTTTGATGGAAAGATAGTCAGATATGTGAAGAAAGGGCAGAAGAAGTGCTGCAGGATTGTATGGGACAGCGAAGGCCAGACAGACATCCCTACAACTCAAATTATTACAGATGTTGTAATGGGAGATTTCCATTTTGTATAGTTGTATTTGAATTTGTTTTCTATTTTATTTTGTTTCATTCTAATTTTAGTTTTAATTTTGTTTTGTTTTCATTTTTTATTTTATTGTTACAATATTAACCATTTAAAAAAAAAAAAAAATAATTATTGGATTTATCTCAAATTCTATTAAATTAATTGAACACTCTTTTAATTCAATCAAATTTAAATTAGCTATCCATAGTTGTAATACCAGGACTTTTTAAATAAACTTTCAGAAATTTCAAATAATAATTACCTATATCAGTATATATTTTCAACCATTTGTTATTCATACTTTTTCTTTTGTTCATATTTAATATTAATTTAAAATATATAAAATAAATCTACGGTATTTATAGTAAAAAGTAAAAGAATTTTTAATTAAATCATAGCAATTAAAATTATTGATTAGGTTTTTTTTTTCTTTCAATGATAGCATTTTAGAAAATAATTGTAAAAAGATTTTTCTTAAGAATAGTGTTTTATTTTTATAGATATAAATAGTCTGTTTAAACCCTTTTGTTAATATATGTATTTATTTCTGAGAATTAAAAAAAAAATAGCTAGGAAACATTTTTAGCTTCAGTGTACAATTTTTCGGATTATTTTCCTTCCGACATGTAAGTACAATGTTTTTTTAAAGGCGGACCCTATTCCCAACCAGTTGTGAATAGGCTTCAACCCTATTCCCAACCGGATGGATGGGTCAAATAAGGTCAAAACCCTATTCACAGTAAACAGGGTCAAATCAGGTCAAAACCTTATTCCCAGTCGACTGTGTTTAGGTCAAATCCTATTCAGTTAAATGTTTTTTTTTTAAGTGATTGATTTAAAAGAAGATAATAAAAAATAGCTATAAAATAAAATTGGTTTGATATTGATAAATTTTTACAATTTATTAAACTTCTATTATTTTTTCCCCTAATGTAATTAAAGGAACAATGTATACTTTATAGGTTATTTTTTTATAGAATTTTTAGGTCATATTGTTGTTAAATCTTTGAGCTGAATATTTGTAATAGCTATAAAATAAATAAAATATATTTATTCTGTTTTTGTTTTCATTTAATTCCTGGTCACATTATCTCCAATGAAATATATTTTTTGACTTGGCTTTGACTTTAAGCACTCAATTCAACAAATTTTTTTATAGGCCTATATACTGCTTCTTGATATTTTTGACATGTGTTTTCTCTCCCATCTTCATTATAAAACTTAGTGCATTGAGGATGGCTATAATAAAAAAGAGGAGCTATCAAAACAAGGCAGAGAAAAAAATATAATTGGGGTGAGGGTGGGTTTAAAGTTTGTTGCAAAGCAATAACATGTGTAGCTGTGAGGAGAAATGTAACCATATGTGTAAACACTTAGTAAAATGCTAGGTATATTGTAAAGCTAAGAGTTTTTTTCATTTATGTTGATTCTATTCAATGTAGGGAGGGGATATCAAACTTTATTGTTCTCACCAAGGTGATATAGGGGAGGCAGGTGGGTAGGATATACCTACACAGGATGTTATAATCTAAGGCCAAGTTGTGGCAGAAGTAGTGGACATCTTTGAGAGATAGTACCACAATAAGAATCAATGGATCATGTTCTATACCTATGATCATTATCCAACCTATCTTTGCACCATTTCAATAAATAAATATTTCTCTCTCATTTGATGTCAGTAATATACTTGTATGATTTCTAGGTTTGAAATATTATAAATAGAAATCATTACACATTACTTTGTTAATTTACATTTTTCTATGTCATTTATGTTTTTTTTTTATATCAATAAATTATAATGCTTAAAATTTTCTCTTACAGCCCCTTCACTGGCCTCCACCCACAAAAAAAAAAAAGACATGTTCAGTTATAGTAACCATCCTACAAGCAAAAAGGGTTGATATCATCATCTGTGGTTAAGCCTAATAATAGTATCATTCTGTAATAATGAAGAGAATTTAAGACACTTAAAAAGTGCATCCCTTAATTCTCCTACATGAATAGCACAACACAATCAACAAAGACTTTTTTTTTTTTGGTCATATGTATGAAATAATTTATTAAAGCAAGAAATAGAAGAAATTTTATGTTCAACTATCACTGCTAGAAATATATAGCATATAATAATACATAACATTTTCAGTCAGTATATAAGTAGACATGTAAACAATGTAATATGCATCAAAATGAATTGATAAACAAAACTTTATTAAAAAAAAGTGACTTATAACAAATATATGGTGAGTAAATAGCACATTATTGAATGATAGTATTACTGATGCAATAGCTATGCTTTTTTATCCTTGAATGATAGGATTCTTCATGATTTGTAGTTGTGATATGTAGAGATGCAACATCTGTATTTCTACATGCTGCCCACATGTCAGAAATTGACCACCAATTATTTTGAAAGCAGCTTTCAACACTGGGACATGCTGAAAAGATGTCAACTTTTAACACCTCAAATGCTTCTTCATTCAGAATTTTCTCTAATCCTTCACTATCAGTGCAGGGGTCTTTCAGTTTTCTCCTGTAGTTCTCCGCATCCTTCCCAAGAACACATTTATTCTGTTTCTGCGAGATGATTTGTCGCAATTCTGACTGTGGTATTTTGGTGCCAACCATCAGATCCACAGTTTCATCAGGCTTTACTCTCCTATTTTCAGGATACACAAGTGCAGTCTGAAAATAATAAATTGTATATATATAGCTATTGGAAATCGATATTGACAGTTGAAAATTCATGAGAGATAATTGTTAGGAGTAAATATGCTTTTTAATAACTTACCAAATGATCTGTGGGGTGATGACAAACTGGTAGCCAGTAACATCTGAATGCCTTATCACAGCACGTATCACTGCACCACAATCATGTTTCCATGACCTACAAAAAAAAATATAATAACAATATTATACATATTTTTTTTTCATCACTCTACTCTGTTATTATTTTGATTTGAGATATGGGAGAAAGGGGGGAAGGGGTGTTTTAATAATACAATTGCACTGAATACTATTATGGAACTGGCTACTGTATCATTAGTATCAACTATTGCATTGTAAATAAAAGTTAATTACCCCTTTCAGACTTTGGGATCTAATAAGGCAAATGTTGTAAAGGGCATCTATTTCTATGGCTGTTGGTTAACTAGGGTGGACAGCACTTCACTCAACACTTGGCCAATATACCCCAACTACACATCTTCTGTAATACCCCAATATTTTTTCCATTGTTATGAAATATTGAAATAAATACCTTTGATTCGGCCGGATGCCTTTACTCGATGTTGGTTTTGTGGCTCTGCCTTGTTTGCATACTAACTTTAGCCACTCATACTGTATGGATTCTTTTGCTGGATGTCCATTGATAAGCTAAAAAAATAATAAAATTTAGCACTTATAAATTGTGTGTAGGGAAAATTCATTCTCTTTTTTTAAGTGTAATTAAATTTAACAGCTGTAAACGGAAAAAATATATAACATTTTAAACCTAACTTCTTTGTGTATAAAAAAATTAATAAAAATTTCTTTTTAATAAATGGAGAAAGTTTAAAATAAATCTCTCTATATGTATTTCCAACCAGGACTACGTTATTTTCATTCAAAATTACAAGCTACTTTACATGTAATTATTATTTATTATTTTATTTATATCTTATAATAATACAAAAACTTACTACACTAGAAAAGAAATAAAAAGCTAAGCTTAAATTAAATAAATAAGAATCTAACGATCTATTATAGTCAATATTGAATATATTATTATATAGTCATTGTAAAATCAACAACATACCTTTTTAGAACCATTAGTAACAAACAAAACATGATGTTCCTCTTTATGCTTCTTGATAAATTCCTTGAATTCAGTAAAATTTGTGAATGATTTTCCTTCCATGTTTTTTTTAAATAAATGATAGTGAAAGTGACCAGAAGATAATTGATTATATAAAATGCCATGGTCACGTTTACGCTGGCCTTTTATATAGCAACACTTCCGGTCAACAGGGGGGATTGGCAGGAAGTCTATACTGGGGATAGACCGGAAGTCAACTAACTGTGAATATGGTTTTGACCTTTTTTGACCCATCCAAATGGTTGGGAATAGGGTTGAAGCCTATTCCCAACTGGTTGGGGATAGGTACCTCGTTTTTTAAAAGTATTTCTTAGAAGTATTTTATAAATTTTTACTATTCATTATGTTGCTAAATGTATGATCTATGTCTCCTGAAAATTTGAAATAAAAATATAGAAAAATAAAAAAGTTATTCAAATTTGTGTAGCTTTGGCGAAAATTTTTGGATTATTTTCCTTCAGACATGTAAGTACAGAATTTTTTAAAAGTATTTCGTAAAAGTATTTAATAAAGCTTTACTATTCATTGTGTTGCCAAATGCATGATCTACGTCTCCTGAAAATTTGAAATAAAAATATTGAAGAAAAAAAAAAGTTATTCGAGTACCAATTTTTTTTACCGTAACAAAGGCAAATAAGAAAAAAAAATCGTAACTTTTTTCTATTCAAGTTATAAAAATAACTTAAACACTTTTAGAAATGGGATGGCAAGCTCTAATAAATGTAATGCATCAGAATGCAATCTGAGTATTTTAAATTTTAATGTCGAAGTGCCTACTAAAGTGGCTAAAGCCCCAATGCCTGATATTCTGATAATAATCATTAATAATGGCCTGAATGGGTCACCCATGACCCAATGATTTCAAAAGTGTAATTAATACTAAACAGAGAACTAATTCGTATTAAATGCTATATATAATCATTAAGTACATTATTTAGATATATAATACTAACAAAAAGCTTGTGTCTTACCTTGTATAAAGCAGTAATTATTATTATTTATTTTTAGTCAAAATCTGAGTTTCCAACTTCACGTAGAGGTAGCCATTATGCAAAAGGGATATTATTCAGTAATCAGAAAAATTTAACATAATAGTTACTTCCCTTGTGTTCCATAGGCCACTGGGTATAATCGGTAAAAATTACATAATAAATGAAGTAGACATTTACTTAAACGTATTTTTGTGTTATGGGTGACCCACTGGGTCTTCCAGATAAGTCATATTCATATGAAAGTACTTTGTTTTTGTACCATTATTCGAAAAAAAAATACTGAATAAAATATTATATTGGAAAACACA
Source organism: Biomphalaria sudanica (assembly GCA_036873155.1). NCBI lineage: Eukaryota > Metazoa > Mollusca > Gastropoda > Planorbidae > Biomphalaria > Biomphalaria sudanica. The sequence continues at coordinate 69,927 of JAZGLO010001524.1, forward strand.
ATACTTAGATTAAAGTTTTTTGTGTTTTTTTTTATTCCGAAAATCTTACAAGATTATAAAGAGATTTTGTGTTTTTGCACACATTTAGAGAAAGCACACCATGATTCAGTTCATCTCATTTACTTGTTAAGAAATGAATGTAAAAGGTTGGCTTCGATATGTGAAACATGAATTCAATACGTTGATCTTAAAATATTAACTAAACCAATGCACGAGATTCTGCTTGCATACAACATATGATTATCACGTTTTAGTGTATGTAAAACTTTTCACACTCTCACTTTAACACTTATTATGGAAACATTTCATGGGCATACATCTAGTTCTTTAATTGTATATTCAAGTACTTACTACTACTAGAGATAGCATTTAGGTCTAGAAATTTTACAATTAATGTAGAAATTTAAAAGTATAGATCTAGTATTAATAAACTTTAGATAGATCTGAAATTTAGATCTACTCAACGTAATAATAAAATCTTCTAATGTCGTGTATAATATGTAAAATATTATAAACGCATTTCATACAGACAAAATATAGATCTATTGCATTTTATACATATAAATATACAAGCAAATCGGAAGGCGTGAGCGAATAAAGTTACGCAGGAGTTAATCTATATCCTTTTTTTTTGTTGCCATATAATGACATTCTTGCATATTTCATACGTTTAATTAAGTACACAGAAACGAACCTGGGTTTTTCTATGTTCCGATACTAGGTATGTAATAGGGAAACAGTATGTAGCTAAATAAATTGTTTACAGAACATTAATTTTCGTATCTTCTTTCACTACCAAAATTGGGCTATTTAAATCTGAGACAAACAGAACTTTCTCTTTCAGAAAATGAGTTTTGACGTTCAAGTGAGGAAGCGTGACTGCAGACTTTGTGATAACTGATTTTATGCATTAATTCCACAATGTAGATATTTGATGAGCTATTTAGTAACGAATTAATGTTCTCCAAAATAAGTCTACACGGTCACATTAAAAAGAGTTCGGGATGAACCATAGTCGTTCCACGACTGAAGGAGGAAAATATAGTTAAGGAACCAAAAAGCATCTTGCGGTATTTTAAAAGATAACCAAATTTATTTTACCAATTAAAAAAAAACAAGATTTAATATTTTATCTTACTAAACCTGATCTTTTTTTTTCACAATCACTAGCTTCCTGCGTAAGCTGTTTCTAAAAGCCACGAAGATGTCTTCATATCTCATCTGCGTAATTGCCATGACAGCAGTCGTTGGGTGTTTAGCGCAATCGTCATGGGTCAATGAGTACGACGGGACAATGACATCTAAATGTCCTGACAAGCAAATCCTCATGTACTTATCCAGTATCCTCGACAATGCTAGAGAAGATCGAATTTGGGAGATGTACTGTCGCACTGCCAAATTTAAAGACTACTGCATTCAGTTAGGTAGGAGAAGAATGTTGATAAGAAGAATTCGACTATCGGACAACTGATTGTAATGATTAACAATTTCTTTAAAAGTTTTGCTTTCATCGTTTTTTAAATATCTTTTATTTACAAAAATCGTTAGTAAGAAATTTACTTTACAATATTGATATATCGGCTCAGCGTGTGGGGAATTCGTCTAGGGGAATTAGTAACAAAAAAACTTTCTCCTGGCGTCTCCATTCTGGACGTCTAGGATGCAAAGTGGAACAAACACACCACTCAACCTTGGTTCTAATCAGCATTCTTTACTAGCTCCCTTGTCATTCCGATTCAGCAGTTAATTGCTGCACATTTCCACTGTCCCCGTGGAATCCAATCAACTGGCTGCCTTGCGACATGGTATACGGGCAGGGGCTGTTCCTAGGCAGCTTCATATTCGCTTTTTTTTCATCGTCTTGTGCTATGATTTTCCGTTCAGTTCTCTCCACAAAAATGAACAGAAGATTATCTGGCGTTGGTAACTGTTGGTGTAATTCTGGAATTTTCTTTTGATATATAATTTTGTGAATCTCCTTGTTTTGGAACCACATAGAAGAATGGCACTTAACTGTACCTAATTCGTGACATTTGTGAGCAGGTCAGGCAGGCGCGAGTGGGAGAGACCTTTTCTCTTCTGCTCAACATTAAAATTTACCAACAGTAGGCAGATGTTAGCGCTACTGGGTGGGCTCAATCTGTGCACCTCGGTATGGTGACCAAGGGGCTAGAGTCGCCTAAGTAACCAGACAACTAGCTATAACTAATTTAAACTAAAGGAAAACAAGATAACGAAACTTCAGTTAGGATAAATAAACAAACGAAACTTTATTAACATACAAAAATATAAATCAATAATAAAATATATACACTACAACGAGAACAACTAATACTAACTAAAACCATCTGACTCAACGCCACTAAAAACTAACCAAACCAAACAAACTGATCAACCCAACTATCTAACTAAATCACTAAAACTAATACACTAGTCTAGACCTAGATCTACACTAACAAACTACAATAAACTAGTCTAGATCTACAATATTCTACTACTACCAACTCATAACTAAAACTAAAAAAGAACACCTTAGTTAGTACTTTACTATAGTATTTGTAGATCTATTCACTAAGAACAGAAACAGACTATAACTAAGTTTACTAATAGAACTCTAAGGCAACACTACACTAGTATTACCTACAGAAACAAATTAAATCTACAACAGCAGCCTGGCTAGAACAGTTAAAATCAACAGTTAAAACAGCAGTTACTTTATGCAGCTAAAAGCAGTAACAATAGCAAACTTACAGACCGTCCCAGGTACAGGAATAAAATAAGTACACGACAGACCACAAAGATCTTCGGCTGTCACACAGACATACTATACTGACCACTGGTCAACTGTACACTGGACTGTTTTTAAAACAGCGTGGCGAATTTTTTATACACCCCACCCTAACTTACACAAAAAGCGGAAGTACAAATAATACATTTGGCACTAGCCTATAAAAAAATAGAATACACAAAAATATATATAAAACTAGCTCAGGGAGCGCAAGCTCACATTCATCCCGCCTTAAATTTTTGCGTCCCCGCAAAACAAGATAATAACAAATTACTTAAAATGCATTACATATGAGCTGCTGACATATTCTACCATCAAAGAAAATACACAATAAAATCTATTTGACACAAAAATATTACAGCTCCATGACATGACTTAAATTACATTGCTTTCAAAGGACAAAAGAAAAAAAAAGAATATACTACATCAGCTAAAACACAAAAAAAGTACTATTGATTCTGTACATTCTCAAATAGGTATAGCAACTACTAAGCTTTAAAAAAGCTTTTCAAAAACATGTAGATAACATGTACTCATAGAGTGACTACAAACTAATACATCTTGATAAATAGAAATGCAATCAACATATTAAAATAAAAAAATTACAAATGCAAGAATCATGCTAGTAAGGGGAGGAAACGAACTTCATTTCCTCCTCTCGTACATATCTGTAAGTACTCCCATCTTCTGCTTCTACGATGTACCACCCAGAAGCATACTTGGGTACTGCAGTAATTACAAAACACGAGGGTTCATACTGCATGAACATTCTGCCTTGGCCTCTGACTCTCTGTTCGACAAGAACTCTGCATCCAATGTTCAGAAGGTTGTTCCTTTTCCTACGGCCTTCTGAATCATCCTGAGAATTAAGGGAGGATTCAGGCTGACGCAAATCTAAGAAGGTGTGTGTTTCCCTATCACCCTCCGTATGGTTTTGGGTAGCATCAGCTGAGGCTACTTCTGCATGCATTGACAACATTTCTGCCACTGCGGGTTGGCTTGTGTGGACCACTGCAGTGTTGGATCCTCTGGGATTCAGTGGCACATCAACTGACAATTCTGCTGACTTGGGGGCAGGTATAAGTTGTACTGCCTGTGGTTGTTCCACTGAGGCAACCTGAACGTGACTCACTGCTGCAGTGACATTAGGGCAAGCCCGGGTGAAGTGGTCCCGGCTTCCACAGTTAGAGCAGTTGCGTCTGTGGTGTTGGCGATTATCTCGGTTCCCACGTTTCCCTTGTTGGCCTTGGAACATGTTCTTCAGCCTGCAATTTCTAGCAAGATGGCCATGTTTTCCACATGTGTAGCATTTCCTGTTCTTCATCAAAGGCCTCCTCTGGCTAAGGGTGCGCTTTGGTTGTGAGGCAATCTGTCTCACGCTACCGCTAATTTGATCAGGTTGATGGTGGTTGCAGTGGGGACAGTTAGAGTTCTGTGGCCCCGAAAGTTGTAGGCGCACAATCTGGGCTGCAAGCTCCCCCACTTGCTTGGAGAGAGTAGCTAGCTGACCTTCAATCTTTATCTCACTGCATGTGAGATTGACTTGCGGTGCGACATCCTCATCCTGTGCCCACCTAATGGCCATGTCTCTTAATGCGAGGAATTCGGTTTCTGGCCTATCAAGTAGTCTCTCTCGCAGGTCTCTTCTTAGGGTCCTGTCACTGAGGTTTTCTACGAACTGGTCCCTCAGGATAGACTCGCTGAAAGGAGTTTCCGATAGAGCTCTCTGCCTGTCAGTGAGTGCTTCGAATGCCTGAAGGAGACGGTGTGAGTAGGTGCGGACAGACTCATTCGGGTGCTGGCTTATTCTGAACAGCTGCCCAATGAGGAAGTTGATGCTCCGCCTTTCTCCATAAGTGGAGCGTAGAACTTGTACCAGGGCATCTGGACATGCCCTTGTTGTCTGAGGGTGACACCTAAGTTCGGCCTTCACTGCCTCACCTAGATGTGCAAAGAGGAAGTCACATTTTTCCTCTCGATGTACCATGTGTTGAGACTTCCAGGCTCTATCAACACTTTGAAGGAACTCTTCAACTTCCCTGGCAGGACCATCGCCATGGAAGCGCCGGATACTCATCTCTGTCCTTGGTACCACAATCACTGCCTGAGACGGCTGCATTATTGCTGCTGCTGCTGCCTCGCTGTTCATCTACGTAACTACTCAACAAAAAAACCTACTAACCTCTCTAACAAACGCTCAAGGAAAACTAAACTTCCACTATCACTACTTCCTATCACTGCCTAACTTAACTCGTACAAAAACCTAATCTATACTAATCCCAAAAAAAACGCGTGTCTGGTCACTCAAGCACAGATCCCACTTCTGACACCAAAAATGTGAGCAGGTCAGGCAGGCGCGAGTGGGAGAGACCTTTTCTCTTCTGCTCAACATTAAAATTTACCAACAGTAGGCAGATGTTAGCGCTACTGGGTGGGCTCAATCTGTGCACCTCGGTATGGTGACCAAGGGGCTAGAGTCGCCTAAGTAACCAGACAACTAGCTATAACTAATTTAAACTAAAGGAAAACAAGATAACGAAACTTCAGTTAGGATAAATAAACAAACGAAACTTTATTAACATACAAAAATATAAATCAATAATAAAATATATACACTACAACGAGAACAACTAATACTAACTAAAACCATCTGACTCAACGCCACTAAAAACTAACCAAACCAAACAAACTGATCAACCCAACTATCTAACTAAATCACTAAAACTAATACACTAGTCTAGACCTAGATCTACACTAACAAACTACAATAAACTAGTCTAGATCTACAATATTCTACTACTACCAACTCATAACTAAAACTAAAAAAGAACACCTTAGTTAGTACTTTACTATAGTATTTGTAGATCTATTCACTAAGAACAGAAACAGACTATAACTAAGTTTACTAATAGAACTCTAAGGCAACACTACACTAGTATTACCTACAGAAACAAATTAAATCTACAACAGCAGCCTGGCTAGAACAGTTAAAATCAACAGTTAAAACAGCAGTTACTTTATGCAGCTAAAAGCAGTAACAATAGCAAACTTACAGACCGTCCCAGGTACAGGAATAAAATAAGTACACGACAGACCACAAAGATCTTCGGCTGTCACACAGACATACTATACTGACCACTGGTCAACTGTACACTGGACTGTTTTTAAAACAGCGTGGCGAATTTTTTATACACCCCACCCTAACTTACACAAAAAGCGGAAGTACAAATAATACATTTGGCACTAGCCTATAAAAAAAATAGAATACACAAAAATATATATAAAACTAGCTCAGGGAGCGCAAGCTCACATTCATCCCGCCTTAAATTTTTGCGTCCCCGCAAAACAAGATAATAACAAATTACTTAAAATGCATTACATATGAGCTGCTGACATATTCTACCATCAAAGAAAATACACAATAAAATCTATTTGACACAAAAATATTACAGCTCCATGACATGACTTAAATTACATTGCTTTCAAAGGACAAAAGAAAAAAAAAGAATATACTACATCAGCTAAAACACAAAAAAAGTACTATTGATTCTGTACATTCTCAAATAGGTATAGCAACTACTAAGCTTTAAAAAAGCTTTTCAAAAACATGTAGATAACATGTACTCATAGAGTGACTACAAACTAATACATCTTGATAAATAGAAATGCAATCAACATATTAAAATAAAAAAATTACAAATGCAAGAATCATGCTAGTAAGGGGAGGAAACGAACTTCATTTCCTCCTCTCGTACATATCTGTAAGTACTCCCATCTTCTGCTTCTACGATGTACCACCCAGAAGCATACTTGGGTACTGCAGTAATTACAAAACACGAGGGTTCATACTGCATGAACATTCTGCCTTGGCCTCTGACTCTCTGTTCGACAAGAACTCTGCATCCAATGTTCAGAAGGTTGTTCCTTTTCCTACGGCCTTCTGAATCATCCTGAGAATTAAGGGAGGATTCAGGCTGACGCAAATCTAAGAAGGTGTGTGTTTCCCTATCACCCTCCGTATGGTTTTGGGTAGCATCAGCTGAGGCTACTTCTGCATGCATTGACAACATTTCTGCCACTGCGGGTTGGCTTGTGTGGACCACTGCAGTGTTGGATCCTCTGGGATTCAGTGGCACATCAACTGACAATTCTGCTGACTTGGGGGCAGGTATAAGTTGTACTGCCTGTGGTTGTTCCACTGAGGCAACCTGAACGTGACTCACTGCTGCAGTGACATTAGGGCAAGCCCGGGTGAAGTGGTCCCGGCTTCCACAGTTAGAGCAGTTGCGTCTGTGGTGTTGGCGATTATCTCGGTTCCCACGTTTCCCTTGTTGGCCTTGGAACATGTTCTTCAGCCTGCAATTTCTAGCAAGATGGCCATGTTTTCCACATGTGTAGCATTTCCTGTTCTTCATCAAAGGCCTCCTCTGGCTAAGGGTGCGCTTTGGTTGTGAGGCAATCTGTCTCACGCTACCGCTAATTTGATCAGGTTGATGGTGGTTGCAGTGGGGACAGTTAGAGTTCTGTGGCCCCGAAAGTTGTAGGCGCACAATCTGGGCTGCAAGCTCCCCCACTTGCTTGGAGAGAGTAGCTAGCTGACCTTCAATCTTTATCTCACTGCATGTGAGATTGACTTGCGGTGCGACATCCTCATCCTGTGCCCACCTAATGGCCATGTCTCTTAATGCGAGGAATTCGGTTTCTGGCCTATCAAGTAGTCTCTCTCGCAGGTCTCTTCTTAGGGTCCTGCCACTGAGGTTTTCTACGAACTGGTCCCTCAGGATAGACTCGCTGAAAGGAGTTTCCGATAGAGCTCTCTGCCTGTCAGTGAGTGCTTCGAATGCCTGAAGGAGACGGTGTGAGTAGGTGCGGACAGACTCATTCGGGTGCTGGCTTATTCTGAACAGCTGCCCAATGAGGAAGTTGATGCTCCGCCTTTCTCCATAAGTGGAGCGTAGAACTTGTACCAGGGCATCTGGACATGCCCTTGTTGTCTGAGGGTGACACCTAAGTTCGGCCTTCACTGCCTCACCTAGATGTGCAAAGAGGAAGTCACATTTTCCCTCTCGATGTACCATGTGTTGAGACTTCCAGGCTCTATCAACACTTTGAAGGAACTCTTCAACTTCCCTGGCAGGACCATCGCCATGGAAGCGCCGGATACTCATCTCTGTCCTTGGTACCACAATCACTGCCTGAGACGGCTGCATTATTGCTGCTGCTGCTGCCTCGCTGTTCATCTACGTAACTACTCAACAAAAAAACCTACTAACCTCTCTAACAAACGCTCAAGGAAAACTAAACTTCCACTATCACTACTTCCTATCACTGCCTAACTTAACTCGTACAAAAACCTAATCTATACTAATCCCAAAAAAAAACGCGTGTCTGGTCACTCAAGCACAGATCCCACTTCTGACACCAAAAATGTGAGCAGGTCAGGCAGGCGCGAGTGGGAGAGACCTTTTCTCTTCTGCTCAACATTAAAATTTACCAACAGTAGGCAGATGTTAGCGCTACTGGGTGGGCTCAATCTGTGCACCTCGGTATGGTGACCAAGGGGCTAGAGTCGCCTAAGTAACCAGACAACTAGCTATAACTAATTTAAACTAAAGGAAAACAAGATAACGAAACTTCAGTTAGGATAAATAAACAAACGAAACTTTATTAACATACAAAAATATAAATCAATAATAAAATATATACACTACAACGAGAACAACTAATACTAACTAAAACCATCTGACTCAACGCCACTAAAAACTAACCAAACCAAACAAACTGATCAACCCAACTATCTAACTAAATCACTAAAACTAATACACTAGTCTAGACCTAGATCTACACTAACAAACTACAATAAACTAGTCTAGATCTACAATATTCTACTACTACCAACTCATAACTAAAACTAAAAAAGAACACCTTAGTTAGTACTTTACTATAGTATTTGTAGATCTATTCACTAAGAACAGAAACAGACTATAACTAAGTTTACTAATAGAACTCTAAGGCAACACTACACTAGTATTACCTACAGAAACAAATTAAATCTACAACAGCAGCCTGGCTAGAACAGTTAAAATCAACAGTTAAAACAGCAGTTACTTTATGCAGCTAAAAGCAGTAACAATAGCAAACTTACAGACCGTCCCAGGTACAGGAATAAAATAAGTACACGACAGACCACAAAGATCTTCGGCTGTCACACAGACATACTATACTGACCACTGGTCAACTGTACACTGGACTGTTTTTAAAACAGCGTGGCGAATTTTTTATACACCCCACCCTAACTTACACAAAAAGCGGAAGTACAAATAATACATTTGGCACTAGCCTATAAAAAAATAGAATACACAAAAATATATATAAAACTAGCTCAGGGAGCGCAAGCTCACATTCATCCCGCCTTAAATTTTTGCGTCCCCGCAAAACAAGATAATAACAAATTACTTAAAATGCATTACATATGAGCTGCTGACATATTCTACCATCAAAGAAAATACACAATAAAATCTATTTGACACAAAAATATTACAGCTCCATGACATGACTTAAATTACATTGCTTTCAAAGGACAAAAGAAAAAAAAAGAATATACTACATCAGCTAAAACACAAAAAAAGTACTATTGATTCTGTACATTCTCAAATAGGTATAGCAACTACTAAGCTTTAAAAAAGCTTTTCAAAAACATGTAGATAACATGTACTCATAGAGTGACTACAAACTAATACATCTTGATAAATAGAAATGCAATCAACATATTAAAATAAAAAAATTACAAATGCAAGAATCATGCTAGTAAGGGGAGGAAACGAACTTCATTTCCTCCTCTCGTACATATCTGTAAGTACTCCCATCTTCTGCTTCTACGATGTACCACCCAGAAGCATACTTGGGTACTGCAGTAATTACAAAACACGAGGGTTCATACTGCATGAACATTCTGCCTTGGCCTCTGACTCTCTGTTCGACAAGAACTCTGCATCCAATGTTCAGAAGGTTGTTCCTTTTCCTACGGCCTTCTGAATCATCCTGAGAATTAAGGGAGGATTCAGGCTGACGCAAATCTAAGAAGGTGTGTGTTTCCCTATCACCCTCCGTATGGTTTTGGGTAGCATCAGCTGAGGCTACTTCTGCATGCATTGACAACATTTCTGCCACTGCGGGTTGGCTTGTGTGGACCACTGCAGTGTTGGATCCTCTGGGATTCAGTGGCACATCAACTGACAATTCTGCTGACTTGGGGGCAGGTATAAGTTGTACTGCCTGTGGTTGTTCCACTGAGGCAACCTGAACGTGACTCACTGCTGCAGTGACATTAGGGCAAGCCCGGGTGAAGTGGTCCCGGCTTCCACAGTTAGAGCAGTTGCGTCTGTGGTGTTGGCGATTATCTCGGTTCCCACGTTTCCCTTGTTGGCCTTGGAACATGTTCTTCAGCCTGCAATTTCTAGCAAGATGGCCATGTTTTCCACATGTGTAGCATTTCCTGTTCTTCATCAAAGGCCTCCTCTGGCTAAGGGTGCGCTTTGGTTGTGAGGCAATCTGTCTCACGCTACCGCTAATTTGATCAGGTTGATGGTGGTTGCAGTGGGGACAGTTAGAGTTCTGTGGCCCCGAAAGTTGTAGGCGCACAATCTGGGCTGCAAGCTCCCCCACTTGCTTGGAGAGAGTAGCTAGCTGACCTTCAATCTTTATCTCACTGCATGTGAGATTGACTTGCGGTGCGACATCCTCATCCTGTGCCCACCTAATGGCCATGTCTCTTAATGCGAGGAATTCGGTTTCTGGCCTATCAAGTAGTCTCTCTCGCAGGTCTCTTCTTAGGGTCCTGCCACTGAGGTTTTCTACGAACTGGTCCCTCAGGATAGACTCGCTGAAAGGAGTTTCCGATAGAGCTCTCTGCCTGTCAGTGAGTGCTTCGAATGCCTGAAGGAGACGGTGTGAGTAGGTGCGGACAGACTCATTCGGGTGCTGGCTTATTCTGAACAGCTGCCCAATGAGGAAGTTGATGCTCCGCCTTTCTCCATAAGTGGAGCGTAGAACTTGTACCAGGGCATCTGGACATGCCCTTGTTGTCTGAGGGTGACACCTAAGTTCGGCCTTCACTGCCTCACCTAGATGTGCAAAGAGGAAGTCACATTTTCCCTCTCGATGTACCATGTGTTGAGACTTCCAGGCTCTATCAACACTTTGAAGGAACTCTTCAACTTCCCTGGCAGGACCATCGCCATGGAAGCGCCGGATACTCATCTCTGTCCTTGGTACCACAATCACTGCCTGAGACGGCTGCATTATTGCTGCTGCTGCTGCCTCGCTGTTCATCTACGTAACTACTCAACAAAAAAACCTACTAACCTCTCTAACAAACGCTCAAGGAAAACTAAACTTCCACTATCACTACTTCCTATCACTGCCTAACTTAACTCGTACAAAAACCTAATCTATACTAATCCCAAAAAAAAACGCGTGTCTGGTCACTCAAGCACAGATCCCACTTCTGACACCAAAAATGTGAGCAGGTCAGGCAGGCGCGAGTGGGAGAGACCTTTTCTCTTCTGCTCAACATTAAAATTTACCAACAGTAGGCAGATGTTAGCGCTACTGGGTGGGCTCAATCTGTGCACCTCGGTATGGTGACCAAGGGGCTAGAGTCGCCTAAGTAACCAGACAACTAGCTATAACTAATTTAAACTAAAGGAAAACAAGATAACGAAACTTCAGTTAGGATAAATAAACAAACGAAACTTTATTAACATACAAAAATATAAATCAATAATAAAATATATACACTACAACGAGAACAACTAATACTAACTAAAACCATCTGACTCAACGCCACTAAAAACTAACCAAACCAAACAAACTGATCAACCCAACTATCTAACTAAATCACTAAAACTAATACACTAGTCTAGACCTAGATCTACACTAACAAACTACAATAAACTAGTCTAGATCTACAATATTCTACTACTACCAACTCATAACTAAAACTAAAAAAGAACACCTTAGTTAGTACTTTACTATAGTATTTGTAGATCTATTCACTAAGAACAGAAACAGACTATAACTAAGTTTACTAATAGAACTCTAAGGCAACACTACACTAGTATTACCTACAGAAACAAATTAAATCTACAACAGCAGCCTGGCTAGAACAGTTAAAATCAACAGTTAAAACAGCAGTTACTTTATGCAGCTAAAAGCAGTAACAATAGCAAACTTACAGACCGTCCCAGGTACAGGAATAAAATAAGTACACGACAGACCACAAAGATCTTCGGCTGTCACACAGACATACTATACTGACCACTGGTCAACTGTACACTGGACTGTTTTTAAAACAGCGTGGCGAATTTTTTATACACCCCACCCTAACTTACACAAAAAGCGGAAGTACAAATAATACATTTGGCACTAGCCTATAAAAAAATAGAATACACAAAAATATATATAAAACTAGCTCAGGGAGCGCAAGCTCACACATTGGTTTAATTTTTTGTCTTGCCTTGCTTTTTATCAACTCACTCTGTCTGTCTGTCTGTCTGGTAATATAAGTTGAACACGTTATTTCTCCCACACTCATTCTTAAATCAAGTGGAACATTTGCACAATTATTCAGTGGCAAAGTACGATTCATTAAAAAAAGTTTACAATTTGTTAATTATTTACCTTTTAATAATTTTAATACTAACCAAAAAAAATACTTTAGCAATTAAATATATGGCTAAATGTGTAAATGCGTCCCCATATTTAATTGTGCTTTCTTACACTGTTTCTCAAATCAAGATGTGACTTATAACATTGATTTTTTGTATCGAACCAAAAACGAATCACTTTAAAACAATCAAGTAATCAATAAATTATTGGTAATTAGTTATGTTTTTGTAAGATCGAAAATCTAAATTGGAGATATATTTTTGTATATATGATGAAATTCCTCTAATATAAGTTATTTTTTTCTGTAAAATAATTTTTCTATTTGGATTGTCTTCTTAATGACCCATTCTCTCCTACCAGAGCTTTTTTTTGTAACGAAAAAGGTGCCAGTATTCAGTGATTAGGTGCCGGTACTCAGTGATTAGGTGCCGTTACTCAGTGATTAGGTGCCGGTACTCAGTGATTAGATGCCAGCACTCAGTGATTAGGTGTTAGTACTCATATATTAGGTGCCAGTACTCATTGATTAGGTGCCAGTACTCATTGATTAGGTGCCAGTACTCAGTGATTAGGTGTCAGTACTCATTGATTAGGTGCCAGTACTCAGTGATTAGGTGCCGGTACTCAGTGATTAGGTGCCAGCACTCAGTGATTAGGTGCCAGTACTTATTGATTAGGTGCCAGTACTCAGTGATTAGGTGCCAGCACTTATTGATTAGGTGCCAGTACTCATTGATTAGGTGCCAGTACTCAGTGATTAGGTGCCAGTACTCAGTGATTAGGTGCCGCCGTAGCGGTGCGTACCTTTACAATAAAAGCACTGCTCTCCTTATATCTGTCTTCATCTCCCCTCTCTCCTTACATCTGTCTTCATCTCCCCTCTCTCCTTTCATCTGTCTTCATCTCCCCCTCTCTCCTTACATCTGTCTTCATCTCCCCATCTCTCCTTTCATCTGTCTTCATCTCCCCCTCTCTCCTTATATCTGTCTTCATCTCCCCTTCTCTCCTTACATCTGTCTTTATCTCCCCTCTCTCCTTTCATTTGTCTTCATCTCCCCTCTCTCCTTATATCTGTCTTCATCTCCCCCTCTCTCCTTATATCTGTCTTCATCTCCCCTCTCTCCTTACATCTGTCTTCATCTCCCCTCTCTCCTTACATCTGTCTTCATCTCCCCTCTCTCCTTACATCTGTCTTCATCTCCCCTCTCTCCATTCATCTGTCTTCATCTCCCCCTCTCTCCTTATATCTGTCTTCATCTCCCCTCTCTCCTTACATCTGTCTTCATCTCCCCTCTCTCCTTTCATTTGTCTTCATCTCCCCTCTCTCCTTACATATGTCTTCATCTTCCCCTCTCTCCTTTCATCTGTCTTCATCTCCCCTCTCTCCTTACATCTGTCTTCATCTTCCCCTCTCTCCTTTGATCTGTCTTCATCTCCCCCTCTCTCCTTACATCTGTCTTCATCTTCCCCTCTCTCCTTACATCTGTCTTCATCTTCCCCTCTCTCCTTACATCTGTCTTCATCTCCCCCTCTCTCTTTACATCTGTCTTCATCTCCCCCTCTCTCCTTACATCGGTCTTCATCTCTCCCTCTCTCCTTTCATCTGTCTTCATCTCTCCCTCTCTCCTTTTATCTGTCTTCATCTTCCCCTCTCTCCTTTCATCTGTCTTCATCTCCCACTCTCTCCTTTCATCTGTCTTCATCTTCCCCTCTCTCCTTACATCTGTCTTCATCTCCCCCTCTCTCCTTACATCTGTCTTCATCTCCCCCTCTCTCGTTTCATCTGTCTTCATCTTCCCCTCTCTCCTTACATCTGTCTTCATCTCCCCCTCTCTCCTTTCATCTGTCTTCATCTTCCCCTCTCTTCTTTCATCTGTCTTCATCTACCCTCTCTCCTTACATCTGTCTTCATCTTCCCCTCTCTCCTTACATCTGTCTTCATCTTCCCCTCTCTCCTTACATCTGTCTTCATCTTCCCCTCTCTCCTTACATCTGTCTTCATCTCCCCCTCTCTCCTTACATCTGTCTTCATCTCCCCTCTCTCCTTACATCTGTCTTCATCTCCCACTCTCTCCTTTCATCTGTCTTCATCTTCCCCTCTCTCCTTTCATCTGTCTTCATCTCCCCTCTCTCCTTACATCTGTTTTCATCTCCCCCTCTCTCCTTACATCTGTCTTCATCTCCCCTCTCTCCTTTCATCTGTCTTCATCTTCCCCTCTCTCCTTTCATCTGTCTTCATCTCCCCTCTCTCCTTACATCTGTCTTCATCTTCCCCTCTCTCCTTACATCTGTCTTCATCTTCCCCTCTCTCCTTACATCTGTCTTCATCTCCCCCTCTCTCCTTTCATCTGTCTTCATCTCCCCCTCTCTCCTTACATCTGTCTTTATCTCCCCTCTCTCCTTTCATCTGTCTTCATCTCCCCCTCTCTCCTTACATCTGTCTTCATCTTCCATTCTCTCCTTACATCTGTCTTCATCTTACCCTCTCTCCTCTGTCGTGCCGACACAAACAACATGTTTTTCCCATCTTTCAGATTACGTGAATGTCTTTGACGCGACCTTCAATTACACCTGTCCTGGAAACAAAGTCCTGACTGGCATCTCAAGTTACCATGACAACACCCGCGAAGATTGTCGATACAGATTCGTCTGCTGCAGAGCCTCTGACAAACTGGTGCGAGACTGCCGCAGTACAGACTTCGTGAACGACTGGGACCTGAAGCCGACCCTCTTTGTCCCAGAAGGCCAGGCCATCAAGTCAATCTACTCCGTCAATGACGAGAGCAGAAGTGATCGTCGATTTAAATTTGTGCTGTGCAAATTGTAAAAAAAAAAAAATATAAAGTAACGGCGCCAACTGTATTCCTAGTGAAACAGATTTACACTTAATACATAATATGATTTTGTTTGAAAAATTTAACATACGACTAAAGAAATTTTTTTTTTTTTTTTTTTTTTATTGTTCTCACAATAATTCATCTCATTAACTTTCAAAACTTTCATGGGTTCAAAAAGTTGGGTGGAAAATGACTGAAAACAAAACGAATATTTTGAAAACTGCTCTAATGATTTTCCTTGAAAACACTTTATCTAAATCTTTCAGATAAAAAAAAAAAATCCAATTAGCCTAACTGTGAAAACGCTAATTATACCCTTTTTTTTATTTCTAGGGCATAATCTTAAGTTTAATTTGGCTTTTTTTTTAATGGGGCCTTAAAATAAGTTTAAATTTGGCTTTTTTTAAAAACATGTCTTCATCGGGAATAGCAGCACTCGTTTCAAATGTTTCTATCTATTAAGTATATTGTTGATATTTGGAGAGATTAGGGACCGATATTTAAAGCCCACCATCATAGAGAAGGCTTTTTGCAATTACATTGTGTCTGGAAACGTACTTTTGAGATCATGCGTCGCTTACAGAGCGCACCTTAGCACACGGAAATGCTTAGCAAACCTTGATGCATAGGCACCCTCAGATTGACTGGAGAATTATATCTCTGGAGAAATCGATCTCTGGAGATCTTTCTATCTATCTTTCTGGTAGAAGCTTCATTCATATTATGTCTCCGACAACCAATCTCGGATTAAGCTAAATGTTTGCACAAACACCTCTTTTATCTTACCACACAAGTTTCAATTAAAAATATCTTTACTTAATTAACTTTTGGTCATTAATTATTTGGTTTGGAAGGGGAAGATATTGTACTGGACTGAATAGGTGGTATAAGCTGAATTAAATCCCTTTTGTAGGTCGCCGCTTTAAAGTAAGTTTAAAACAAACAAAAGAAATGCTTTATGGACACCCTCATAGCGTTCAGCATTAACCCAGCCACCTGGTAGACAGAAATACATGACAGAGCATCAAAACGTCGCGCTGTTAAAACTGGCGCACAGATTGCAGAGGAAAAGAGAACAGCGCTAAGGCAAAGGCAAGGCGCCAGACAAGAAAGGCAAGGCCAATGACACTAGCTCCAGCTGGAATAACCTGCCCAGTGTGCAGCCGATCTTTCCGGGCTCACATAGGTCTCGACAGCAACAAGAGGACGCACAAAACCCCAGTGCAAATTCCTCAGCTCTCTGGATGACAAAAGTGGTCGAACTGTATATATACAATCTTCTGTTTTCAAAAGCACTCACAAGCAGAGTGTTAGTTGTGTCGGCTTGAGAGTGCTTGATTTAGAAAACTCAGGTCCTTCTCACGTTTTTTGTATAAACTCACCCATTTTCTAACTGGTCCAGATAAGTGATAATATTGAGAAAGCTAAAAGCATGGAATGGCGCTAAACAAAAACGATTGTTAAAAACTTTCTAATCGCAACGTTATATTGTTGCTGATGTATTACACATTTAATTACACGACTGATCCAAATTAATTTCACAATGGCACTTCGTTGAAGTTTTTTAAAAAATATATGCTCTTCTAATTTATTTGCTCAATTACTAGCTCCGACAAAAGTAGAGCCTCATGTCAATGTCTTATTTGATCTACTCTCCTCGTAAACAAAGCTCAAGCATTTATGGAAGAGTTGCGTCGAACACTTGGTCCCAAGTTTTGAAGGAGTTTTTGAAAACATGGTTCAGTCTTTACATATTGGGCAAGAAATGATAAAATAGACACAATCAACAACCATATAACAGTCTGACCGAGAGGCTATATATTTACTAGTCGGAGTGCAGGGTGCACCTTTCTCTTGCTCAAGAATAAGAGAATCTCCTCATTTGGGAAAAAAGGAAGCTTATCTTTTAAGAAAGTCATGTCTCAGCCTACTTTTAAGCACAACACTGATGCACTTTCTAAACACAGATGCAGAAACATAGTCACAATAATATTAAAGAAATTAAAAAAATTAAAAACCGAGTATCCTACAAAAGATAACCTGAAACCGCCAGGAGTGAAGCAAGACAACACAGCAGAAGAGGGTGAAACATTTTCTGTTCTGAAAACACAACGTCTTCCAGGACTGGTTCTGGAACGTTCTTGTCACGTCTGTCTCAAGCACCAACTGACACGTATTCAATTAGCTTGAGCAAAAGTTTAATTAATGAAACAATGGCATTGAAAATCTGTACATTGACGGAGAAGTAGATCTCAAATGTTTGAATGTGGGTCCACGGTTAATTTTTTTTAAATACTATTTTTTTTGTTCCAATAGTATAAAATGAGTGGTGCGGTTTTGTTTTGAGACGGTTGTCCTTTAGACACTTTTTTCAGACAATGCTGAAAATGAAATCAAGTACACCTATCATAATGTGAGTTAAGCCTAGAACAGGGGTGGGCAACCTTTTTCTATCGAGGGCTGCATAAAAGAATTAGGTTTTGGGGGCTGTATATATATATATATATATATATATATATGTTCTTGTAACTTAGAATAATACGCTAGCTGCTTGTAATGTATACGTGTACTCATGTCCTGTATTATACAACTAGCCTATCAGTTTTCATTGTTGTGACTGCTGGCTAATTACAATCAGTCAGCATCGACCTGCTCTTACACTTCTTTCTTTTTTCAAACTAGAACAGAAATATGTGGATCAAATAATGTAAAAGATTAGCACCAAAGTTTTTTTTTAGATATGGAAATACAGCTTCTGGCACTAATAAAATAACCGCGAAAGAACTGATTGAAACTTTTTTTAGATCATAATTTGCCTGGAAGTATGTCCTGTGGAACTGAATCAGCTTCTGCTCTAATTGGTGAACTGAGGATATTGAAAACTGGTTCCAAGTTCTTGACGTCAAAAAAATTAGCCTTCAAATTCCACAACAAGGAAGTCAAATAAGTCTTGTACTTTTCAACAATTTTACTAAAATATATTCACATTTTATGAAATGAAAATGATAAAACATGTTTTCACTTGCTTGCTAGGACAAATGGGAAAGCCTCGTTTAAAACGATTAAACGTGTACATACATTTCCTGTGCAAGCAACCCATAGTAATACTTTCAATGAAAACATGAAGTCTATCTTCCTCTTTTCATTACAAATATTAGTAAAAAAAAAACGCAGTTAATATCCTTCAAAGAAGACGACAATGTATTCCTTAAGATCTCATATTCTTCTCTATACCTTGCCCATGCTAAGCCAGTGGATACTACAATAGTACTGAACATAGGACTGTTTTACTGCTTGCAACTGAATGATGTTAAGTCCCTTACTTCTGATAGGCTTGACCGCTGAGATAACATGGTCAATAATATGTTCAATATTTATGTGCATCTCATAAGATACAATTATGCTTGTTACAATACGTTAGAAACCCGAAAATAAATTCGGATGAATAATAGCCACAAAAAAAATAATTCTGATTGTCTTAGGTGACCCCTGGCAAATGGTCATTCGTCCCCATGGGGGTCGCGATTCACAGGCTGAGAACCCTTAATGTAGAGAGTGCGACACGTGTTCTAAACAGCATGAGTCTTCTTCCTAATGAACTAAGGGGCATCATTCTGAAAACAAAGAAAATTTGGATTGTCTAGTGTTCTTCATTTGTTTGTTCTTGTGTCTTCAAGTGGTGAACTGAATCATGATTTTAAAAACAAGATTTAATTAAACATCTATAAATAACATTTTAATTAAAGTTTGTATTCTTTGCATTTTTTTTCATTTATAAATACATACATAGGCCAACATCCATGCATCCATCCATTAATCACCTGTTTATCCATCCATTCAATTATCCATCCACCCTGTCAACCGTCCACATTCACATTTATCTTTTCTGTCAATCCATCCATCCATTAATGCATCTGTTTATCAATCCATTGAACTATCCACCCTATCAACCATCCGTTATCCCATTTTCTCTTTTTTCCATCCATCCACAACTTTCCACTTCCATGTATCCATACAGTCATCCCCCTTCCCATTGGTCCATCCAATCGTCTATGTTTGTAAAATGTTGAAATGTTTTGGATGTTTCTTTAAGAGTTGAAGAAAATGCACCTCCTAGTTAAAAACCTCCCGCAGGACGACAGGGGATGGCAGCGAGCAGGTTATGACCCTGGGACCATCAAGACGACCTCATGACTGTCCAGTGTGCATACAGCACGACCATGCGGTCATCCATATTACTGTGTCACTCTGACCCACCTGTGGATCTTGACCATAGGAATTAAAGCTATACACACATTTTACAAAGTTTGTTTTGCTAGAAACCTTTATCTGTAATTGATTTTAAGTAAATCGTAGTTTAGTAAAAAATTGTTCCCCCTAGCCTGTCTCAACTGAAAAACAAAAAAATAAGATTTCTTTTGTTTGAACAAATCGAGCACACGTTTTCAAGTACGTCCAGAGACTCCACTCCCTATACTTACTACTCTAAATAGTAACACAAGAAATCGTGTATTGATAGGTTCTGCGAGCTGGATTTCATATGAATACATATTCTTTATGAGGTGTAAAGCATTTATAGATAAAATTTAGAGTTATAAAAGTGAGATCATAGATAACATAAAAAGGCTTATCTTCTTATAGGGCTAGTGCTCATCACGCAGAAACAGAAACAGGAAATATTTGTAAAAAAATAATTTATTGTCGTTTTTAAGCATGGTTATTTTTATATATTTATATATAAGAGAGAGAGAGAGATAGAGAGAGAGAGAGAGAAAGAGAGAGAGAGAGAGAGAGAGAGAGGAAGCGCTGAATTAACTGGGCACCCTTAAGAATGGAGCTTCAATGTTAAATAAAAATTTTGTTCCAACTATAAAACTATAATTTGGCAACCGGACAGGAAAGTCTGACTTATATTTTATACATCATCACATTGCAAATGAAATGATGTTCTTAATTTTTTAAAAAAATTAATTAAGTCGCTGAGGAAAATAATATATCATAGCTGTATAGACAGTGTGACCGAGCATTTCATCCCCCGGTCACTTCAATGTCTGTCACTTCATCCATTGTCATTTCATCTCCGGTTACTTCGTCTTTAGCCACTTCATCCCTGGTCACTTCATCTTTAGTCACTTCCTTCCTGGTCATTTCATCTATAGTCACTTCATCCCTGGTCACTTCATCTTTAGTCACTTCATTCCTGGTCATTTCATCTATAGTCACTTCATCACCGGTCACTTCATCTTTAGTCACTTCATTCCTGGTCATTTCATCTATAGTCACTTCATCCCCGGTCACTTCATCTTTAGTCACTTCATTCCTGGTCATTTCATCTATAGTCACTTCATCCCCGGTAACTTCATCTTTAGTCACTTCATCCCAAGTCATTTCATCTATAGTCACTTCATCACCGGTCAATTCATAGCCAGGGAGGTCAGGAGTGGATTCGAATTTCAACCCACTACCTCCGAAATACAATCTCTCTCCCATCGTAAATGTGTTCCCCACTAAATCTGTTATCCTACCAGACGCTGGACTCCATCAAGTAAATCAGGAGAACTCAACCAACAGCCGAAGAAATAGGCAGAATATTTAAATATATATATATATATATATATATATAAAAGGTTTATCCAAGGAAAATAATTAATAAAAACACTGCTAAATATCACTATACTGCAGGAATAAGCTCCTTTTTTCTATACTAAAAAAATCTAACAAGCACGCATTGGTTTACTTATTGGTTAATTTTGTGTTTGATTCATCTTTTATCATCGACAATATAAAAATTGTGTGAAATTACTGTTTGATCCTACAATGGGAAGGGTTGGGAAAAAAAAAACGTGTGAAAGACGTAAAATGCGGAATGACTGCATATATACAGCCACATCTCTCAATAAGTTGCATTTATTTCATTTTTTTTTATACCAAACACAATAATTAGTTATTAATAATTAACAAGCAAATTGTTTATATTTTTGGGTTGATTTATGTTTTGATAGGTGCAATAAATAATTGAGACACAAAGAAAATCCCTTATTGAGGAGAGACCCAGGAGACGTAAAGAAAAAACTTAAATAGACCACCGGCGGACAACGGCTTCGTCTGCAAGAGATGCAGAAAAAATATGCGGTCAATTTCGGGTTTTCGTAGTCATGGTAATCACTGCATCGTTAATCTTCGCATTCGAAGACATTGCCATTCAAATTGTCCACTTGATCTGTAAATGAGGGAGAAATAACGTGTGCATTGTGAGTTGATATATGGTATGCAAAAACTAAATCAAAATGACCAGTCATCAAATTTCACGAACGTAGTCAAAAGGCAAGGGGGCTTGATGTTAAAAGTCAATACCGAAAAAAAAAATTAAGCAATACAAATTCCAAATTCCATAAGCGTAGCCAGGGGTTGGGTGTATGTTAAAGGCCCATCCAAAGAGGGGGTAGACTTAAGTTTAACCATTTCCATAACAAGCGAAATATAAAAAATCCTATTTAAAAAACACAGCTTATATAAGGGGAAAAACTCCGACCATAAAACTATATTTATCAATAATGTGCAAGTATTTCCCTTAGTCGATATCTAACAAAATAATTAATTACTAAAAATGTATTAACTAATTGTGTATTTTTTTTTTTGATTCGTGTTTTGTTTGGTACAATAAATAATTGATTAAGGTATCAATATTATCGGAGAATGCGTGAGGGAGAAATAGCGTTAGCAATTATTTAAAGGGACTACACCCAAAAAATTTAGCTTTATCTCTAAATACTGAACAAATAGTTTTCATTGTTGGTATCAAAGAAAATGACAAATTATCAGTAATTGACTATTTAGTTACTTTTTAAAAATTGTTTTATGTCTCGTCTACACCAATGATGAATGATTGTGGAAAGTTTTAGCTTGATCCGAGAATGGAAGTAACGTCTGTATTATATAAGATAAGAAGATAAGAGAATAATGACGTGAACATACTTTTTACAAGACAGTCATACTGAGAGACATTTATGCAGACAGACAGAGTGAGTTGATATATGCTTTGTAAAAATAGAGTGCTGTGAATAGCAATGTGATAATTGGCCAACCCTTATTTCGTTAGAACTGTTCCAACTGTTGCATATGGTAAAAAATAGTCAAAAATTTGTTGCGAATGACGATAAGACTTAATTAAGAAACTTGACAATCTGCTAATTACTTAATCAAACGAAATTGTCAAGACGCAGGATTTTCACACTTCCTCCTTTTAGGTTGCATATATATATATATATGTTTCATTGATGCGATGTACGATTATAATTCTCCGTATCAAACATCCTCATTAAAAAAAATGGAGATGTATTTGTTTTGTTTTGTTTTAGCTTCACAAAATATGAATTTTATATTTGTCACTCAATTGGAAATGTTCACAAACAAAGAGGAATCCATAAATGGATATATTTCTGGTGTATCTCCGGTGAACAAAATATAAGAGTAGTTTTACGGAAAGTGTTTTAAAAGCCGTAGAATATTTAAAATCGACTTTTCTACACTTTTCAAACAACTTTTAAAACTTTTTTCCCTTGTAACCAAAAACTACTAAATGGATTTAGTTATTGAGTTGTTCACAACGTTGTGGTTGTTGTTGTTGTTTTAATATGAGGACCTTTTGTTATGTTCTATGTAGTCTAGTTATTTCCAAATCTTTACCATTCTTCAGAATCACTTTTTACGCCTTACTTTGGCTTTCCATTATATCGCCACAGACATTCTCTATAACGCTTTCTCTTCTAGAATCCTAGAAAAAAAAAGCTGATTATTGAGATTTACTTAACCCTTAAATGCTGAGCTGTTTTACAGTGGAATTACAATGCTGATATTTAGAGGCTAAACTACCACCGCATTTTAAGAGTTAAAGTGTCAAAATTATCAATAGACAATCAAAGCTCGTGATAATCTTATCATGTAAATGACCCAGAAATAAGATGCTTTTCTTTTTGAAGTATGCGTAATGTCTATTAATAGAAAAGCTATTTAAAATCGCTGAGCAAGACGTTAAAGAACTACCACAATTATATTAAATACTTTGTGATTGTTTATTTTGTGACGTATCGAACGAGGGAAAAGAATCGTACTTAACAGATGTGGTGGTATATGTTGAATTAGTCTCCCGTGTGGAGGCTTCAGTCGTAAGTTGGAAAATCAAGTAGTATACAACCTTTTTTAAAACGATCACGGTATTTTGCGCTAATAATATAGACATTTATGCTTTACATATCGCCAAAGAATTTCAATATAACGCTTTATCTTTTTATATCTTTCTTTCTGTAACCGAATACTTAAAAAACAAAGCTGATTACTGATTTGTACTGTAAGTGTGGAAACTCTCAATAGACAACAAAAGTCTTATGTGGGCTGTTATCAGGGGATTCTTTTTTTTTTGTTCCATACGCCCCGCTCTAAGTTCAGACTAGAACACAGAAACTAATAAAAGAAAACAACAAAAATGACTCCATTAGAAAAAAAAAACGTGGTCGAGGGGCTAAGTGCTCTTGAACTTGGCTTGACTTGGCTACCTAGATGGGGCTCGAGGTTCGACACCCGACTCGGGCAGAGTTGTGTTTAATGAGCGCCTAAAGGCAGTTACTAACCTAAACCTAGATACCCCCCCCCCCCACTGGTCCACAAATGAGATTGGACCAAAAGCCCTCTGAGCATGCTATAAGCATGAAAGTAGAGCTATATAAAAGCCATAATAAAAAAAAATAGCCTTTCTACTGAAAATCATTACGTATTGTTGACTAAAAACAACTTGTTTCGCATGTCCTAGTCCGAACATCGAGTGGGACTTTAGAGAACGAATGTTATTATTACAAAGAATCTATTAACTCACTACGTAATTAATTTTTTTTGGTATCAAAGAAGGGAAAGCGATTGTACTTGACAGATGTGGGGGTATAAGTTAAATGACTTCCCTTCATAAATGCTTAAGCCCTGAGTTGAAATTTAAGTAGTATGCAACTTTTTTTGTGGGGATCTAGAGAAGAAGGTATCTGGGAGTGTGTTCATGATTTGCCTTAAAGCACTCAGCACAATGCAGTTCTAGTCCCGATTCTAGCTCGAACCCAAGTCTGACTTTTAGTCACACATCCCATATTGTTGATGTACATCATCTGTCTAACAGACCGCAATTTCTGTATGTGAAAGTTGGTAATGGAGTCCAATATATACTGTACAACATCCGTTATATAAATGCTAAATGAAAATATCTATACTGACTTAGTTTTCATATTGTTGTTCCGCATATGGTTTTATAAAATATAAATTACGGTTATTGATTATTTGCAATCTGTCGTTTAAATTTATCAAACCCTGCCATCTCCCATCCCCCTTTGTCCAGCGAGAGGTTTGGACTAGGAACTAAACTAAGTAATCTACTATGTATGTATATATATATATATATATATATATATATATATATATATATATATATATATATATAGCACAACAAACATTTTACAAACACTAAATAGCAGATTTGGCGAGTCAAAGCTTGAAGAGCTGGTCAAGTTCACTTACCTTGGCAGCATCATAACAAATGATGGAGAAGCTTACCATGATGTAGAGTGCCGAATAAGAAAGGCAGGAAGCATTTTCCAAAGGCTGCAGCCTATTTGGACAAGCCAAGTCATTGGACTCGAGACAAAAATACACCTTCTCAACACAATCGTCATTCCAACTGCTACATATGCATGTGGAGACGTGGAAGTCATCTGTCAAAATTGAGAAAAGACTAATTGTGGCTCAACAGAGATGGCTGAGACGGATTTTGGGAGTCAGTTACACAGATCGGGTCTCAAACAAGGAAATCCTATGCCGAACTGGGAGTCGAATACTTGGTGAGGTTGTGACTGAGCGTCCCATGAGGTTTGCGGGACATGTTTTACGTCAAAATGAATTACGCACACCAAGAGTTGCGATAACATGGAAGCCAAAACAAGGAAAGCGCAAACAGGGACGCCCTCGTACTACTTGGCGACACACCTTCATGGAGGACCTCAAAACAGTGGACACCAGGTGGAAGGAGGCTTCTGACATTGCCAGTGACAGATCTTTATGGAGACAGCTTGCCGCCCAATGCGCCGAATGGCGCGGGAGGACCTAAGTAAGTAAGTCTAAGTAAATAGCAAGGCCGGACTTACGCATTGTGAAACGGATAATAGGTGAAATTTAAGAGTTTGTATTAGAAAATAAATTCGTCTATGTATTTTATTCATTCTTTACTGTGTACAGAATATCAGAATAATTCTGTTTCCTACATAGAATTACCTAATGTTTCAATCTATCTTTGAGAAATGTTGACCTCCTGGTAAATCGACATGAGGGCGCGGGAAATCTGTTTTAAGTTAAAAATGGTTTAATTTAATAATTCATACACCTTGAACTAGTGCGGGTCCTTTGAAAGTGCGATCCCTTTGAAAGTGGGACTAGAGTCAGTCGAATAGGTTGCAGTGGCCTAAGACCGGCTAAGCGAAATTGCGGCGTATGCTACGCCGCTGGTCAACTAGTTGACTTATATTTGTTTTATATTCTTGGACAATACGTCACTAAAGTTAAATTATCAATATTAAATAAAAATTAAAAAAAAAATAATGTCAAATGACTTTTAAAAAAAAATATCAACAATAGGTTGTTCAGTATTTTAAAATAAGAAAGTAAATTTATTTCGAAACTATTTTTGAGAAACACTATTAGACAAATTTTACATTAAATCTTATGGCTGAAACCTTCCAAAAGACTCTTTATCGGTAAAGAATGTCCCGGATTTTGTTTTGAAAAAGATATCGACATAAATTTTTTTTTTCTTACAAATCGTCGCCAAAATTCCATTGTTCCGAATTTATTTTGAAAACTAACGCCAAAAAACTCTTTTAAATTTCTCTCTTAATATATTCAACAATAATGTTGTGGTTAAAACGTCGCAAAACGTAATATCGAAAATAATTTGTTTTGTATTAAAAACATTTTAACTATAGTTGTTTAAAATTGCACTGGTATCTTACTCTACATTTAATTTTCAAGCTAAAAAAAACTTTAGAAAATTGAATTATCGTTGATATTATAATCCGGATTTTTAAGAAAAACAACTCCCTAACACCAGAGTATGGTATGAACATTAATCAACAATGCTATGGTACATCTAATTTTCAAAATAGACCATCCAAAAATGTATTTTACGGTATTAAGATTTATATATATATATATATATATATATATATATATATATATATATAACTATTGTGATGTATTTGAAGGGATTTTTAAGTTTAAATCTTTTTTCAACAGCTTTTAGTCTCTTTAAGAAAAAATAATGTAACATTAAAACAGACTGACAAAAAACGCACAAAATAGCAACTATTATCCTGATATAAATATATACGAGAAATATGTACGTACCGTCACAAAAAAGCACTGTGTATATTTATAAATATATCCCACGGGTCTTAATTTGCGTACCACTGATATAGTGTATTAGATACAATTAAACTAAACAATAAAGCTATTATAAGTAAAGCGAATGCGTGAAAATAAAAATATAATAATACTAATTATACATTGTGCCATCCCAAAAATTTAATTAACGGTTTTGAGATTAATATAAATATATGTAGAAAATATTTTTTTTATGTCATAGCACCTGTGTAATTTTTTAAAATACAAATTCGAATACATAAAGGTTTCAGGTTTGGTTACTTAAAATCAACACCTACTTGGCTAGTGGTCACAACTGGCAATCCGACAACTGACAGTGTCTTGCTCCATACATTTGTTTAATTAAAAGACTAACAAACAGATTAAACTTGCTTACTAAACAAAACATTTCATTATTTGACACAAAAAAAGCTCGCTGATGACAATTATTTTCAGGAATTCCGCTTTAAACTATTGAAAAACAGCGCATACCGCAATTCTAGACATAACATAATTCATGCCGCACCTTAGAGTGTCATGCCATCACCTGGCTAACATACTCCTTTACTCACATAAAACTCATGTCAGTCTGCGTCCTTCCAAAAAAAAATAATAAGAAAATAGCTTCAAAACCAGGCTGTCCGAGCTAGCTATACACCGAGTTGAAGATATGGTCCAAAAGTAAATCCTTAACTAAGACCATTAAACTAAGTCCGTAACTAAGACAATGAATCTATGTCATAACTAAGACTATAAAACTGAGTCTAGAACAAATACTAATAGTTCGAAAGCATGTTCTTTTTCTAAATCTTTAAAGAATACCGGACTAAAATCTGTAGCCTTAAGAAATCTTACATCACTAGAATACAGCCTTCAGCCCCAATCGATAGTACTACATAAAGCCTAAAGCATTTCTCACATTTCGTAATTTTGTAGAGACCTAGATGCCGTAGCTAAAGACGCTTATGTGCCCCAACTAAGTCTGTTAATCTCATGTGAGTTCCGACAGATTCTCTGCTTCTCAGACGCTCTTCAGCTAACTTGATATTACTTTAATGCACTTCTAAGCATTTTATTACAAAAGGAAAGTGTCTATTTTAGGCGACCATATTGTCACCAGTCTTTAAGCTGGTCGTGTTCCTGTCTTATTCTATCTACTCTCTTGGTTCTAAGAATAATACTCTATTACTTTTGTAAATATATATCCTAACCATGTGTAAACAGGTTTAGTTTAAATAGTCTAAATATAAGTTTTGGCATTAGATGTTTGTAATAAAAATAACAAATTATTCATTTCATGGTGGATACTGTTATAAAAAAAAACTACTAAATTATTATCTGACACTTTTAAGTAAAAAACCTATATTTTAATACAGCTTTCAGTAAGAGCAAATTTGAAACAATAGACTAATTTTTGGTATCTGATTAATATCAAGTCTAATTATTTTTACAAAGCTTATATCAAATCACTCTGTTAATTATTTTTGTTTGATATCAAAATAAAGGGAATAAAAGCTTATTAATGAGAGATGTAGACATATGTATGGATTTAATCCCTCTATTTCGTTTTGACATCTTTTCTCCACTTCCCATTTTTGGATCAAGAAATTTCGTATAAATATTTATAGTCGATGATAATACACGAATGAATCCTAAAAATTTATCATTTAGTTAATTAATTATTACCCATTAATTTAATTTTATTTTATTAAACAGAAAGGGAGCTAAACCCTGTAATTTTCAGATAAATGGCAGTAATTAGCAGTTCTTTCATTTAAATTAGCTTTGCTTTTTATAACTATCTTTTGGAAAACTATTTGGCCTTTTCCAACGTTTGTTAATGCCCAACAGGCCACAGCAGACCTGTTGACCAAAGAACCAAACGTTTTGTTGTTGACCAGGCCAGGTGCAAGAGTTAATAAGTTACATCTCCACCGACGCTCATAAAAGTTCCAGGTTATTCACTTACCAGCTCGACCTTTTCACTGACTGTCATCAGAATTAAAGTTACACTGTAGAGTAACATAAAACATCTCACTAAAACTAGAACGACACACAAATCTACTCTCACCCCCCTCACACACAGACATTTCTATCCTCACCTCCCCACATGTAGTTCTACCCTCACCCCCACACTCAATTCTACACTCACCCCCCACACACACAAACACAATTCTACCCTCACCCCCGTACACACACACAAATTCACTCTTACCCCCCCACACACACTATTCTACTCTCACCTCACACACACACACACACATCTATCCTCACCCCCCGCACGCACAATTCTACTCTCACCCCCACACGCACACAATTATACTCTCACCCCTACATATTTCTAACCTCACCCCCCGCACACATACAATTCTACCCTCACTCCCCAACAAATTTCTACCCTCACACCCCCGCACACATACAATTCTACTCTCACTCACACACACAATTCTACTCTCACTCCCCACTGACACTTCTACCCTTACTTTCCACACACACAATTCTATCCTCACCCCCCGCACACACATAATTCTACTCTCACCCTCCCATACAATTCTACTTTCATCCCCCCACACACAATTCTACCCTCACCCCCAGCGCACACACAATTCTACCCTTACGTCCACCCCCCACACACACAATTCTACCCCTAGCGCAACAAAGGGAAATTATGGATTTCGAAAACAAACCTGTGACGAGATGTTTAATTAGTTAATAATTGGCTTGTTTTTTTAAGTCTAGGGGAAATTTTATTAATTTATTCCGCTCACATATAAGATTTTCTACAGGCACACCGCAACTAACAGTAAGAACAGACCAATAGTATAAGTTTATAAATACAAATAATTTAATAAATGAAAGTTTACAAAAGAGAGATGATCAAATAAAATTATAATTAAGAAATGAGATGAAGGTGCTAATATCTAACATAACTGCTCATCATGGATTGCTAATTGGTGAGTGATTGGAAGAGAAGAGTGTCCCTATGCGTTGACTACTTAAATTCTTAGCTGCTAGCCCGGGGGTCGTCTTCTGGCGGTCGTAGGATTGGCACTCAGAAGGATGAGTCATCCGGCTCTGTCTCAGGACGTCGGCTCGGAATATTCTCTTTGATGTAGGCCTGCTGGCTCTAGGGTGAGGCCGCTGCCTGTTTAGCAGTAGAGAGGGTCGGTGCTGCAGACTAAGTTGTAGTGGGGTGATCTCTCAGTTGTGGTCTCTAGCTCGTAGAGAGCCGTGCTAACTCACACCAGTTTATCTTCTGCAGCGAAGGTTGCTCTAATCAGTCGGCATTAGGCAATAGCTATTGGGCAGCGAACAGTTTGGGTCCGGGTACTGGGCAGATGATACTGGGCAGTATAAGGCACTGTGGACACTGGGCAATATTTCAAGGCCAAGGACAGTAGGCAATGCCTTTTGATAACATGTATGTAATTGGGGAGGGGGGGTATCTGGTGTGGTCTGCACCGGTTACAGCTTTGGGTTGAGATACAGCAATCAGTACAGCGATCGGGTGTAGCAACCAGGATGGGGATAAGACAGACAATTAGGAACCTTCTAAAGGCATTTAGCAGGGATTCCCGTATGCCTTATATCAATCCCAATAAGACATTTAAGACAATTAAGTATAAAATCTTAGAGCATGTAATGTAGGATGATACTAGTCAATATCCATCCGTTGACGGTGAGTACGCTGATAAGTAATCAGTTATACCAAAATGGGGAATGAGCATAGTGTACTAAAGCTAAAGATGAAAATAAAATACTAGGGATAGAGCTACAATAATAAGGGTTTGATATAATTAATCAAAGTTATATTCATCCAAGTAACTATGAGTTCACAAGGGTGTGAGGCATAATAATATGTATGAGGGATGTAATAGGAATAATTACATGCGCCCTGATGTGATGTAAGTTCTTAGACAGTAGTTAGATTCACGTAAGGTTATTGTTTGCATCAATCACTAAGATAAAGAAATGGATGAAACATAACAAATCAAATATAATAACTATGGTTTCGAATGTCGACAACCATAGCGGCATTAATAATACTATATGAATATATAGCATCGACATATGTCGATGTCTTGCTTGGCATCTACTTCTAAATTGCGGGGCCATATATTCTTGGGCCGCCCGGTTTGTCTATTCTTTGACTGTTCCAAATAAAGGCTTGCCTTGTATTGTTTAATGCAGGCTTTCAAATGGTGTGTCCTATCCATTTCCTGCCTTTATGCAGGATATCTACATATCTACTTCAATGGCTGCTACTTTGTTCTTTGCAACAGTTTCTCAATCGAGATTTGTCTGGCCAGAATTATTAATTGCCACTTGTCTGGACAAAACAATTAATTTCTCATTCAAAACCGTGTCTGGACAAAACAATGCAGTTCCTCATTCGAAACCGTGTCTGGACAAAACAATGCAGTTCCTCATCGAAACCGTGTCTGGACAAAAAATGCAGTTCCTCATTCGAAACCGTGTCTGGCCAAAACAATGCAGTTCCTCATTCGAAACTGTGTCTGGACAAAACAATGCAGTTCCTCATTCGAAACCTTGTCTGGCCAAAACAATGCAGTTCCTCATCGAAACCGTGTCTGGACAAAACAATGCAGTTCCTCATTCGAAACCGTGTCTGGACAAAACAATGCAGTTCCTCATTCGAAACCGTGTCTGGACAAAACAATGCAGTTCCTCATTCGAAACCGTGTCTGGACAAAACAATGCAGTTCCTCATCGAAACCGTGTCTGGACAAAAAATGCAGTTCCTCATTCGAAACCGTGTCTGGCCAAAACAATGCAGTTCCTCATTCGAAACTGTGTCTGGACAAAACAATGCAGTTCCTCATTCGAAACCTTGTCTGGACAAAACAATGCAGTTCCTCATCGAAACCGTGTCTGGACAAAAAAATGCAGTTCCTCATTCGAAACTGTGTCTGGACAAAACAATGCAGTTCCTCATTCGAAACCGTGTCTGGACAAAACAATGCAGTTCCTCATTCGAAACCTTGTCTGGCCAAAACAATGCAGTTCCTCATTCGAAACCGTGTCTGGACAAAACAATGCAGTTCCTCATTCGAAACCGTGTCTGGACAAAACAATGCAGTTACTCATTCGAAACCGTGTCTGGACAAAACAATGCAGTTCCTCATTCGAAACCAAGTCTGGACAAAACAATGCAGTTACTCATTCGAAACCGTGTCTGGCCAAAACAATGCAGTTACTCATTCGAAACCGTGTCTGGACAAAACAATGTAGTTCCTCATTCGAAACCGTGTCTGGACAAAACAATGCAGTTCCTCATTCAAACCGTGTCTGGACAAAACAATGCAGTTCCTCATTCGAAACCGTGTCTGGCCAAAACAATGCAGTTCCTCATTCGAAACTGTGTCTGGACAAAACAATTCAGTTTCTCATTTTGGAAGCGGAAAGGCTCAGAACGAGAGCAAAGAGGTCATCCAATGGGCTACCACAGTTCTGCTCTAGCGAGTGTATTTGCACTTGTCGAGGATGTTAGAAAGGCTTACTGCCCAGTCTGCATCCACTGCACCGTCCCCCAGCGGGGGTCATACAGGTGGTGATGACCCCCCCACAGGGGCAATGGCACATTATAGAAATATGGAGGGGCCCCTGTGGTCTCGGCTCTAGTCTCGCATGGGTCGAGGGAACCGTGACCCATGACCAAACGGATGTGTAAAAATGATTATGTAATTGCTGGCGGCCTCCAAACAGAAGGGTGAAAAGCCTATTCCTCATCCTGGCCACGGGATAAAACCTTTCTCGGATCAAAAGGTTCATTAAATGGATTCGTTTTAATTCGAATCTTACGTGGACATCTGTACGGTCTTTAAAGCGTTTACGTGGGGCACCTCTGTTACGTCGACAGAGATATATTACTGTTGTCATTATTACATTATTAATATTTACTTGTATTCAATGAACTGATTGTATTGAACAAATGGTTCAACGTAAACATGGCCTGACATATATTTTAGAATGATTATCTAATTGATCGTTGCTGCTTGGTCGTGCGGTATGCACGCTTGTTGGGACTTTAAGATGGTCCGGGGTTCATACCCTGCCCGCGGCCATCCTCCGTCCTCTTGCGGGAGGCTTAGACTAGGAAGTAAATTATTTTCAACTCTAAAGGAACATCCGAAACATGTCAAACATTTGACAAACAAACAAAAAGGGTAAATCCCTCATTCAAGGAAGAAACTTCGAACTTTTAGTTTGGCTACAACGTAATCAGTAGCCATGATACCTTGTGTCAGGCCATGATACCTTGTGTCAGGTTGGGTTTTACAAGTCTAGGGTATGACTTATTATGCCGTGTTTCCCACCCCAACGATGGTTATTAACTTCCTGTCGGGGTTGTAACAATCAGTTTATGAACTGAGTATCAAAAGAACGAGTACTGCAAATAGTAGCGTCTACTATTGAGTAACCAGATTGTATATAACAAAACAAAAGGTTTAATGGAGTAATGATATGATGAAGAGAAAATGACGAATAAATATTGGTAGCGTTTACAAAGGCAACTACAAGTTATACATTCTATTTAAAATAACTAAAGCACACCTTAATCTCGGTGCCACAGTAAATCAGAGCTCGCCCTCACCCCAACGCCATGGACGATAGTCAAATACCATACCAGATCCTACAAATCAGACATGACTCCAGATGAGTCCCAAGCCTGGGTCCCTAAACAAGAAAAACGAGCATTCCTTGAAATCGCCATTCACAAGATCATAGAACCAACGACTTTAGAGCTACACCGCGAAGAATCAAGTAAAATAAACTAACTTACCCAATACTGGAGAAGAAAACAAAAACAAAGCGCGTCCTTAGGAACTAGAGCGCACAAACCATTCTGATGCAAAACGAGAAACATCACACAAGGCGCAACTCTAGATGCGCACGACACCTTGCACGTATAATAGTGGGAAGCGTGGTCGAGAGGCTAAGTGCGCTTGAACTTGGCTTTTCTTGGCTACCTAGAAGGGGGCTCGAGGTTAGTTTTTATTGAAATATTGTTGACACAGCAGTAATGTTTATTGACATAAATGTCCAGTCCTTCTCTTGTTTTATCACTATCTGTTGTTCTGTCTGATCTGTACAAAAGAAACGCATCCAAGTTTACTGATGCTCCTGGAATAATTTCATTTAGTCATGTTTCAATGAGACAGATTAGCTAGCGTTCACAGAATTGGTAGAAATGTCTGCAGCAACAACCAAGTTCGTCCATTTTGTTATTTAGTGATCTAACATTGCCCAAGACAATAGGAGGCAGATAGCCCTTTTGTCCGTTTTTCCTGCTTTTGACTCGAAATCCTCCTCTACGGCCTCGTTTTTTTCGCTTTGTCTGTGTGTTGATAGGCTCATGGCAGTTTGGTATGTAGCGGCCATTTGTTTCCAAGATGGCGGGTGTGTACATAGAATCATTCATGATCATATTATTCATGCTATCCACTGAAACACTGGTTTTTAACATGCACACTAATAAATTAGTCCACAAAACTAGAAACACTTTCATTCCCTGAAACACAATAACACAATAGGAACAGAATAATAGAAAAACAAATGCAGATTATATGACAATGTAATTAGGTCGCCTGTCGAGCGGCGCCCCGGAAGTACAAGTGATAGCTTGGGTAAAGTTAGAGTGAACCTAAATACCACAAATTCAAAATCATTGTCTTAACCAAGAGTTGTCTCCACCATAAACAAAAATATCAGGTATTCATCAATACCTACATAACAAAAATTATTGTGATCCACTCAGTGGCGTAGCTAGGTTATTTGATGCCAGGTGCGGCAACTCCTCATTATGCCCTTCATGTGTATACGTGATATAATTATTATTATATCTTAAACTTCAATTTTACAAAAAGTTAATTGTGTTGTACAAACTTTCTTGCTTGCTAAATATAAATAATTTTATAATTTTATATAACTAATTTTTATCGAAATCAGTTTTTAGAGGAAAGGGGGAAAGACGCTATTAGTTTCGTATGAAATGTGTTTCCGTCCCGTTTAGATCTCGTAAACTAGAGAAGACAGTGAACATCTTAATATTTTAGTCCATTCAAAGTTCTGATGCAACGGCTACTTTTTTCTTTTCTAAAAGCGAAAAATCTAATTTTTTAAATCACTTTTGTAAGCATTGGAGGCTCTTTAGTAGGGGATATGACTACTTGCCATATTTTTAACACATTTATGCAAATGGAATTTTTTTTTTACATTTTTATTGCTACGGTATGTAAGTTCTGTCCTACTAACTACTACATTTACCCAAAAATAAATGTTTACTTTAAAAAAAAAAAAAAAAACAATTTAATATGCATATAAGCTGGACATAACAAAACAACAATTAATAAGTAGTTTTTCATATTATCCCGTAAACGGCGTCGTTGTAACATGGCCATAGAACACTTAACTAAAGGATTTTTTTAAGGAAATGCTATTTTGTTTCTTTTTTTTTTTCTTGGAGGATTTGAATAAGAGATTGAGCCTTTACAAAACAATTAGATCAATTGTATATTCATTATAAGAAATCAGTTAGGCGACTTTCACATCTAACTTCACATTCACTTTCACCTATCTTAACAGCTTAACAGATTCTTGTTTTTGAAGTATGGAGGCTTCTGAAGAAATCGCTACAATATTTTAAAGCGTCCAGACAATATTCGTTATTGTCGTCCGAGGACGGGAAGTCTGGAAGGTTCTAAAACTCTTAAACAGGAAGGACTAAAGGTGGCAGCTAGACAGAAAGGATTTTTAAAACGATTTCGAAAGGGACACTGTCCGATAAAAGCCAAAGTCGCTAGGATCTGGAGAATGACAATCCCAGATGTCGACACTGTCACACGAAAGAAGAAAAAGGAAACAACATTTTCTCTACGAATGAAGAGTGCTCGGAAACACAATTAAAGATACGTATAGTCTTGAAACAGAATTGGTGCATGTGGGCTTGTTCCCTGTAGGAAGACAGGCAAACCTTGCAGAACAATGCCAGATATCTGAACCGTGCTTTAAGGGATTAATCTCATTTTGTTGTGTTCGAGATACCGAGATACCGAACAAAATATTTTATTGTCACTGGTTAGTTAACTAATGTGTTAATTTTTATCGATTCTTGTGTTTTCAGCTAAAAGAAATGATCGTGCAAAGTTTCAGTTTGATCCTAGTTTGGGTTTAGGAGAAATAACATGTACAAACTTTTTACCAGATATTGAGTTGATAGAAGCTATGTTAATGTTTAGCACATGCAGCACGTACACGCGACTACTTTATGTTCAAACTACTTGTAAGTCTCTATTTTACAGATACACGTGAATTACGTCATATTCTCTCGGACATTGGCCGTCAGGAGGAGAGGTCCATGAAAGGTAATTGACCAGTTCTGTTACAATGAAACACTGTGAATGTGTTTTACCCTTGAGGAATTTCCAATCACTTTGCTTAACATAAGCTTTCTTTCAATATGATAATTCTGTTAATATTTTTAATTAAGGAATTCAATTATATATGAAGTTCAGTAGTTCGGCTTTATGGTTTATGTAGATCTGGCTTTGATAAAATATCTGCATTACAAATAATAGAGATGTAGTTGTTTTTTTTTTTTTTTAGATTTACAAAATATGAATATTTTATTTGACATTCAATTGGAAATTTTAATACACAGCAGCGGAATCCATAAATGGAAATATTTTTGTCGTATCTCGAATTTTACAAAATATAAGAGTAGTATTACGAAAAGTGTTTTAATAAGCCATAGCAGCTCCGGCACCGGCTCCGGCCGATTATCTGCCAGATATCAAAAAGTGATATCCGGTGCAGCCATAGTATATACATTTAGTATGCAAATTTTTTTTTAAAGTTTGTACATCTTTTACTGTGTAGAGGCCCCACACTGAGAGTGACCTACATTGCTTTTACTGCCGTAACGCTATCCCTCATGAAAACTCTCATTGCATAACCACTTTAAAAAAAGGCAACATTTTTGTGAGGAAATCAAAACACTTAGCAAGAGCCAATATAAACCAGTTGATTCACTTCTGTAAGCCTCGTGGCTCCCTTTTGTTTCTATACTTACTAATATTAAAATGTAGAGCTGTTGTTTTTTTCAAACTTTTAAAGAGTGAAGATATGTACGTCCTATCTGTATTTATGTGTTCATCTAGTCGTTCAGTTTAAGTAGAGACTTCAACTCTGTTAAGTCATTTCTTTCCCTATTTGATTCTAACAAACAATGCTAAGCTCTATTGGCAGTATGGAAGAAGGAGCACTTCTACATGCGGTACTAGTACAAGAAATAAGAAATGCGCCTTTATCTTTGTGTCCTTCTGAGTATTTGATTAGGTCGTGTGTTGATGTTTGTGAGTTATGCCTCAGTTCTTTATGTATTATTGCGACTTTACTTTTCCGTGTTGTGTCCTGAAGTGTCTCTAAATCAAATGACAATGTTTTTAATCTTAAAGAATGAGTGCAGTGTTTCGCATGGCTACGCAGACCCAATTGTGACTTGCATAGTTTTTCCGCATCATATACAGACAAAGCCGTTGTCCACCGGGTGTCTATTTAAGTTTGTATTACGTCTTCTGCGACTGTCGTCTGCAAGGGTTTTATCTGGGCCTTAGATGCGTATCCCGCAGACTTCGTGAGAGCTCTCCTTCTCTTTCAGAGTTCATCTTCTGCCAGGGCAAAATGGCGCGGGGGTAGAGAGGTGGCAGTTCTGTTAAGCCTTACCTTAAGCTCGCCAAATCTAGTAATTAAGTTGGGCACTTATTAACAAATACTTATAAATATCTGTTTAGTAATGTAATTGTTTTTAAACATGTTAAAAACACAACAACAAATTATTGAACTATCAAAATGGTATTCCTTGATTAAAATAAAAAAAAAAATATTTTTAAAATATACTGGACACAGTTAAAAAGGAATATTTTCACAAAATCATAATTTTTTGTTAAAATCTTGGACATCATGAGATTTGTTTGATTCGTGAAGCTGGTCGACATTTAACGTTTTCTTCTGACACCAGAGAGGATCAAGGGAACGAGTCTTGAGTTCAGTGTACCTGAAAAGGTTTTCGAAAAAAAACAACTTATTTTTACAAATCAAGAACTGGAAATTGTTTTATTTAATAAAACCTAATTATATATATATTGTAAACTTTATCCACGAGCTAAATTATATTTGTTGCCAGAAATGTATAATGTAAAGCCTCTCATGTATGTGTGGATATTGAAAAGTCTCAGGTGTATTTACATAATGATTATAGCGTTTTAAAAAAAAATGTGTTTATTAAAGTTATCTCAGTGCCTAATACATTTTCTCATTATACATGCACGTCTGTCATTGAGAGATAATGGCGTCTGCATACCAGTGACCTTTTTCTGAATACTGAATACGCTATAAACCGTTGGCTACTTATCTAAGGAGCTCCAGTTTAAATCTTAAACTTTATCTGAGTTATGTTTGTTGAGCGCCAAAATACTGCACAGAAACCTTCTTCCATCCACCCCTTACCCCACAAAAGAGATTTTAAACAAAATGATAAACGGTATTAAATCAAAAATCACGCTCTATATAAAGAAATATACTATAGTGACTTTGCAGTAAAATAAGACTTTATCGTTTGAATGTAACTCAATAAGCGCTTTTATTCCTCTTTAAGAATATTTTGTATGAGACTTCCTTTCATATGCGTTGTATTTTAATTTTTTTGTTATTGCGGATAGAAAATGTCTGAACATATTTAATTGTCTACATTTAATGAATCATCTTAGTATTTAAAATCAACTTACGGATCTGACGAGCTTGTTGACCACAGCCTATCTGATCAGCAAGCGGCTCGTAGTAAATGTCGACAAGTTTTTTAGCATAGTTGCCAATGTTTTTGCCGCAATGATTTTCCAGTGTTCCTAGAATGCAAATTCTCAGTTGATCGAAGTAGCTGTGAGTAAACGAACAAAATATAACAATATTAAAAACGGTTTATGTTTTTACACAAACTCATTAGCGGCCTGACAAGTCCATTCCTGGGTCCCGTATTTCGTTAAAGGAATACAGTAAAAAAAAAAAGAATGCTTATATTTTAAGAACAAATATTAGAAGCTATTAGTTATGAACTATCAATAAATCCTATCTATTCCCCTACATTTCAAAAATTGAAGTTTGCCTGATCTTGTTTCGCTTTCTTTACATAAATGGTGGTTTACTTCTGTATACACTAAAGGTATGTTGGCATCACTTTTTTTTTATGTTCAACTTAAACTAAAGTTCACTTACGAACAGACATTGACTGACTCCATCTCTTCGTCATTAGCCTTGGTGGTAAAAGTGGCCAACTGCAACTCAAGCTGGAAATTGTCCACGCACTTGCTCATTCCTTCTTGGGCTGACAAGAGAGCGGTATGATCGTTGACACATGGAGAGTCTGAGTTGGAATCTAGCCCTAGTAAAGAAAATATTAACTGCCTCAGACTTGACGTCAAGATATGAGGACATTATGTTTTACTCTACCACACGTATATTTAGGGATTTTTTTAGGGGGGGGGTATAAAACCCTTACTCAAAGTACAAGAAAGTACCCTCGTAGCACAAATACGTTTAAATGTAAAATTACTTTTCTAGTTAGGGAGTTTTACAAGCTGGCAAACATCAAGTTTCAAATGTTATAGTTCTTTCTTTACAAAGCTTAAACCGTCTCAATCTGTCTGTATGTTATCCTATTTCCCATAACGGATCAAGTTAAAACATTGCACAGTTATTAATTGAACCAGACAAGACTTGAATCAATAAATAATTTTAGCAAACTAGTAAATTAACTATTGAAGATTATTTATTTTGTTTCTTATCAAAATGTGGGCAATAAAGGCTACTTAATGAGAGATTTTGTTAAATGTATGGATTTACTCCCTTTATAAAGTTTTTGTCTTTTTTTTTCTCCCACTTTCCATTCTCGAATCCATTGAAGATTTGCATAATATTTCTATGAGGACAATACACAAATCAATCCAAAAATACTAACCAGATTGTTAATCATTTAGTAATTAAATAGCTTTGCTTTATATAGCAGATAGGGAGCTAAACCCAGTAAATTGTCAGATTTTCTTTAACAAGAGGTTCTTTCCCTTAGATGGGCTTTCTTTTTTAAAGTATTCTTTTTCAAAAAAGCGTTTGATCGATGTGCTGGCCATACGACTTTCTTGTTTACCACCCTAAATACTGCAAGTTGGAACAGTGTGTGGGGAAATTTGACAAGATGTATTATAGAGTTAAACATATTGGACAGCATCAGCTGGAGACAACGCGCAAGTTGGAACAGTGTGTGGGGAAATTTGACAAGATGTATTAAAGAGTTAAACATATTGGACAGCATCAGCTGGAGACAACGCGCAAGTTGGAACAGTGTGTGGGGAAATTTGACAAGATGTATTATAGAGTTAAACATATTGGACAGCATCAGCTGGAGACAACACGCAAGCGAAATGTGTTCTGAGTTCAAGTTTGACATTGTTGTGGAAATGCCTCGTTTGAAGAACACATTTTTTCCCCAACAACGAACATGGTAAGTAGTAGTTCAATGTATAGGAAAGCGAGTTCGATACATACAACTAGAAAAAAGATTGGTAAATGACTTTCTGCATAGATATGATCAATTATTTTTTTTTAGCTTTCAAAAACTTTGTTAAGAAGAGTAATGGATATTGCATAAAGCTGTAATAAAGTTGGGTGTATTGTCACAAGAAACTAAATTTTTATGAGTTCTCTCTTAGGACTTCCAGTCTTATCGTTCCCCCCAAAAAATTATTTTATTTTGTTTAATATGCCCCAATTAGTTTTAGACGATCATATTATGGCCTGAAATCGACAAATCAACAAACTTAATAAGGCTAGTCTTCGAGTCCGAAGATTTGTGAGGAATGCAGTATTTCTCGTGGCTGCGCAGCCCCAGATGTGACCTACATATTTTGCCACATCCAGGGCAAGCATAACCATTGTCCGCAGGTGGTCGATTTAGATTTTATTTCGCCGTCTACGTTTGTCCTTGGCAGCAGATTTTCTTTTGGTCTTAAATGGGTATCCCGCGGCCTTCGTGAGTGACCTCCAGCTGTCTCGTTCTGAGGCTGCATGCAGCCAGGTGCTCTTTTCTATGTCAGCCTAGGAAAGTTGACGCCTAAGCTGGTCTTTGAGCGTTTCCGTGGGGCGCCTCTGTTACGTCGACCACCTTTTAGCTCATAAAAAAACGCCTTTGGCATACGTTCGTCTCCCATACGGGATATGTGCCCTGCCCAGCGCAACTGAAAGTGT
This sequence comes from Biomphalaria sudanica, assembly GCA_036873155.1. Classification (NCBI taxonomy): domain Eukaryota; kingdom Metazoa; phylum Mollusca; class Gastropoda; family Planorbidae; genus Biomphalaria; species Biomphalaria sudanica. The sequence goes on from JAZGLO010001524.1 coordinate 110,985, forward strand.
GTACGTATATATATATATGTAAGCTAGAATTGTTCACAAACCTTCTTTGCCCTCTGCCGAACAAATGAAATTTAACGCCTCAGCTCCTCTCATGATCATGTTTAAGAAAGTCTTATCTTCGCAGTCATTTTTGTTGTCGTCAAAACACTTTTGAAAGTAATTGTTCTTCCTGGAGAAAGAAATGTTTGTAAACAGGTTTGTAAATTGTTTGTTTAGAATCTATCTATATATCTGACATATTATTATTTTTTTCTTGCACAACTCATTACTGTGCCTGTGTGTCTATGTGCGGGCTTAGTAAAAGGCTAACTAGGCAGCTGCCTGGGGTCTCTGGTTAGGTGGAGATTTCAAAAAGGACTGGAAAACAATATTGTTTCCAGATGAAATGGTGAAACTTAGCCCTTGTGTTGGAGTACACTAGCCTGACTAGGTTTTATTTAAACCGCGTACTTTTATTTTTTCGCTGTTATTTTTTTTTATTTTTCTATTTGGTTTGTGGCCACCAAATTCAGTTCACTTAGGGCATTCAATTATTTTAGGCCGGCCCTGTCGGAGGATAGATTCATATTATTTAATCACGTCATTATTTGGCAGGCAAAACGTTTAATTATACATGACCCACAATAGTCTTATCTTATATTATATAGACGTTATTTGAAAAAAGAAGACGCGTCATGCATTTAGTCTTCTAAGTCAATGGTTTTCCTGGCTGGCTCAGGCAACCCATTCCATGCTCTAATAACACTAGAGGAGAAAGAGCTTTTGTACACATCTTTCCTAGTATATGAGACGAGGAATTTGCTTTTATCTTTGTGTCTTTCAGAGTATTTTATTAGATTTTTTTGTATTTGAACATTATGGTTGAGTGTTTTTTTTATAATTGCTACTTTACTTGTGAGTCTTCTCTGCTGAAGACTTTCTAAATTTAGTGGTCTAGGCCGATTAAGGATTTGCATTAGTGCTTCTTTTTTCCCTCGTGCTATTACAGCATAGGATTTGTTGCCTGAATCAGCCAGGAAAACCAACGACTTGGTAGATTTTAATCACTGATTAACAAGAACAGCGCTTCTCAAACATTTTAGCTCGGCGACACCCTATTACGATTCACCAGTAGGCATTGACCCTCTACCGTACATTGTTCTAGTTAGGTGTAGACCTTAAATGTGATTTTGCTAATGTAGTCAAATGATACATTTTAAAAGGTATAATGTATTTACATAGCAAAAGGTTTATAGAATAGTCTGCAATATTTATTTTTGAATGACAATAATATAAAAAAAAAAAAAAAGAAGTAACTATCAATATAAAAACGTTTCTTCAATTCAAGCAATGATGTTACACTCACTAACAGATCGTTATGTTTCTTCTGTTACTATGTTGTTATTGAATATTTTTTTCAACCGCCCCCCTCCCCCACTATTTTATATTTCATTTTATTGACGACACACGATCATTGTATGAGTTATTTTGTAGCGTTCTCATCTGAGTACTATTCCCTGACTTCGTACATTAGAGTGTCCATGTACCAGGTTATGGTAAAAGTGTGCTTGTTACAACACGTAAGAACGGAACAAAAATAAAATTGACAATGAAAAATAGACGAGAATCTTAAGTCATTAGGTGTCCGTTTGGCATAATATTTCTATGTGATCTAACCGCTGTGTCTTCTAAAATCCGTATAGCAAAGTCTGCTGAGCCACATTTACGATGGCGTAGCTTTTATTACAATTTGCTCTGTTTTCTTTCATAGAGATTTTGTATCGTAAAGTTAAACTTTTTAAATGGGTACAGAAAAAGAAAGATAAAGTAATATAGAGCAATACATTGTGATAGTATGTAGTAAGTTTTGGAGCTAGTATAGAACGTAAAAAAAAAGGTTAACTCTTTCTCTCCGTAATTTTTTTTCCACGCGTAGAGTGAATTTTCAATCTTGCTCATTACTTTTTCACTACTTTGTTATGATTGGGCTTTAATAGCTTTGTTGTTTGTTATCAGAAAATGTTGTATTTGGTATAGGGTTAAAGGGAAGTGCATGCCCTTTTATATGACATAAAGTCAAGTTTAAAAATTAAACATTAATTTAATGTAATGAGGTCGAATCAACGATGGTATCGTCAATTGAGAGAGAAAGAGTTAGAAAGATGTAGAAAGAAATGGACATACAAAGACAATGTCTAGGATGCTATATTAGACATATTAAACATACTGATTGCCAACTAAATGAAATGTAAGTGTCTTAGTGCTTCACTGGTTAGTGATATGATTCTTCATGGCTAAAAAGTTGAAAAAAAAATGTAATGCCTAGCTGTGAAATGTCAATATTTGTAAAGCCGGATGCGTCGACAATGGAGCTACTTATAGATCTCCTTAAGTCATTGGCTAACATGCATAGCTAGATTGACTAGGAACACGCGTAAGACATAATCACCTTCTTCTTTGAAGTGACGTCTGTATTGTATAAAATAAGAGAATCTTCATATGAAAAAAAGTCATAATTAAAAGACGCATTTAAATACTAAAAATTAACATTTGAAATGTCTGTCTTACCGGCATAGCTGTTTGTATTGTTCTTCATCTGGTAAGGAACCAAAGATGGATATTTGTAAGTCCGATATGTAAAAATTGCATTGTAACAACCCGGTGCATTGCTCATCTCTCTTGGCTACATTCGCTGCTTCTGTATTGTTGTATAGAATCATATATTTCTGTAGGTATTGTCTTAAACTTGGTCACATTTGAAACATAATGGAACTTTTAAAACAATAAACAATCTTATGTAATGGGCTAGTTTCAACAATATTCTATTTTGTACAAGTAACGACATAGGAAATCAAAGAACCAGTGTCGATAACACGAAATAAAGTTAAAGTCCATACTTTTTGGCAGAATATTTGATATAACCATCTTCCGTTGCATATTTATTAATATAATGCAGTGATGCATTTTTTTGCCACCAATTACTGTCCAAGGGAGACTACTGATAACACACATATTCAGGGAAAGCTGAATTTTTGAGATGGATCTTTTTTTTTCTTACATGAAATAACATGTTGATGCAAAGAAGACATCTACTGCTAAAAAATTATTAGCGGGTTATAACCTGGAAACACTGAGACGACAGTTCGGAGAGCATATTACACGACCAGGAAGCCATCCTTCAAATTACAAAGATTCTCTCAGAAAGCGCACAATAAAACTCTGTGTCTGTTTACACCTTCATACAAACTGAAGCTTATTTTTCCCTACCAAGAATTGTAAGTCAATGTTTCATTGTGACATAGAACTACAACACACGTGTACATCATTGACCCTGGGAAAAGTTGATCATTTTTGTGTTACCTTGGCTCTTTTAAATTCAGTGATGTGTTAATTCTTTTTCAAGACATCAAGTACACTTTTTTTGTTTTATTACAGGATAGTAACTTATTATGGCCGCTTAAATAAAAGAGTATGGGAGTATCAGTACTAAAGCCCTAGTCTTTTTCCCCTGTGTGTTGGGCACACTGGTAAAAAGTAACTACTTTTAGTTTTAAACAGCTAATTTATTAGCAACAAAAAAAAAGAATTGTTAAAATACGACTATTTAGCCACTTTACTAGCTACAAACCATACGATGCATAATGATATATTAAATACTATTCAAGTCCATTTTAAGTCCTTTTCTATATAAAAAAAATGTAATTTTAAATCTAATGTAAATATTTGTAAAACTGTACCTTTATGCTCTAAAAGAAAAAAAAAACACAAATTTTAAAGTTGACTTGAGTTTCGAAAAAAAAAAAGACATTACGAATATCTCCAAAAATGAACATTATTTAACCCTTAAAGTGCTGAGCCTTTTTTTTTTACAATTCTAGTGTTTTGAGTTTAAACTAACAAATGCGTTTAAAGGGTTAATACTTCAAGTAGACATTAGACATGAAATGACTTAGAAGAAAGCAATAAGAAAAAAAATAAGTATAAAACAAAATATTACTATATCAATTATACTATATTATAATATCTTACCACAAAAAGCAAAAGCTGCTACAACTAGAGTAACTAGCTTGTACATTTTATAGTACACAATTTTTTTTTCTCAACTAGAAGCTCCATAATTAATAATAATTATGCACTGGGAATTTTAAAAAAGAGGAACCTTTTTTTTTTACTATGTGACTCTCGTGTACTGACACTAGAAATGAAAGCAAACAATTTCCATGTATTGAAACTCATACAATGTCAAATCTCTAAGCATGCTTTTAAAGTATTCAAGAATTATTGCTATTCCTCCTATTAGCTTGAAAACTCTTAATACATTTAGAAAGTACAATGGGTGGAAGCCGGATTCGTTTTTCGAATACGGCTCAATCTCTTTATCCTAGAAATCTGACAGTTTATGTATATCTTTGGGAAAAAAAATTCTAACTATCTGGCCACATAGTGTAAACTCTGGTTTGACCGTCCTAATTTTTCAAAATAAAATCATCTTAAAATTTAATTAGGCTTTCTTCTTTTCATTTCGAACAAGCTGCAGCGGAGATTTCCACTCTTAAATGTTTCTTTGCAATCAGTAAGGAGTTCATTTTTAAAAGATACAGGGAAATTTTGCGCATCGTCTTCTGTAGCAGTTCCAGTCCACATTTCCTTATGGAATCATGAGCTGGACAATTAATTGATAAACTTGATTGTGAAACGCTCACTAGTAAGATTCTTTCCAATATTGAAGCATTACAAAAAATAATTAGATATAGAAGTGATTAACTTTTATAAAGAAAGGAATCGATTTTCAATTTTTTAAAAACTATGTTACGTGTTTCTATCAGCATTAGGGTTCAATCCATTAAAAGCAGAGTTTTCTAAACTTTTGGGCTCTACAGTACAGTGCCTTTACTAGTCAATGTCATTTGTTATAAATTCTTACAAACATGGTACTTTCTCATAGTGAGTTTTAGTCTTCTAGTTTGAATGCTTGCTTAGTTGATTTAAAAATTATTTTTTTCCCTTTCAGAAAAAAAAAGTAGCCATTGCATCAGAACATTGAATGGTCTAAAATATCATTATGTAGGATTTTTAATATCTTTTCTAGTTTATGAGATATTTTACGAGATATAAACGGGACGGACGGACGGACAGACCGCACAAAACTAAAAGCGTCTATTCCCCGTTCTAAAAATAAGCAGAAAAGTGAAAAACTGCCCGAAACTACTGAGAATGGTTAATTAAAAAGTTCTAAGACAGTATAAGAATAAGAACAAATGTAAAGGCATCAATTAGTATGGGTAGGAGAGCGTCTGTTAGGCAAAAGATCACGCGAAATTAATAGATTGTAATAAGCATGTTCTTAAGTGGTTCTATAAATGTGACTAAATGAAATGGGAGAGAGGACGAGGAAGTTCGATGATGGAGGTTGTTGATATCGGCCCTGCTTTTGTTTATTTAAAATTTGTATTGTCATTGTTCCCTTGCTGTCGAGTTGCTTTCTATATACTGACAAAGATAGATAAATAGATAGATAGATAGATCTCTACAGTATGTACTTTTAATATTTCGCATTTTTTTTAGTTTTTTAAGTGCTACCACTAATAGCGGCCTTCATACACTCATTCACTAGGTTGAAATGTCACCCAGCCTCACTAACCAGGCCTAGAATACGTTAACATTTTGGTATAAAGTCGCTTCTCTTTACATTCAGTGATTTTATATTAGACCATGTTCAATGCTATCTGTGACCTACACTTTTAAACACCAGGTGAATAGTCAGCTGCAACACTGTTATTATCCTTTGACCTTATACAAAACTAGGTCGTAATTTGTGGATGCGTTGTCCTTAATTTTTTTGTTGGGTTTGTTTTTATAATGGTGGACTCCCAGGACGACGTTGGTATTTATACACAATATTTATTTTAAAATGTTAGACACAAATACAAAATTGACCACAGACAGACTTCTGTATGATATTACTGTGATAGCTTTTTTTAATCCATTTTTTTAAAATCGACTAGAATTTAAACTTTGGGCTCAAGCGCCTTCAAGAGCACAAATTTCCCATATTTGTCATGTACGATTAGTTTCCCTTGTTTGATACCAAACAAAAAAATTTACCAATTGTTATTTATCTAATAGTTGTTGTTGTTTTTATTGATTCTTGTGTTGTCAGCTTTAAGAAATGATTGTGCACAATTTCTGCTTGATCCGAGATTGGGTGACAAATAACGTGTACAAACTTTTTACCAGACAGACAGAAAGCTTGAGTTGATAAAAGGTTTATAATGTGTTTTAAACCAGAGTCAAATTAACCTGTACGCGTGGCATAGGGCGAGTGACACATGCCGTGCCTAACTCTAACCCGAAATATCACAAGCGCTTTTATCTTAATATGTATAGATCCGGGAAAGGCTTCCAAAAAAAATTTAGTCAAAAGTTATCACAATAGTTGGGCAGAGTATAACTGACATAGTCTTAAAATGTGTTTTCATTAAAAAATGGTTATCCGATGTTATCTTCTGTAGGTTTTCTTCTTGTGTTTTTCTTAGACATACACTATAGCATGGATATAAAAGTTATTTTTTTAAATCAATTTCTCGTGTATGAGGCTGATTTCTTTTTGTAAGATCGATTACCCGGAACTTTTGCCTCCTGTGCGTTTTTAGCCGCTTTACAGCAATACCAGAAATTTCTAACTGGGCGCATTCCTGGCCCTTAGATAAAGGGATCATGGGGGACTTATGTGTCATGGTCCCTCTCCTTGCTCAAAAACTAATATGCAATTCATTTTTTAAACACTTTTTTTTTACCCTGCTTCAACTTATCCCCATCCCCACTCAAAACAAAATCCTGTTTTCGCTTAAGAATAAATCTATTCTAGAAGATTAAAGTCCACGTGGAGTATCGACGATATTTTCTTATAAAATTGTTATGGAATGTGTGTGCGGGTTGCTATTAGATTCTCATGAAACCATCAGTAAAACGATAGCGGATAATTTGTTCCTATTGGCTTACGGATATTCTCGTTTAAATCTTTTTCTCCTAATTGACGATAACATTGTTGATTAGACCTCATTAAATTAAATTAATGTTTCATTTTATAAACTTGACTTTGTGTTATATAAAAAGGACATGCATTTTCTTTTAGCTCTATACCAAATAAAACATTTTCTGATCACAAACGACAAAGCTATTGGGGCTTAATCCTAACAAAGAAGTGAAATAGTAATAAGCAAAATAAAGAATGTATTTCAAACGTGGAAAAATCATTACGGAGAGAAAGAGTTAACTATATGTAAGTGCACATAGTTAGATTTATAAATGAGGGGGGGGGATGGGAGTCCAGCACCGTGAACTCACGTATTATATTTATATACAACATATATATTCAATAAACAAGATCTATATTAGGTTTAGATTGCTCACCATATTAATAGCTCATTTGTGTTTTCTACTTGCATATGAATTGCAGATAAAAGCTGTGTATATATTGTCAATAAAAGTTATGTTTATATCTGTTTTAAAAGAAGTTTGTTCAATGTAAAATCAATTTGGAAAGCTTTTTCAGATCTTCGAGGAATTCAAGAGACTCGACGATTTAAAAACAATAATTCGTGTTGAGCTAGTCTTCCAGCAAGACCTCAACTATTGTTTAAAATTCTGGCGTGCGTTCATAGAATCTGCTTTCATCTTTATAGACACTAAAGCTCCTAATTCGATTTTTAATACTTTTATTTAAATCTATAAGCCTGAATATGTTTATTGTAGATCTAAGACTTTGTGGTTGAAACAGCCGTCAATGTTATCAGACAACATACTATAAGGTGTTTATGTTTTTTAATACTATATAAGTATTTAATTGGACTGAAATTATGAATTATTACCTTTATATCGTGTCATATGTATTTGTATGTATCTTTCATTAACATTAGTAATTTTTCATGTCATTGTATAAATATCATTGAATTAAATGTACAGTTTAATTGTAAATCATCATACACATCGTTTATTAATTTATGTACAAAAAGGTGTGTATGGTGTGTCTGTTAGGCTCAACTTCAAGGACTGATATAATTATCAAGGAAAAATAAAATATAATTTAATACACGCACATAATGCAATTAAAGTTACTTTATCACCTGGACAATTTTTTTTTTCAAAGGATACCTCAGCTTTTTAGCTTTTGACTTCAGTTGTCGAGCTGTTTACATCCTAGGAATCCTTGGGCCTATGCCTCTTTTCTTTGCCTCTTTTTTGGGCATTGCCTCTTTATTGGGCTTTTTTTTAAATTTTATTAACAAAAAGATGCATATTGTATCAGTAAGCGTACAAATTAAGTAGTTACATTTGAAAGTACAATGATTGCAAAACATAGCAATGCATATAGTTACATTTAGGTTGTCATAATATTTTAACGTTTTAAATTGCTTTGTATATGGCGTTATTTTTTTTCTAATAGCATATAATGAATATTTTGGAAATTTAAGGTTCATAAAATATATGTGGTGAGAATGTCAACAATAGGTAATTAAATAGAAACAATCAAAGATTGAAAGTAGAAACTTAAATGATATTAAAACATTTTAAACATCGTAGTCACATTTTTTCCACTTTGTCTACATTTCTTAGGGTTGTTTCCTTTGTGCTTTGCTACATTACCCCAGTTCTTTATATTAACTTCTATCAAACGTGCATACACATCTATGTGTGTACACACTTATGCAAACATAGGCATTTAAACATTTATATTGTTGTTTTTTTTTTGTTGTCTCCCTTTTTTGACAATTTTTGATTTCCTCCCTTGAGATTTGGAAAACTACTTCCTCATCATCAAGGTGGAAATCCTGTCTGCTAGAGTCAGTATATCGGGAGTTTCTGTTCAGAGACAATTTCTCTGTGGCTTTTTTTGGTCACAGGGACCAATTGGAGTCGTACTGGAAGTTATTTTATATTCTATATATATATATACTTTTTTTTTTCTTGAATATTTTCCCCCTTTTTTCCCCCCTTGTTAAATTGTTCCTCTTCCCCTCTTAAATAGATTATTTCTGTGTAGACTGCACAAGCATGCGCAATAGTGACAATGGTGGTGGAGAATTTTTTTTTTTAACAATAGTAAAAACTTTGACATATGTAAAAAAAATAAATAAATAAAAAATACTAATTTAGTAACAATTTGATGTAGAACCTTTTGAGATATGAGGTAATGTTGATGCTCAATATTAGAACAACAGGAGAAAAAGCTACATCCATGCAGACTGTAAAGGTCTGCAAGGTAGTAAGAAATAATATATTTGTATGTAGACTGCAAAGGTGTGCACAATACGGATAGTGGTGGTATTTTTTCAATATTCGTAAAGAAGTCACAATGGACATAATTGTTAAAAAGTACAAATTTATACAAAGAATTGTTTGCTTAGATATCATGTGGTCATGCCTGATTCTCAATACAGGAACAACAGAAGAAAAACAGTGTTTACATAAAACGTAAAGGTCTGCCTTTGTTCTTGATTTCTTGGAGTTACTCTTCTTTCCCTTTTCTTGGGTTTTCACGTGTTCGCTCCTGGTTCCTTATTGTGTTTCCGTTCCTTGACTTTCCGGCCTAATGTTCCATTTTGATATGATTCTCTGTTTTAATCGAATGAGATCTCTCGTTTTCTCCTGCCTAACTCTCTCGTCTTTGTAGATCAACACTTTGGTTTAAGTCTTTACAGTCACAAGGTCAAGGCGTGGCCTTCGTGATTGTGTACTGTCTTGAATTGTCTTAACCCTTGTCAATTTCAAGGGGCGAACACTGTTTTTTTTTATTTTTTATTTGGAGTACTAGCTTTTTTAATTATATGGTTACAGGGTCTTTAAATATATAAAAAAAGATCATTTGGGATATATATCTATACACACGCATACACACTCGCACACACATATTCATTTATATATATATATTCCCTTTTCTTTAAGTTAATGGACAATCTTTGAATTTTTATTTAGCGCTATACTGTTTCACTTTGCGATCAATAATTTTCTTAAAAATGTGATCTAATAATGCTTTACTATATTGTTAATTATGTTAGACAATTTGTAGGTAGATATTCCAAATAAGGTTTCTATATTCTGATGAAATAATTACATTGATGTCTCTTAGTTTTTTATTTATGGCTTTAGGTACTTTATTAAAGAAAATAGCAGTATTTACATTTGCACCGGTTTGATTGTTTGCGTCAATAATATCTTCTAAAGTTTTTTTGCTGCCTCAACCAGCTCACATTCCCTAAATAAGTGTTTCTCTGGGTTTTGGTTTTCTTTTTTACAAATTACACAGATATATTTGGACCCTGTTGTAGTTGAGAGTCTTCCTTTTATTGGGGTCATCCCGAAGAGTAATATGTAGGCTACTTCTGGTGCTTTGGGTGTTATGAGTTTGATGTGTAAATGCGTGAATGTGTCTGTCCAGTTGGTTGGTTTAACCCCTAACTCCCTAACTCACTTTATTCTAGCTTCTAGGTTTTCTTTCAACTTGTCTCTGAGTATAGTGTATATTGTTTTTGAGTCGTGGTGTGTTATGTTTTCATTGCTGGGTAGGTGTCTTGTGAGTGATCTGTAGAATGGATGTGTATGGTTGCCAAAATGATGGGGTGTGTTGTTTTGAATGGGGAGGAGTTTGTTTAGTCTAAGTCCAAAATAATAAAATACTAAGGGAAGTTATTGGGAGACCTTACCACTTTCTCTACAAATTTTATTCTAAGCGTTTTGATTTTTGTGTGAATGTCTTGTAAGCCTATCCCTCCTTCTTTTTTGTCTTGTATGAGTGTTGTATGTTTTATGTTCCTTATTGTGTTTTTGAAAATAAAATTTCTGATAGTGGTATTAAAATTTCTGATAGTGGTATTGACGGTTTTTTTTTTAATTAGGAGGAGGTTCTACTATATTTGCTAAGTAGATTATCTTCGGGATGACCAAGTTGTTTATTAGTATGGCTCTCCCAAATATGGTTGTCGCCATGTATTGAAACATTCTAATCACGTTCTTTGTGTGGACCAGAATCTCCGCCCACTGTTCATGGCAAAAGTGTGCTGGGTTGCTAGTCCACACGATGCCACATACTTTTATTTCTTTCTGTATTTTAAGGTTAAAGGGAATGTTGGGGGGGGGATTTCCCCCTTACACAGTCCCATAATTGAGGATTTATTAATGTTTATTTTGGACCCGCTCGCCCTCCCAAATACTGTAAATTTCTCTATAATTTTAGCTATGTCTTTTTCTGAGGTGGGGAAAAGTGTGGTATCGTCGGCATAAGCTTTAATTTTGACTAAGGGGGTTGGACCGGGGATTTTTATTCCTAAAATTTCTTTGTCTAACCTAATATTCTCTAACAGGGGTTCTAGGCAAAGGGTGTATAAAAAGGGGGATAGGGGACAACCTTGCCTAACAGATCTTCTAATAGAAATCTTGTTGCTTAGTGTTTGATTTATTACAAGTTGACTTTCGGCATCGGTGTAGACTAGCTTTATGTATGTTATCAAAGTCTTGTCTATGTCTGTCTTGTCAAGTATTTTGAATAAGTAGTCATGGTCAATTCTGTCGAAAGCTTTTTCTTGATCAATGGACATGAGGGCTGCTTTCAAGTCTTTGTCTTTACAGTAATATATGATGTCTCGTAGAAAGTGGTTCAGTTCGTCTATATTTTTTTCCTGGTTACTACAGTACTGGTCTTGTCCTAGTAGGTGGGGTATAAGGGGCCTAACTCTTAAAAAAATCATTTTGGTCAGCATTTAAAAGGGAAATGGGTCTAAAGTCACTAGGTGTTGTGTTGTTTTCAGGTTTTTTTGGTAATAGTGTGATGTATGCAAGATTAAAGTCTGTATGCGTCTGTCCTGTTTCTAACATGTCATTGTATAGTCTTAGTAGTAGGGGTCCTATTTGGGAGAAAAAAGTTTTATAGAATTCATATGTCAAACCGTCTGGGCCAGGGGATTTGTTATTTTGTGTTGTGTCTAAAGCAGCCTTCAGCTCCTCTAATGTAAATGGTCTATTTGTCTTTTGTTTTTCTGATGGAGGTAATGTTTTACAGTGTTTTAGAAGTATGTTTTGTGCGTCTGTATCTGTTTGTTCTTCATTATACATGTAGACGAAATATTTTGTAAAAATTTCTATTATTTTGTCACTCTCCTGTATTTTATTTCCTTCTTTGTCTGTTATGTTGGTTATCATTCTATTTTTTTGTGTATTTTGTTCGAGCGCCAAATATAATTTGTTTGGCCCTTCTGATATTTCGATGTCTTTGCATCTGATTTTGGCTCCGCTATATTGTATAACTCTTCAAGTTGTGTGGTTAGGTCTGTTTTTTCAATTTCATCCTGCGTTTGAGTAAGCAGATTTTTTATTCTGTTTTCTTCATTTACCCTCTTTGTTTATGTGTGTTAATGTGGTTTCCTTGCCATTTGGTTCTAATTTCCTATAAGCATCTACCAGGTGGAAATAGTTTACTATTTCACCCATGTAGTTGTGTGTTTCTGTTACCGGCTGAGAGGGTGGATATTTGTGTGTGTGTGTGTGTTGTTTGTCCAGTTGTGCCTCTGTAAAGTTAAAATCCCCTCCTATTAATTATTAGTTGTTCTCCTATGTTTGTGATTTGTAGTGTGTCACTGTTTTGTTGTTTATTACTGTGTGGATGTGGGTGTGGGTGTGTGGATGTGGGTGTGTGTGTAGATGTGGGTGTGTGTGTGTGGATGTGTGTGAGTGTGTGTGGATGTGGGTGTGTGTGGGTGTGTGCGTGTGGATGTGGGTGTGTGTGGATGTGGGTGTGTGTGGATGCGGGTGTGTGTGTGTGGATGTGGGTGTGTGTGGGTGTGGGTGTGAGGATGTGTGTGTGTGTGGATGTGTGTGTGTGGATGTGTGTGTGTGTGTGGATGTGGGTGTGTGTGTATGGATGTGGGTGTGTGTGTGGATGTGGGTGTGTGTGTGGATGTGGGTGTGGATGTGGGTGTGTGTGTGGATGTGGAGCTTTCCCACTCGTCTATTACTAATTTAGTCGAGAGGTCGGAAGAATTCTCCTCGATCTCCCCCTCTTCTTCCCCACTCTCTTCCTCCAACCGAGGATCTTCATTCGTCCTCTCTGGCTGTGTGTCCCCGTTTGGGTGGTCTGAAGAGGAGGATAGCGTTCTTGTTCTTGTACATTTGGTTGGGGAAGCTGGAGTTGAACTTTCCCCCATTGTTTTCATTTTTTTATGAGTTTTTTTCTTGTCGATAGGATTTGTAGGGGAGAGATCCCCACCCCTTGTATCTGTGTCTACTGTGTTGGCCACGGCCCCATCCCTTTTGTGGTTTCCCACCAAGGTAAAGCCATCTCTCTCTAGCCATGTGTCCTTTTGCGTTTCATTTGGTGCGTTTTGTTTAGTACTTTTTTCTACTGTTTCCTCCCCCCTCAGGACCGAGGCATAGGTACCTTTAGCATTGTGCTCTTGTATTTTATCGGGGATATTTCCCTTCCCTTTCAGTGTGGTCCTATTTGGACACTGATTTGACCAGTGTTGGTCTTGTCCACAATGCCAACATTACTGTTTTCTCCCCGGAATGGTGATAAGCACTTTATATACCCTGGGATTATCTACATATTTCAGGTGGATGTAATGAAGGACTTCTGTCCCTTTCTTGATTTTCCATCAAGCGGCCCACTTGTCCGAATTGCCTAACTTGACAGGCTCTACTTTGGAGCCTTCTTCACTGAAAGATTTAAAAATCTCTATGATTTTGTTTTTTACAATAGTGGGAGCCACCCAAATGCAGTGTTACTTTGACTTTTTCATCCTCAATGGTTGAAACTTCAACTTTGAGGGTGCTTTCAATCCCAAAAGTCTTTCCTAGAATACGGGCTCTCACCCTTGGACTATTGAGAACTAAGAACCAGACAATAGGGTTCTCGAATCTATAGAGAGAACCCACTTCAGCAGGAGACAGACTTAAAACAGTCATGAGGCTAGCCATTGAAGCCTTAATAGCCTCTTGTCCTATCAATTTGAGCAACAGAGTACCAGAAGGGTGGACCAAACCACCTTCCAAGTCTTTCTTCTCTATTAAGAAAGTTTGTATTGACATGACTGTGCAAAGAAATGTAAGCTCAAATGAATTCCTCAAATAGTCAATCAAATAGAAGTAAGGATGAACGAGTGAACAAACAAACAAAAAATCTAGAAAATAAACACGATGGAGTGTGTAGAGTGAATACCTAATAAAAGAGCTTCTCACGTCACACTAATAATCCATAGAATAACACAATAATCCAATAATGAATACACAAAAAATACACACACACACACAAACTTTTAAGAATTCATACACAGAGACCGTCTAGATCAACTCGGCAAGACTACCTTTAGTAAAAGGCGTAAGATTTGCTCGATGTGCAGACTGTTCTGAGGATAATTTGTAATTAAAGATAGAAATTTTAACACCCTGGGCATGGTTTGAATCATTTGAATATCTATTAACAAAAATTAAAATATTGATTGTGCCCGAGCAACACATATGGCTACATATTTAAAAAATGTGTTCAGTGATTGGTTGTTTATAGTTTGGTTTGTTAAAAAAGAATATGTTAAATATCAAAAGCTTATTGTATTACTGTCCGTTTTGCCCAACATCGGAATAAATACAGTTTTATCGGAACTAATCAATATCTTTTTTAAAAACATTAGAGTTCAGATCATGAAAAAAAGAATAAATTATATTAATCAGATTTCATAACAAAGCATACCACGCAGGTTTAAGAGCCTTTTTCATAATTTTAAATAAAGCTTTGTTGTTTTTTTCCTTTTTATTTTACATTTAATTAAGAAAGAAACGTAACATTTTTGAAAAAATTGACTATTGCAGTTAAAATCGAATAAATGAAAATGAACTTCTATGGACCCTGGAGGAACTCTCTGGGTATGTTAAGGAATGAAAATGTTCACTGTGGGGACGAGCGAAAGCTGCCCTTGTGGAGCATTAGCAGAAAATGCTGAACATGTCCTCAAAGCTTCATACTATATCAAGAGGGCCGAAGAAGACTTACGCCCCAAAACCCTCCTATAAAAGAACAACTATACGGAGAACTGCCTGATCTGGAAACCAATAAGTGGTTAATCTCATATAGAAGATTACTGATCTGAGCTCTCTGACATGTAAAATGAGAACGAAGAAGAAGTTCACTGTAAAGTATGATTGACAAAAATGCTTACCAGAAATAATTTGTTCTGTAGATATACAACACAGCAGTAGAAGGCGATACATTTTGTTTATCAAGCAACACAACCAAAAATACACAGCTACAACTTGAAGGTGAAGCCAACGTTTGCCTCCCGTGTTAGATAACTACATTATACATAGAGTTAATTGTGTAATTAATTGAAAAATAGGATTAAAAGATTTGTTCATACAGAAACAACAGAAAGGGGGAAAAACAACAAAAGAATGACAGAAAAGAGGACACAGTCTAACACAAGAGGAGAGAAAATTAGATAAAGTCTAACACAAGAGGACGGAAAACAGGACAAAGTGTGGAGAAGGAGGACACAGAGTCTAACACAAGAGGACATAAATGAGGATAAATTCTAATACAAGAGGACAGAAAGGAGGACAAAATCTAATACAAGAGGACAGAAAGGAGGACAAAGTCTAACACAAGAGGACAGTAAGGAGGACAAAGTCTAACACAACAGGACAGTAAGGAGGACAAAGTCTAACACAAGAGGACAGTAAAAAGGACAAAGTCTAACACAAGAGGACAGTAAGGAGGACAAAGTCTAACACAAGAGGACAGTAAGGAGGACAAAGTCTAACAAAACAGGACAAAGTCTAACACAACTGGACAGTAAGGAGGACAAAGTCTAACACAACAGGACAGTAAGGAGGACAAAGTCTAACACAACAGGACAGTAAGGAGGACAAAGTCTAACACAAGAGGACAGTAAGGATGACTAAGTCTAACACAACAGGACAGTAAGGAGGACAAAGTCTAACACAAGAGGACAGTAAGGAGGACAAAGTCTAACACAAGAGGACAGTAAGGAGGACAAAGTCTAACACAAGAGGACAGTAAGGAGGACAAAGTCTAACACAACAGGACAAAGTCTAACACAACAGGACAGAAAGGAGGACAAAGTATAACACAACAGGACAGTAAGGAGGACAAAGTCTAACACAACAGGACAGTAAGGAGGACAAAGTCTAACACAACAGGACAGTAAGGAGGACAAAGTCTAACACAAGAGGACAGTAAGGAGGACAAAGTCTAACACAAGAGGAGAGTAAGGAGGACAAAGTCTAACACAACAGGACAATAAGGAGGACAAAGTCTAACACAACAGGACAGTAAGGAGGACAAAGTCTTACACAACAGGACAGTAAGGAGGACAAAGTCTAACACAAGAGGACAGTAAGGAGGACAAAGTCTAACACAAGAGGACAGTAAGGAGGACAAAGTCTAACACAAGAGGACAGTAAGGAGGACAAAGTCTAACACAACAGGACAATAAGGAGGACAAAGTCTAACACAAGAGGACAGTAGGGAGGACAAAGCCTAACACAAGAGGACAGTAAGGAGGACAAAGTCTAACACAACATGACAGTAAGGAGGAGTGTGACAGACGGGCAATAAGGACAGATGGACACACTGATAGGTGGATATTTTGCATAAACCTAAAAGCGGCTTTTGCCCATTACGGCGGCCGCTAAAAAAGACAATATATCACTTTTACAACTAATAGAGTGATTGGTTTTCTGTTAATAAGTAATGAATGCTAGATTAAGAATAATGAAAAATATTTTTTACTAGAAAAATCGTAGAAGCCGTTTTTGAGATCAGGGTCCAGGTTCCTCCGCCAATTTGCAGTTTCCAGGTTCCATGATGTTATTACTTGAATAGAGATATTGTAAAAAGAAAATTCATAGTCCTTTAGGAGTTTGAAGTTATAGGTTTGACTTAAACATTTTTAATACCACTAATTACATCACTTTATTGAAAATGGTTTTAAGTTACACAAACTAATCAAAGAAATGAACAAAATTCATTTCAATAACATATTCACACAAGTTCTTTATGCATGACACTGTTTTATTTATAAATGATTGCGTGTTAATGCCAGAATGTATTAAGCAGTGCTTTAAAAAAAAAACAGGTTCCGGTACTCAGTAGTTGATTGCCTAAATTTTAACTACTTTAAAGTAATAATATACGTTAAAATACAAGAAAAGTATTTTTTTGTTCAAAAAGGTGCCAGTACGCCGTACAAGTGGGTACCGTCACAAAAAGCCCTGGTATTAAGAATTGAATTTTATTGATTAATAATATGCCATTTCATCAAACAACGCTGTAGTAATTTGGTAATTTGATACTATGCATCTTAAAATTGAATACTGTAAAATTAAAGAAAAATCTTTGATTTTATTTTTTTTTATTATTCTAATATTTATTCTTACAGAAGCGGCTATACAATATCTCGATGACAAACTAGCCAACTGTAATATGAACTCTGAGGTGTAACACGTTGAACCTGCTGCTTTAAGGATTAACAAACAAAAGAACGATATTTTTTGAAAACAAAGAAATGGTAAATAGCCTCATCTCTTTATCTCATCCAAACAAAAACCAAATTTAAACGTTGTGCCTAAAGCAGTGGTCGGTTGAAAGCATAGCAGCAGTAAACATAGGCCAACGTATCCTCTCTTACTATAAACTTAATAAGCTTCGCAGCATTTAAAAGCGCAGCAACTCCTATTTATCCCTTAACACCCCCTCCCGCCCTGCGTATTATATGCTTAAACATCCATCCATCCAAATTCATTCAAAAAACTAGCAAGAGACCGTGGAGAGTGGCGTGTGTTTACTTAGGCCTTATGTTCCATGAGAAGCTAACAAGAAAGATTAAGAAAGATGATGATGATGAAGAAAGTTGATGATGATGATCCAACTTCGTTCGTCCATCCTCCATCCACCAAACCTTCAGTCATTCCATTACTCTACTCATCTCTTTACTCACCCTTTCATCCATCCATTCACCTTCCTTTCGTTTATCCTTCTTTTTTTTTGTCATTAATCCATCCGTCCATAAATCTATTCATTCCTCAATCCTTCCATTTATTCATCCATCTATTCTTTCATCCATCCATTCATTCATAAATTATTCCGTCAATCCATGGTTCCATCTTTTTATAAATAAATCTTTCTTTTCCTTGCATCAATACATCCATCCATCCATTCATTGCAGCTCTGCATGTAAATCTCATTCAAAATGTTAAGTTTCATTATTGATATTAACGTCAATATATTCTTTAATACACATTAATGGAACGAGTTCCTCTTTATAGATATTAAAGTAGGTACAAATTGTACTATTTATAGTAAAAAATGACCGAGTATTTGGCACGTCGACATTTTAGACTAACACTAAAACGTACTGTGAAATGAGATATATATGTTATATATGAGCCGCCGTCATTCCTAGTAGACCTTCAACTAGGGCGTAATTATCTTCTTTGCTGAAGTAACGTCTGTACTATATGATAAGAAGATAACTATTGTTCTCCCCTTAGAAGCTGGATTAAAATAAAATTAATGGGCATTAATATTCTTTTTTTAACATTGCTAGGGTTGGTCCAAAAAGATAAAGTTTAAGATTAAACAGTGTCGCGGAATCTACCACCTGTTATCACTGTATGGTCCAGACTTCCACTGGATCACAAGATGATGATATTACCTTAGTTGTACACTCCAAAATTTGTTGGTGTTTATCCGCAAGGAAGCTGAAGAGTATATTTGGAGTTCTCTTTCTCCAAAGTGCAAACTGACCAAGGAACTCATGCTTAAACACAAAAGCTTTGGATAGGAGTAGCTCATGGGTTTTACGTTATTTGATAGATTTGGCGCAACAGGAATATATATATATAGTCAGGTAGGCCATAATGGTACAGGACAACAAGGAAGGGCGGGTCAAAATTGAAAACATAGAAAATTAATGACACACTTTAAAGACCTTGTGATATAAAGAGGGAAGATAATGTAAGGCTCTTATGTTTCTATGACTCAGTTAACCAGGGTTTCATGTGGCCTGCACAACATCTAGGCACTTTCACTCCCATGAGGTATTTCAGGTACCCTATTAGAGTTAGGTGGTCTCAGGAGAGTCCAAATTGTTAAAAATTCCGATGGCGTGGTCTTCATCTGGATTTGAACCCCAGATCCTCGATTTGGTAAATATGTGTTTTATCACACGCCTCGTATAGAGAATTAAAACCCAGGAGTATTTAAAAAGTAATATTTTTTTGGAGAAACAAAATATGATTTTAAACCATACAGGCGATGACACACCTATCAAACATTTGGTTGGTCGTGGTCTAACGTTATTGCGCTTGCGGGACATTTTGATGTGAAAAACTAAACAAAAATATGTTAAAATTGCTTGTTTGTAATCTTAACAGCCAATTACAACATTAGCTTTTTAACAATATCTCAGTTTAGTTATCTCTATTCCGAAATGCTGTGTTAGCTACAAAAAGCCTTTGTTAGCAGCACTATGTTTGGTTCTCCTTCTTTTCGGCACATCTTTGCAATGCATTTGTAATGAATCTCTAGCCAATTAAAAGCTAAGCTTTCTGTTAACACTTTCTCTCCTAACTGACGATATCAGCGTTGATTCCACCAGAATGTGGTAAATAATTACGAGAGAAAGAGTGAAAGACTTTGAGTTCATCGTGTTTAGTGCTTCGTTTTGTTTCCCTGCTATTTACCTGTCAAAGCAAACTTTAAAGATTTATGAATACAAAAATAAATGCACCTGTCAATAACAGAACAAGAATGTTTTGTTAGCTACAAATTTTTATGTAAAAGTACTTAGCTGCAGTAAGCAACAAAAATATTGGTCGGATGTGTTTGTTCGATCAAGATCTGGTTCACATCTGTTGATGGTCTATTTTGTTGATGATTCTATATGTTAATGGTGCATGCGAGTTCATAGAAGACACAACAACAGAATGAACAAAGAATATACTTGATAACGCAGGCTGATAACTTCAACAATTTAATGAACAATCAAAAGGGCACAGTCCTCTGTCGTCGTTAGCCTAGCGTCGTCCTCTAAGGCGTAATGTCCGTTACTCTCTCTAATTCATACTCCTACTCTTTTATTACTCGTCACATCACTTAGGAAAAACCCGATTAACCTCAGCTTCTACGCATCTTGTGTCATTGCACTTGTTACTATTCTATAACAGCGCAGCCCTTTTCAGACCTTGCGATCTATAGGGCAGATTTGTACAAATATGCTAGGACAAATTGTACAAATGTACCTTCTTCCCTAGTGCTGTTAGAGCATGGAATGAGTTGCCTGACACAAACAGGAAAACTAATGACTTGGATGAATTTAAATTATTGGTTAATATGCACGACTAGATGCAAGACGCAAAGGACGGAATCATCTTTTTTGCGGTAACTTCTGTATTATGTTTGATATGATAATATGCATGATTTAAAAGTCACCTGTTTCTGTCCCCCATGGTCAGCAAGGGTCCCAAGTGGCCAACGCAACGACCAACGTAATTTACTTTTCCCCAACTAATTTTAGGCACCCATTAGTGCTTGGTGGACTCAGAGGAACCCTAAAGATCCCAAAATTAAAATCCCAGTCTTCACCAGGGTTGTGACTAAATGTGGCTCAACAGAGATGGCTGAGACGGATTTTGGAAGTCAGTTAGACAGATCGGGTCTCAAACAAGGAAATCCTATGCCAAACTGGGAGTCGAACACTTGGTGAGGTTGTGACTGAGCGTCGCATGAGGTTTGCGGGACATGTTCTACGTCAAAATAAATTACGCACACCAAGAGTTGCGATAACATGGAAGCCAAAACAAGGAAAGCGCAAACAGGGACGGCCTCGTATTACTTGGCGACACACCTTCATGGATGACCTCAGACAGTGGACACCAGGTGGGAGGAGGCTTCAGACATTGCCAGTGACAGATCTTTTTGGAGACAGCTTGCCGCCCAATGCGCCGAACAGCGCGGGAGGACCTAAGTCTAAGTCTAAGTAAGTCACCAGGATTCGAATCCGAGACCTCTTAGCTCTGAAAACCAAGCACTTTACAATTCAGATTGCGCAAAATCTATACCCTCAGTACATTTTTTAAAAAGAAGAAAGAAAATTAAAATAAATATTTGTCAAATAAAGTAAACATAAAATGGAGATCTTGTATTATGTTAGCTCTCATCAGTCGTTAAACGACTCAAGTTTTTCTTATAGTACCAATAAGATGAAAGGCTCGATAGCAGTTATGGTCGGACGATCTCACTAACATAGACCAATCAGTTAAATCATCTCCATGCAACTGATGTCTTCATAAGAATGACACATGTCCGATAGGCTTCATTTTTTTATTAGCGGCGTCAAAAGTTCTGCCAGTGTGTAGCACTGTATGTGGCAAACTGCGCAAAGGTTATTTTCCTCATTTTTACGCACGAAGTTTTTCTTATGATTGGTAATTCACAAGGCGAACATAGTTTTGCATTCAGAATCGTCATAGTCCTAGGTTGATTGACATCTATTGTTTGAATTCTCGTAGATTTACTTAAGAACTAGAGCCCAGCAATTGTTAAGAAAACATGTCATTGTTTACAATATTTTGATTGGGAGGGAATTTCATTTCAAGGTGGGGATTTTTTTAACCCCAAACCCCTTTTTCGCTACGTCCATGTCTTAAGTTTATATTAAATAAGTCTGCTGATCTTTGTCAGAAACTAAAACTGAAAAAAAATATGGCCATATCACAAGGTGTTCAGGGCTCGTAAAGAGAACAGTACCAAGAAAAAGAAGAAGTGGCAGACAGAGAAAGTGATGGGAAGACAATGGACGGGCTTTTCATTGAAAGGCATTTTATTCCAGGCAAAAGATAAAAGTAATGGAGAAAGATAGCAGACAGATCATGTGTAGTGCCCCGACGCTGCAAAAGACAAAGGGGTAGGTGAAGTTGAAAACTAAAACACACGAACACCTCGCATTTTTTTAACCGTCCGTGCAGGTGCAGGGCCGGATTTATCTAGACAAACTACGGCTTAGTGCAAGCAAGAATTAATTAATCAATACTGCGCTGCATTTGTATTGTTCGTAGATTTAGACTGTAATTAAAGTAAATTTTTAATTAAAACGCTGTTCGCCCAGCATAGGTGCTGGGCAGAAAACACACAAGCATTTTTTAACTATATCAAGTATATCTATCTAATTTTTTATCTATCTATTCTATGCATCTATTTATTTAATCATTTCTTTTTTTTTTCTTTCTCTCCAAATTTTCTATATTTTGTTTTTCCTATTTCTCTATATCTTTCCTCTCTTTTGGGTTTCTGCCATGGGAAACCTATCTCGAGTAATGGTGAGTGAATTGTGACAATGCTGTGTGGGTAATATTTCAATCTTTTCTCCAGTACAATAAGTTAACACATCTGTAAACACAACAGAGGCTCTGTTTGGCTTCTTTATGTTACTACTAGTTTCCTCTACCAAACGTTTCCCTTTGAGAACCACTTGGAGGCCGAGAAGCCTCTCTAGGCTGGTGGAAACAAAAGTAGTAAAAAAACGTTATGCACGGAGAGAAGATTCTACTTGCATTTTTTTTGGTCGAATCTTTACAGCAGAGACTGCAGGTGATTGTCAAACATTCTTTAGCTGTTTGATTTAAATAAAATATTTCCATATTAACATCGTCTATCTTTTAGGCGCAAAATTATTTCATCACGGCAATTTAGAAAAAGCTAGTAGAGATAGCTGCCAGGTCGTGTGATATGCACCTTGTCACGATGGTCCGAAGTTCAAACCCTGCCCGCTACTCTACCCCCCCCCACACACACACAACAACCGTCATGTGGGATAATCTTCAATTTTGAAGGAACATACAAACATGCACAACAAACCAATATTTTTCCCCCCACAAAAGTTATTCAAGAACAAATACGTGCCCAACCCTCAGAAATCTTTAATCATATTTGAGACAAATATCATGTAAAACAAGTTTTTAAGATATTTGTAAAAAATGAAGTCATACTTATCACAGTGCTTAACAAAATAAAATAAAAAAAAAAAAATGCATGTGCAGTGAATAGGAGTGCTTTATATTGAATGCAGTACAATGGAAGGAACAAAGGAGAAAACAACACATCATCACAACCAAATTAAATACCATTGTAAAAAAAAACAAAGCTTCTAAGTTTAATACAAAGAACACAACTAGTCTGTAGGATGGAGAGCGTAAAGAGTAATCAACAATATGATAGTCAATATATTTGTTTTGTCGGGCTAGTTACCTTATTGCAATGTACAGATAGACAATCAGTGATCTATGTTGTACACATGTGACATGAGTAAGCTAATGAAAGGTGTATTGGTTAGTTAATTTTCAGAAGAAAAGGAGGAAAGGGGGGGGGGGGGTTTGAAAGCCTTGTTGGAAAATTAAAATTTAGAAATAGATATAAGTTTTACAAATGGAAACGACTTAGATAGGCAAGTGCTACAAAGCTTCAAAAGTCCCTAAATACATAAAAGTAGAATAGTGTAGCATTAAAACAAAAATATATTTTTTGTTCTTGGAAACAATGAATGAAAAGCAGTCTAGATTTCAAGAAAAAAATCCTTTGTAAAGAAAAGCTTAACTTAGGGGAATGATTCTGCATATACAACTGTATCACTCAGGAATGTAGAAGTTATTTCCCTTTTTTAATATTACACAAAATAATTAATTACCAAAATTTAATTGACTAATCTGTTGATTTTTAAATTGTTTCATATTTTGTTAGGCACAATAAATAATTTAATTGTTTCAATTTTCAACTTTATCCCAGTATGGATTTTGGAGAAAAAAAGTGTACAATTATTTAAGGGGGAAAAAACAAACATATATAACAATATCTGTAAATACTGAAGGATTACTTTCCCTTGTTTGTTTTTCACCATAGTTTAACTACAGCCAGCATTGAGTTGGAAGCATGATGACTGTGTGTTAAGCCACTAGGCTTACATAATGGGGTTCCAGAGTTCAAATCTTGGTGATGACTGTGATTTTTACTTTTGGGATCTTTAGGGCACCTCTGATGGGTACCTGACATTTTGTGGGGAATAATGAAGATGGTTGATGGTTTTGGTGGTCATATAAAACCCTCATAAAACATGGGCCACAGAAACAGATGACCTTTACATCATGTCCCTTAGATCACAAGGTATGAAAGGAACTTTACATCATGTCCCTTAGATCACAAGGTATAAAAGGAACTTTACATCATATGTCCCTTAGATCACAGGGAATAAAAGGAACTTTACAAAATATGTCCCTTAGATCACAAGGTATAAAAGGAACTTTACAACATATGTCCCTTAGATCACTAGGTATAAAAGGAACTTTACAACATATGTCCCTTAGATCACTAGGTATAAAAGGAACTTTACATCATATGTCCCTTAGATCACTAGGTATAAAAAAAACTTTACAACATATGTCCCTTAGATCACTAGGTATAAAAAGAACTTTACAACATATGTCCCTTAGATCACTAGGTATAAAAGGAACTTTACATCATATGTCCCTTAGATCACAAGGTATAAAAGGAACTTTACAACATATGTCCCTTAGATCACAAGGTATAAAAGGAACTTTACATCATGTCCCTTAGATCACTAGGTATGAAAGGAACTTTACAACATATGTCCCTTAGATCACTAGGTATAAAAGGAACTTTACATCATATGTACCTTAGATCACTAGGTATAAAAGGAACTTTACAACATATGTCCCTTATATCACTAGGTAAGAAAGGAACTTTACAACATATGTCCCTTAGATCACTAGGTATAAAAGGAACTTTACATCATATGTCCCTTAGATCACTAGGTATAAAAGGAACTTTACAACATATGTCCCTTAGATCACTAGGTATAAAAAGAACTTTACAACATATGTCCCTTAGATCACTAGGTATAAAAGGAACTTTACATCATATGTCCCTTAGATCACAGGGTATAAAAGGAACTTTACATCATATGTCCCTTAGATCACAAGGTATAAAAGGAACTTTACATCATATGTCCCTTAGATCACTAGGTATGAAAGGAACTTTACATCATATGTACCTTAGATCACAGGGTATAAAAGGAACTTTACATCATATGTCCCTTAGATCACAGGGTATAAAAGGAACTTTACATCATATGTCCCTTATATCACAGGGTATGAAAGGAATTTTACAACATTGAGCTAACAATATGATGATGTAAATGCTAATATAAATGTTATTTGACAGACCTTATCAAGAACATTGTTAATAACTTTAATATTATGGCAGTACATCTACAATATGAAATATTATTTTGTATATCTAGTTTGATTTAAATAGCGGTTTCTTTGCTCATAGGAACTGCATGTCTTTCTTAAACTGATGGACATTTTAAACAAATATTTAGTATCAACAGGAGCAAGGACTATTTTTAAAAAATGACATCTAGATTTTAACAAAAAAGCTTAAAAATTTCAACAGATGGGAGTAGATTTAACTGACAAAACAAAAGATGGTCAGACAATACATACAAATTATTTTAACAGATAAATTCTTATTTTTATATAAAAAAAACAAAAGAAAAAACAATGTCATGGATATCTCAGGCATATTAGTAAACAAAATTTTGAAAAAATAATTGCAAAAATGAATGATATACAAAAAATATGATTTTAAAAAAATATTTAAAAGCCTTACCAAACATAAAAAAGCTGATTCCAAAAGATTATAATATCAGGTTACGTGGACTTCAAAAAAAAAAAAAAGTCCACAAAATTATTTTATTGAAACTCTTGAAGGCAGTATTGCTAAAGGCTATTCATTCAAATAAAAAAAAACCACTCATCCGACCTCAACAAAACCATTTTCCCTTTAAAACTTTTCTTTTGATTCTTCCTAAACTCAAATAAATGCTTTAGCTCAAGATGAATTTGCTGGGAAAAAAAATTAAAAAAAAACAATAGAAAAACTAATAGTATGTGTTATCTATCATATTTTATAGCTAGAACCATTATCATAACATTGATAACATCAGATGTTTTAGGTAGAGTAGATTAAGCCTGAAATGGTATCTCTATGAAATATTTACTTTGACTAAGACTTTAAATCTACTCTGATTTTCCTTTGTGAGGCTGCATAATTAACACTTTTTTAAAAAGCAAAATTATATGTCTATAAAAACGTGATCAGGCAATTACAGGTAATAAATACATTCAGTCAAGAGTTGTCTTTTAATTGATGTTTCTTTCCCTTAGTAGTCTTTTGTCTTAGGAAACCACGCAAGCCCATCCCCACCAGCCAAGATCTTCAGGATCTGATGGGTCTGGCTTGGGCTCTTCATAGGTACAAGGAAAATAAAGCCTGCAAAAAAACAAAAGCTCTATACTTCTTTATTAATGCTATGTCTAAAAAAATCAACAACCAATGGTCATTTTAATATGGCTATGCAGACACAGTTGCAACCTCCATATTTTGTTACATCTAATGCAAAGAAAATATACAAAAGTATAATAAGACAATGGGTCACAAAAACAGATGACCTTTATATCATCTGTCCTATAGATTGCAAGCCCTGAAAGGGGAACTTTACCTTTTTTATAATAAGACCAGTAGCCATGTATGCAAGTGAGACATAGACACTGATAAAGACAACCAAAAAGCTACTGAATACTTGGGAAAGGAAAATACTTAGAAATACCAATAATGATATACAAGAGAAAACTGGGTGAAGGAATAGCATTCTGTTTGACTGCCCCAGAATTGCTGATCTCCGTCTCAACAGGTCTGGGAAACCAAAAATTCTCGACCTGTATGGTGACATGTATGCACTACGCAAGACAGCAGGGTTTCTGTCCAGGGCTTTTGCAAGAGAGGATTTGAGCCTCTCAAGCCCTCTCTCAGATGAAGTTTGATGATGATGATAAAGACAACCAAAAAGCTACTGAATACTTGGGAAAGGAAAATACTTAGAAAAATCTGTGGTGCTATACAAGAGGAAACTGAGTGAAGGAAACTCACTAGCCAGAAATGTATGAAGACCCACCTATAGTGACAAAAATGAACAAGAACAGAATACAGAGAAGCGGTTCAGCTTGAAAGAATGTTAGAGAACAGAGGAGCAAACACCAAAAGTCAGGCAGCCCATAGGCCAACCATGAATACAATAAATTGATGATGTAGAGACAGATCTACAAAAGCCTAGTGTTCAGGCATGAATATGAAAGGCTCATGAAAGATCTGAATTGAGAGATGTGCTGAGCAGGTCAGAACCTTCCAAGGGTTGTCGCGCCACTGGGAAAGAATGCAGACACAGACATTCTGTGAGTGTATTTTTCTCTAATCAACATGTTTGCCTGACTTCGGCAATGTTTTTTTTTCCTTTGGGTTTCAAACGCATGTCTTGCAAACCTCTTAAAGAGGCCATCAGAGTTGATCTTTATAGCACTTCCCAAGGTACCTCGGAACAGTTCTGTAATGCTGACGCATGACAGACTTCTTCTAGGTAATAATCTAGAAAGGGATGCCTAGTAATCTTGTGACATGGAGAAACACTTGAATTTACCTTTGAAGATTCTTTGCCAGGACCTTATGTACCTTAGGATTCTATCCTTTTCTTTCTAATTTGAGATCATTTGAGTTAAAACTAAGCATCCCAACTTCATTATTATTAACTCTTTCTCTCTGTGATTATTTTCCACATACAGATGAAATTATTTATTTTGCTCATTAATGTTTCACTAATTAAAACTTCAATAACTTTTTTTGCATGTAATCAGGAAATGCTATATTAGGTATATAATTGTAGAAGAATGCACACTCTTTTTATATCGTACAAATTAAAGTTTATAAAAACAAAAATTAATTTAATTTAATTGGGTCCAATCAACTTTAGTATTCATCAGTTAGGAGTCAAAGAATTAAATTACTCTTTCTGGTTTGGTAATGGGCATATAATATGATTGTATATATAGCTGAAGTATATCAGTGGAGACATATAATTATATATTTATAAGAAATACATTTCTATCAAACAACAATGATATATATATGAAAAAAAATATCAATAATCTGCTTTAGTCAGTGGCCAAGATTTGCAGCCATGCAAGATTTCATACATATCTGAATTAAATCAGTGGAAAAAAATTGACTTATTTATATTATATATACATTTCTACTTAAATCATATGAAGAAAAACAGTTTCTATATATGCTATAAACAGAGTTAGAAGGTTTTGATAAAATCTAAAAAAAAAAAAAAAATGCAAAACTAAAACTCCTTGGTAATATTACAAGTTCCTCAGAAGTTGTAAAGAATTTCCTTCAGGGTACAGTACCAGTAAAAAAGGAGAAGAGACAGGCAGTGATGGAGGGCAAAAGAAAATAACTGACAGCATGTCTTTAAAGAGATTCTGTCGAAGGCAAAAGACATTAAGTATGGGGAAAGATGGTCAACAGATTTTGTGTAATGCCCCAAAGGTTCATCAAACTAAAGAATAGATGAGGGTGAGTTAACCAATGTGATGTACTATAGAATTATATTATTATCAGTTTCTCGAAACTCACAAGGACTTTAAAATACATCAAGCTTGTCTATCTTTTTTTACTTGACAACAAAATATACAGGTCATGTAAAATGCTACACTTATTCCTAATCTTCAGAATCAAAGACAGGGCTTTATTATTAATCACAAGAAGGGATCAAGAAATGTTAAACACAAAAATTCTATACTTAGGGGCATAACTGGTGGGAAGCGTGGTCGAGAGGCTAAGTGCACTTGAACTTGGCTTGTCTTGGCTACCTAGAAAGGGGCTCGAGATTCGACACCCGACTTGGGCAGAGTTGTGTTTATTGAGCGCCTAAAGGCAGCACGGAAAACCAACTCCTAAATACCCCCTCCCCTCCCCACTGGTCCACAAATGAGATTGGACCAAAGCGCTCTGAGCATGCTATTAGCATGAAAGTAGTGCTATATAAAAGCTATAATAATAATAATAATAACTATTGTTAATATAAGCATGAACATGTATAATGTCTATCTAAATTAACAGCCTAAAGAAAGACATTTTAAGACATTGCTATAATTACCTGATGCATGCAATATAATGTTGACCCTGAAAGCTGTTGATTAAAGCATCCAACCTTTCAGTGTTAAACCCTTGTCCTTCACTATCACTGGTCAAATGATATTTGACAGTTTCACAAGCAAATACTGGTAACTCTGTAATAGGTATAAAAACTATGGATTCATTATCTACTTTAAGAATCCTTAGTGAGATAGCTATAATATGACTAAAAAAAATGTAAAAAATGTAACAGTAATATGTGTTAAGACTTTGTTACTTATATTTCAGTCATCAACCATGATTCCCTGATGAAAACCAGCACTTTCCAAGGGTCTTAACTGACAGAGTTCTGAGGGTATTAGCAGAAAATATTTTCTTCTCCCTAACCTGGTATCAGAGGCGATCAAGGAGGATTTTCAATACAGTGAGGCTAAACAACAATGGGGATCCAAACTTTAAAGGAGTGTGTATTGTAGGTGTGGCCAGGAGATGCACTGGATATGGTTGTGTAATGGTTAAATGTTAA
This sequence comes from Biomphalaria sudanica, assembly GCA_036873155.1. NCBI lineage: Eukaryota > Metazoa > Mollusca > Gastropoda > Planorbidae > Biomphalaria > Biomphalaria sudanica. The sequence continues at coordinate 140,603 of JAZGLO010001524.1, forward strand.
TCGTAGGTACATATGAAGTAGTAAAAATTAGTTAAGTTGCCCTTTCAGACCTTGCGATCCATCGGGCAGATGAAGTTAAGGTCATCTGTTTTTGTGGCCCACGGTTAATGAGGGTGTCATGTGGCCAGTGCAATGACATACTGCCTTTATTTTTACCCAACTAGTATTAATATCCATTAGAGCTGGGTGGACTGGGTACATGTATAGGGTCAGATAATAAGTTAGATACATCAAACCATCAATAATTGTGAAGAGACAGCTGTTCAGTTTTAGAAAATAAACACATAGATATGCACAGGACATAATTATCTTCTCTTTTGAAGGGAGGTCTGTATTTTACAAGATAATTTTGATCTAAAAGACTAAAATACACAACATAAAAGGTAATACCAAGTTCAAGCATAATATTATATTCAATGAATATTTGAAAAAAAAATGGACACAAACTTGTTTTGCTGAGCCACCTGACCACTCTCATGACAGTCTTTGAAAAAGGCTAAAATAATCTGCCTTCTATCCTACATGGAATGAAGAGTCTTGATGTAAGGGTGACTTGAGAGTACGGATTGGCTTGGTTAAACTTTTGATCTTTGATATAAGTGAATCTAATGACCTGAAACGCACAAACATTATATATAAATATATATGTATAAAAGTAAAGTAATAGGTGCTTCTTTCAGACCTTGTGATTTGTAGGGAAGATAATGTACAGGTCATGTCTATGACCAACAGTTACTAAGGGTGTCATCTGGCCAGCACAATGACCAACCACTTTTACTTTCCTCAAGTCAGACACCCATTAGAGTTGGGTGGACTCAGGGGAGTTACATGACACCCAGCTCATTAACCATGGCCATAGAAAGAGATAAATTTAACATCATCTGCTCCATAGGTTGCATGGTCTAAAAGGGAAACATTACTTTTATCTCAGTTTCATTACAAAGATTTTCTTCTCTAGTTCTGAAGTTACCATCTGAGATTTGCAAGAACACAGAATGTGGCCAGAGGAAGCAAAACAATGGACATGTTAAATGAACTTTTTCAAAGGGTGGGAATGTAGATATATATTTTTTGGGAGGGGCAGGGGAGAGTGGTGTTGCTAGTGAAAACTTAAGAAACACTTAACATTCTTTTAAATGAGCAGGAAAGTTTTTTTTCCCAATTAGACAGAAATCCCATTTTGAAAAGAATTTGATTCATTAACGCTCAGACATACCTTTGTGTAACGAGACTCATTCAGTCCAGGATTTTCAGCATAACCAGGGGCATGAGAGTCCAGAATCCAGGGACCTAAACATAGATTGAACCAAATTATTCAACTTTCATTTCATAAATAATTTGAAAGGATAAACTTCCATAGTAAAAAAAAACATATAATATTACCTGATCCATATTTTCTTTCCAATTTTACATATACAGATTGAATGTTGGATATCCGGCAGCCCTGAAAAGATCACAATTTAATATTAACTGTGCACCTACTGCCAGTATTGAAGAGATGTCAAGAGATAAGAAACTGATATTGTTAGATGTTAGGAAATAAGAAAATGACATTGTTAGATGTTAGGAGATAGACACTAATATTGTTAGTTGTTAGGAGATAAGACACTAATATTGTTAGGTGTTAGGAGATAAGACACTAATATTGTTAGGTGTTAGGAGATAAGACACTGATATTGTTAGATGTTAGGAAATAAGACACTAATATTGTTAGGTGTTAGGAGATAAGACACTAATATTGTTAGGTGTTAAAAGATAAGACACTAATATTGTTAGATGTTATGAGATAAGACACGTATATTGTTAGGTGTTAGGAGATAAGACACTAATATTGTTAGATGTTAGGAGATAAGACACTAATATTGTTAGATGTTAGGAAATAAGACACTGATATTGTTAGATGTTTGGAAATAAGACACTAATATTGTTAGGTTAGGAGATATAACACTTATATTGTTAGGTGTTAGGAGATAAGACACTAATATTGTTAGATGTTAGGAGATAAAACACTGATATTGTTAGATGGCTGCCTAGTTGTGTGGTATGCACTCTGGACTGTTATCTTGATGGTCCCAAGTTTAAACCCCACCTGCTGTCAACCCTTCTGTCAGGCATGAGATTTGGGCTAGGATGTAAAAATCTTTGACTCTAAAGGAACATCTGTAACATGTTAAAGAAAAATCAAATCAAGCAAAAATGATGTCATTTACATGCAAAGTTAAAGATGATATTTAACCATTTTCTTTGCATGTAATTGACTTTTTTTTTCATGAAGTGATAAATTTATTGGATTTTTCCAATGATACAGTTAATTTAAAAAAAAAAACAAAAAAAAACACCATTGAACAGAATTAAAACAAAAACATGTCAGACTTACTGATTGCCTTTTCAACCTATTGGATACTTTGTTCAGTGTCTTCTCAAATGTGGCAATCTTTATCCTCAGATCAAGACCTTCCTTAGACTGCATAATCTCGGGTGCCTCATCGTAGAAACCTTTTGAAAATCGTCATATCAAGTTTTTTATTGAGCATAAATATTAGAGACATCTAAATGCATTTATAACACTTTATAAAGGACTTTGGGTTACTACTTGTATTTAATATTCAATCTGCAATAAAATTTATGAGATTTACTATAGGCTCCTGATAAATGGAGTTTGAAGCATAGATTTAGTGCTGAAACAATGAATAAACATGTCATGTAACAAGGCCACATTTATCTCTAGGAAACACAAGCAATAGCTTAAAGCCCCCAAGAAATATTTAGCATTGACAGGTAATAAATGGACTAAACTTATAACTTATATAACAATTTAATTGATAGAGTGCTATAAACAAACAGAATGTAGGTTCAAGGCACTTTGATAGCATTAAAAACATAAACAGGAGAGCTAAAATAACAAACTAATCTAAAACATTTTAAACAGATAGGTCTTAATGTTCTTCTTAAGATCAATGGGGAGTGATTCCCATATCTCAAATAGCTTAGGGCTTTCTAAGGTCTAAGCACAGCACAGAAACATATAAGAGCAGCACCAGGGTACAACAATTATTTGAGTGATAAGATGAAGAGAAAATAATTAAAAAAAACAATAAAAAAAACAAAACAGTCTTTAGAAGAAGCCTTATGTGTTGACTCAAATATAATTCTTTGAGAAAGCAAGTGTGGAACAAAATATGGGCATCATTTAGGCATGTAATCACATGACTATACAGAACCAGATAACTCTGGCTTGATCTTTTTTGTGGTACATGGGTCACAGCTAAATGATGAGTCCAGGCTGGAAGTCTGTTCTGCGGGTCCTTCTCGTAGCTTAGCTATATTTTACCATATTTTCTTTATTTTCTTCTCTCAATAACTTTAACTGCTCTTACATGTTCACCTTCACCAATCCCTTAGTCTGTTAAACCATTGGGGCACCACACAAGATCTGCCAACTGTTTTTCTCCATTTCTTTCCATCTTTTGCCTTGGACAGAATTTTCTTCAATGACAAGCCTGTCTGTTCTTTTGTGTTGTCTTTCAATCACTTTCTCTTTCTGCCTTTTCTTCTTTTTTCCAGGTACTGTTCCATGTAAGAAGGTCTTTTAAGCCCTGAGGACTTTTGTGATCTTGTCATATGGTGCAAAGTTGCATTTTTTACATTGGTTAGCGGGTCGCCATGGGGTTTCATTGCTGTTTCTAATCTCTTCATTTGTTAGGCATTCTTTGTAGGTGATACCAAGGATCTTTTTGTAGTATCTTAGTTCCATTGCTAGGATCCTTTTTTCAAGATCTGCAGTCAGCATCCAAGATTCACAATCATATAGGAATGTGGCAGTGAAAATCTATCTGATTTTAGTGTCGAGGGCTAAGCTTTTGACTTTCCATATTATTTTGAGTTTTGCAAGTGCTGCATGGAGTGTGCAATTCTAATCAAAATTAACTTTCATAATATCTCTGATGAAAGAAATGATTAATAGTTTTTGTTGTAATAATTTAAATATAGTAAGTTTATTTAACTTTTAGACCTAGAGGTTTAGGAATCTGTTCAATTGACAGTGGGTATGTCATCATAGCTAGAAGAAAAAGATTGATAAATTAAGAAATTACCTAAAATCTCTCATTTTTTATTTCCTTAGGCCCAAATTTTAACTCAAAAACCTCATTTAGACTTTCATGTACTTCCCCACTTGGCTGCTATGTCCTAAACTATGCCTTTATTGTTTTATTTTAATTAATCTGATATCTGAGTCTGTCTGTTTCAGTAGCTGCTATTGATTTTTCAAATACTAATTAAGCTGACTGCTTTTCTGCACTCAGAATGCTTTCTTGTGTTTTGTATTTACATATGTGTGTTTTTATAATATAAGGTAGAAAGAAAATTGTAGGCCTAAGTCTAAGTTTTTTAAAAATATTCAATACTTTTTGGGAGGGGGATAAAATTTCTACCTTTTGTGGGATTTGTTATGCTTGCTATTTGAATGCAATTTTCTTTTGTTCCTAAAGGGACCTTTTAAGATCTCATAATGTTATGAGCATTAAGTCCCTAACATTAAAAGGAAAATCAAATAGAAGATAATTATCTTACAATTTTACTTTGTACTGGCACTGCTGACTTTTCAAAATCTTAATTTCAAAGAATCATTTTAAAATGTAACAGAATAAGAAAAAAATGTCATGAGTATGCTGACCAAATTAAACAGTAAAAGTCATAATTGTTCAGTGTCACTAAGTTGACAGTATGGTTAGGGTTAGGGTTAGGGTTAGGGTTAGTTTAGTATTGCCTTGCCTTTGTCAAGACTTAGTGGCTTAGTTATAGTTATAGACTATAGTCTGTTTCTGTTCTTAAGTAAGGTACTAAGACTAAGGTGTTCTTGTTTTAGTTATGGGTTGGTTGTAGTAGTAGGATATTGTAGATCTAGGTCTAGGGTAGTAGTTGTAGTGTAGTCAGATAGTTGGGTTGATCAGTTTGTGTTAGATAGTTGGTTAGTTTGTTAGTGTTTGTAGTGGTGTAGATTTAGAGGGTTTTAGTTAGTTGATGGGTTCAGTAGTGGTGGTTAGTCAAGTTACACCATATTCCCAAGGGTCTTTCAAAGAACAATACTAAAAAAGTATTTTTAAAAAATATTTACAAAAATTTTAGACTTATTTATTTTACGTTCTGTAAAATATGCTAATTTAACAAAATACATTTTTTTTTAAATCCATTACTCAAAATCAGCAAAGTCTTGTTCCTTTCCATCAAATGTTGAGCCAAGACACTGAGGTGTAAAATCTATGTAAGTCAAGGGTGGAATTTCTTCTTTCTCTTCACTGACATTGTCTTTGTCATTTTCACTCACAACACCTTCACCTAATTCTATTGTTTCACTTTTACTTTCAGCCATGTCTATTAGTAGATTCAAGCAATAAAATATCAAACACAAACTTATTTTTAAAAAACATATCTAGTTGATAAAAATCGAACAAAATTTATAGAGAGCTATGTGCCATAGCAGTGATGCCAAACGTAATCAACCTGTGGGCCATTTTAATATACGACATTCGTGTTGCAGGCCACATGACCAAAATGATACGAAAAGGAGAAGAAATTGACTTGAAATTATAAGAAACCTGTGGATCTAGTACATATATTATTTAATGAGAAATTTAAAGCATAGATTTTTCGTATCAGAAAAGGGCTTTATTTCTCTACTTAGAATGTGAGCAGCAATATGTAGCTAGCTTTAGCACCGACTCATTTTTTCTCTTTTTGGTAAATATTCTCATAAATCCTCCAATCTCTAGGCATAACAATCTTTTATTTTCGACTCAAATCAAGAATATCACCATATTGGTTTTCTGATGACATTTTTTTCTTTAAAAGCCACTATTTCCTTATAAAAGAAATATGTTGTAAAATGTTTTGGATGTTCCTTCAAAGTTGAAGATAATTACTTCCTAGTCCAAACCTCCCACAGGACAATGGGAGATGGGAGCAGGCAAGGTTTGACCCCGAGACCATCGATAAATGTGAACGACAGTCCAGCGCGTGAACTCTTTGTGTTGTCTGTTGTATTTATGTGTATTTTTCTGAGGCAAGAGTCCTTGTAATCACAACAAATTTCCGTAAGGATCAATAAAGCAGTCTTAGTCTTAGTCAGATCTAGCGGACACCTGACATCTGTTAGGAGGACGTAAACTTGGACAGTTATTGTGCCGTTCACACAGCAGTCTAGTGACCCTTTGTTACTGCTGATGTGTTAATATATATTAAATGTGCCATTTATCTTGACATTTCTAAGATTTTACCCTCATCCCCCCACACACAATTCTACTCTCACCCCACACACACAAAGACATTTCTATCCTCACCTCACACACACACACATAAAATTCTACACTTACTCCCCCCACACACACACTTCTATCCTCACCCCACGCACACACAATTCTACTCTCACCCCCACATATTTCTAACCTCACCCCCCGCACACATATAATTCTACTCTCACTCCCCACTGACATTTCTACCCTCACTCACACACACACAATTCTACTCTCACTTCCCAATGACACTTTTTCCCTTACTTTCCACACACACACACTTCTACCTTTACCCCCGCACACACAATTCTTTCCTCACCCCCCGCACACGCATAATTGTACTCTCACCCTCCCATACAATTTCACTTTCATCCCCCCACACACAATTCTACCCTCACCCCCAGCACACACACAATTGTACCCTTACCTCCCCCCCACACACACACAATTCTACACTTGCACAATGCAGTTCCTCAGTCTAAACCGTGTCTGGACAAAACAATGCAGTTCCTCATTCGAAACCAAGTCTGGACAAAACAATGCAGTTCCTCATTCGAAACCTTGTCTAGCCAAAACAATGCAGTTACTCATTCGAAACCGTGTCTGGACAAAACAATGCAGTTCCTCATTCGAAACAGTGTCTGGACAAAACAATGCAGTTCCTCATTCGAAACACTGTCTGGACAAAACAATTAAGTTCCTCATTCAAAGATCAGCAGCTGGCTAGAAGAAGATACATAATCCTTTTCTTTTGCGACCCTCGTGTGACTTAAGAAGCCAATCCTTGATGCATATCCAAGCTGAGAGGTTAAGCATTCGGAATCACCAGACGCTGTAACGTTTTCAGTCTTTCTTTTACTGCTCACCATCTGCTGGCCAGGACCAGTCCTTTTTGCTTGCCCTGCAGTGTGATTTTTTTTCTTCTCCAAACTGTTGGTGTCTTGAAGATATTCATGTCGCGCTATTATACATCTGTGTATCTTAAGAGTAGACAATCTTCAGCTATCCTTCCCCTCTGCTAGGTCACTATAAAATAAATATTGTGAAAGACGACCCTCTTACATTCGGTGTCCATGTCCAAGCCAGCCAAAGCGTCTACTTCTGATAACATTGAAGATGTCCTGGCACTCTACTCTTCGCAGGACGTCCTCTTCGGTGCTCTCTTGCCGACCTATTTTCTCAATCCTCCCAAAGCCTCGGAGGTAGAAAATATTGAGCTTCTTTTTCCCTACCAAGAATTGTAAGTCAATGTTTCATTGTGACATAGAACTACAACTCACGTGTACATCACTGACCCTGGGAAAAGTTGATCATTTTTCTGTTACCTTGGCTCTATTATATTCAGTGATGTGTTAATTCTTTTTGAAGACATCAATTACACTTTTGTTTTAATAGAGGATAGTAACTTATTATGGCCGCTTCAATTAAAGAGTATGGGAGTATCAGTACTAAAGCCCTAGTCTTTTTCCCCTGTGTGTTGGGCACTCTTGTAAAAAGTAACTACTTTTAGTTTTAAACAGCTAATTTATTGGCAACAAAAAAAATATGAGAATTGTTAAAATACGACTATTTAGCCACTTTACTAGCAATAAACCATACGATGCATAATGATATATTAAATACTATTCAAGTCCATTTTAAGTCCTTTTCTATAAAAAAAACATGTAATTTTAAATCTAATTAAAATATTTTAAAACTTTACCTTTATGCTCTACAAGAAAAAAAAAATTTAAAGTTGACGAGTTTTGAAAAGAACAAAAGACATTACGAATATCTCCATAAAAAAACATTACTTAATAACCATACGTAAACATTAGACATGAAATGACTTCAAAGAAAGCTTAAAAAAAACATAGTTATAAAACAAAATAGTACTATATCAATTATACGATTTGATTCTTACCAAAAAAAGCTGCTACAACTAGAGTAATTAGCTTGTGTATTTTATAGTACACAATTTTTTTTTTTTTTTTTGCTAGAAAAAGGATACTTTTTTTTTTGTGTGTGCAAAGAATCTGTTTGTGATGGTCTCCCCCTGTTTTATAGACTCACAGTCCCAGATAAACGCGCAAATTATGTGGTAATGTCGCCTATGAGCAACAGGAAATGACATGTACCTACCAGCTTCATCCAGACATTCTCAACTAGATTAGAAGCTCATTCGTTATGCACTGGAAAAAAAAAAGCGGAACCTTTTTTTTACTATGTGACTCTCGTGTACTAACACTAGAAATAAAAGCGAACAACTTCCATGTAGTGAAACTCATACAATGTTACCTTTCTAAACATTCTTTTAAAGTATTCAAGAATTAGTGCTAATCCTTCAATTGGCTTGAAAACTCTTAATAAATTTAGAAAGAAAAATGGGTAGAAGCCGGACTAGTTTTTCGAAAGCGGCTCAATATCTGGTTACTTAGTGTAAACTCTGGTTTGACCGTCCTAATTTTTCAAAACTATAATCATCTTACATTTTAATTAGGCTTACTTCTTTTCATTTCGAACAAGCTGCAGCGGAGATTTCCACTCTTCAATGTTTCTTTGCAATCAGTAAGGAGTTCATTTTAAAAGATACAGGGAAATTTTGCGCATCATCTTCTGTAGCAGTTCCAGTCCACATTTCCTTATGGAATCATGAGCTGGACAATTAATTGAAGAACTTGATTGTGAAACGCTCACTAGTAAGATTCCTTCCAATATTGAAGCATTACAAAAAATAAATAGATATAGAAGTGATTAACTTTTATAAAGAAAGGAATCGATTTTCAATTTTTTAAAAACTATGCTACGTGTTTCTATCAGAATTAGGGTTCAATCCATTAAAAGCAGAGTTTTCTAAACTTTTTCCTTAGGGGAACACTTCGCACATTCTTTTAACCACAGCACCATATATCACCTTACTCTGTTTGTCGATCTAACTCAGGGGTTCTCAACTTGTGGATCGCGACCCCCTTGGGGGTCGAATGACGATTTGCCAGGGGTCGCCTAAGACCATCGAAAAAAATGCATTGTTTTTGTCTATTCTTCTATTGCTGTGTGTGTTTGCGGGGGGGGGGGGGTCGCGGCAGATTGGAGGATTGTAAAAATAGGTCGCCGAGCATAAAAAGTTGAGAACCGCTGATCTGTGTGTCTGTCTGTCTCTCTTTGTAGTAAAAAGTGTGTACACGTATTTTCTCTAACACCCATTCTCGGATCAAGTTGATACTTCGCACAAATATTTATTGGCGTAGAAAAAAAACATAAATCACTAAATAGGAACCAATGTGATACTTAGTTACATTGTTTAACAGCAAGAAGGGAAACTAATACTTTTGTATCACATATATGGTTAAACTTGTTGGGTTTAGTCCCTTTAAATAATTGTTAACGCTATTTCTCCCTCACACATTTTTCGATCAACATGATACTTTAAAAAATTATTGATTGCACCAAACAAACATGAATCAATAAACAAATATACTTAATAAGTCAATTAGATTGTTTTCGTAATTAATTATTTAGATTGGTATATAAAATGGGAAATAACTGGTACATTAAGGGCTGAGTTCTTTCCCTTTCGATAAGCTTTTTTTTTTTAAGGGTTCTGCCAAAGACAGTTTAGGAAACACTGCATTAAAGAAAAATATGGCAGGAGACTTTCCTTAATACTACCAGTTTTGGGCTCTACAGTACAGTGCCTACACTAGTCAATGTCATTTGTTATACAATTCTTACAAACATGGTACTTGTGTCTCATAGTGAGCGAGTAAAGCCAGTGTAAGTCAGAGCTAAGAGCTTCTCCTAAAACGTAGCTGCAAAGTTACGCACCGTTCAGAGTGCAGAACCAGGCCAGGAGGAGGCCAACATTTTTTTAAACTAATTTTTTCTTTCTAAAGATTCATTTTAGCCACGAGAAAAAAAAGATGACAGTCGTACAAACAAACTGACGACAAATCGAAAAAAGAAGAAGGTTTAAAAGAAAGTTTCTATGGAAACACAAACTCATAATCGGGCCCCCTAAGTGGTCCACCCAGGCGGACAAAATGACAGGTTTCAAAATATTCAAACAGAATATCAGAATAAAATTCTATCAAAGGCAAATGACAGAGAAGAATGAAGAAAGAGGGTTGACAGATCTTGTGTGATGGCCCAGCAGCAAAAGGGAAACTACCGTGAAAGTGAAGAAGTCTGATGTGATCCTGGCCTAACTAATGTCATATAATGATTTTTTAATGAATCTAATTGTTATGTAAAGGGTTCAGGGTATGGTTCAGTATGTGTCCTTCCTAGCAGTTCAAGTGACAATATGAAAAACTACTTATTATTTGTTGTTTTAAAATATGTTCCACTTATATACATACTAAATAGGTTTTTTTTCTCTTTAAAATAATAGTAAACATTTTGTATATGTAATTATTAACACGAAGGAAATTATTTAACTTAGTAATGCAATTGTAAAAAAAATTGACAAAACCTGAAACCGTTTTCATAAATGTGTTAGAAATACGGTAAATAGTCATCTCCCTTACTAAATAGCTTTGCGTGTTTGTTACTATTTATAATGAATACTTATCAACAATTATATATTTTTATGAAAAAAAAAAAACTGCTTCCTTAGTTGATTTTAAAATTATTTTTTTCCTTTTCAGAAAAAAAAAAGTAGCCGTTGCATCAGAACATTGAATGGCCTAAAATATCGTGATATACTATTTTTAATATCTTTTCTAGTTTACGAGATCTAAACGGGACGGACGGACAGACCACACAAAACTAAGAGCGTCTATTCCCCATTCTAAAAATAAGCAGCAAAGTTAAAAACTGCCCGAAACTACTAAGGAAACTATTAAAAAAACTGTTGAATAAGAACAAATGTAAGGGCATCAATTAGTATGGGTAGAACAGCGTCCGTTAGACAAAAGATCACGCGAAAACAATCTATTGCACTGATGCCCAAAGTACGGCCCACGGGCCAGAACCGGCCCGCGATGTGGTTCCATCCGGCCCGTAGAAACGTCGGGACAAAAAGTAGTAAATCCTACCCCCCCTTTCAAAAAGTTGAAAATGCATCTCTATAAGGCCCCTCATCTTTTCTTTGATTGATTGGTACCATGACCTTTAACGAGTGTGATTTTACGAGATTATGAGATGGAACTCTGAATGTAGAATCTACCAGAAAAAGTGAATGGATTTATTTTTGTGAAACATGCATATAAGTCAACATAATTGTTTTGTAAAGAAAGTCTGGCTGTATACAGCTGCATTATAAAACAAATATGAAGACCTTCTTGATTTGAACCGCTTATAAAAGATTGGTTAAACTACGCTTAGAGATTGGCGGATGGATGGGAATATTTACCAAAAGGAGACAAGAAAATAAGTTGGTGGTAAAGGTGGCTACAATGTTGCTCACATTTCTTTAGAGAAATAAAGCCACTTTTAGACGTTTAAAACATGACTTTAAATATCCTATTAATTAATGTAAGTAGTAAATCAAATAGTTTCAGATGAATTTTGATGTCATTTTTTGTGTGCCTTTTTGATGATGTGGCCCGCGACATGCGATTCAAAAGTTAAAATGGTCTGCAGGTCAAATTAGGTTGAGCATTACTGATCTATTGTAATAAGCATGTTCTTTAGTGGCTCTATGGATGTGACTAAATGAATGGGGAGACAAGACGAGGAAGTGCGATGATGGAGGTTGATGATATCGGCCTTGTTTTGTTTATTTTAAATGTGTATTATCATTGTTCCCTTGCTGTTGAGTTGCTTCCTATATACTGACAAAGAAAGACATACATACAGACAGACAGATAGAAATGAATAGATAGATAGAAATGGATAGATAGATAAATAGATAGATATGTTTAGATAGATAGATAGAAAGATTACACAGATATATAGATTTTATTCCCATGCTTACCTGATATTAAATGAATTACACTCTACAGTACGTACTTGTAATATTTCGCAATTTTTTAACTTACGGTGCTACCACTAATAGCGACCTCCATACACTCATTCAATAGGTTGAAATGTCACCCAGCCATTACTAACCAGGTCTAGAATACGTTAACATTTTGGTATAAAGTCGCTTCTCTTTACTTTCGGTGATTTCATATTAGACCTTGTGCAATGTTATATGTGGCCTACACTTTTAAACACCAGGTTAATAGTCAGCTCTAGCACTGTTATTATCCTTTGACCTTTAAAAAAAACTTGGTCGTAATTTGTGGATACTTTGTCCTTAAGTTTTTTGTTGGGTTTGGTTTTTATAATGGTGGACTCCCAGGACGACGTTAGTATTTATACACAATATTTATTTTAAAATGTTAGACACAAAATTGACCACAGCGAGACTTCTGTATGACGTTACTGTGATAGCTTTTTTAATCCATTTTTTAAAAATCGACTAGAATTTAAACTTTGGGCTCAATCCCCATCAAGGGCACTAATTCCCCATATCTGTCAAGTACAATTAGTTTCCCTTGTTTGATACCAAACAAAAAAAAAAAAACAATTACGTATATTTTTTTTCCAAACAGCCATTGAGAGAGGTTTGCATATAACTATGGTATAATTATAGGAAATGAGCGGGGAACTAATTAACTCAAAACTCGCGTGTGAGAATATATTACGTTCCAAGCATGGGGCATTTAGTGAAACCAAGTTATCAAGCAGAGGCGGAGTCTTTTCGAATGTTCCTTGGAGTATCGACGGTATTTTCTTATAAAATAGTTATGGAATGTGTGTGCGGGTTGCTATTAGATTCTCATGAAACCATCAGTAAAACTATAGCGGATAATTTGTTCCTATTGGCTTATGGATATTCTCGTTTAAATCTTTTTCTCCTAATTGACGATAACATTGTTGATTAGACCTCATTAAATTAATGTTTCATTTTATAAACTTGACTTTGTGTTATATAAAAATGACATGGATTTTCTTTTAACTCTATACCAAATACAACATTTTCTGATCACAAACGACAAAGCTATTGGGGCTTAATCATTACAGGGGAGGGAAATAGTAATAAGCAAAATAAAGAATTTTTTTTCAAACGTGGAAAAATCATTACGGAGAGAAAGAGTTAACTATATGTAAGTGCACATAGTTGGAGTTATAAATAAGGGGGGGGGGTGGGAGTTGAAGAGGGTTGACAAGCTGGGGATTCGTGTTTAAGATGATGTAATGCCCCATGCGTGATATATTTATATACAATATATATTCAATATGCAAGATGTATATTAGGTTTAGATTGTTCCCCATATTAATAGTTCATTTGTGTATTCTACTTGCATATAAATTACAGATGAAAGCTGTGTATTAATAGTCAATAAAGATATGTTTATATCTGTTTAAAAAGAAAATTGTTTAATGTAAAATCAATTTGGAAAGCTTTTCCAGATCTTCAAGGAGTTCAAGGGACTCGACGATTTCAAAACAATAACTGATGTTGAACTAGTCTTCCAGCAAGACCTCAACTATTGTTTACAATTCTGGCGTGCGTTCTTAGAATCTGCTTTCATCTTTATAGACACTAAAGCTCCTAATTCGATTTTTAATACTTTTATTTAAATCTATAAGCCTGAATATGTTTATTGTAGATACAAGACTTTGTGGTTGAAACAGCCGTCAATGTTATCAGACAACATACTATAAGGTCTTTATGTTTTTAATACTATATAAGTATTTAATTGGACTGAAATTATGAATTATTACCTTTATATCGTGTCTTATGTATTTGTATGTATTTTAGATTCACATTAGTAATTAGTCATGTCATTGTATAAATATCATTGAATTAAATGTACAGTTTAATTGTAAATCATCATACACATCGTTGATTAATGTATGTACAACAGGGTGTGTATGGTGTGTCTGTTGGGCTCAACTTCGAGGACTGATATAATTATCAAGCAAAAACGAAATATAATTAAATTTAATACATGCACATATTGCATTTAAAGTGACTGTATTACCTAGACAATTTAATAGCTATTAAATTATCAAAGTCCTGACAAGCTTATAGCACCACAGAGCGCTGTGGTTAAATCTCATGTGTTGACCAATGGGGGGAAAGGGGTTTTTGGGAGAAGGTTTTCCGTGCTGCCTTTAGGTGCTCAGTAAACACAACTCTGCTCAACTCGGTTGTCGAGCCTCAAGCCCTCTTGATAGGTAGCCAAGCCATGTTAAAGCGTGCTAAGCCTCTCGCTCACACACCCCACTCTTTACCCTAAAAATCTTCGAGGTCAGAAAAGAGCGTTCATTACAGTAGATCGGAAAACCTGAAAAGACATCTTTTTATTGCATTGGAGTGAAGGAAGTACTAATTAGGTTATAAATATGTAAATATTAATAAAAGAAAAAGATTTTCTGAGTATCACAACCTTATAGTAAGTAATACTGTCTGTCTGTTTGTCTGTCAATTTAAGATCGCAAAAACTAAATTTGCACATTTTTTTTTAGGATTTGTTAGTTTGAAGTGTTCATAAATTAAATTCTAATGGCACTATGAAAGCCCTAACATATAGGATATAAATGTGCCTTTACCTATTTGTCTGTCTCAGTATTTTATTAGGTTATTTTTTTTTTTATGGTTCAGTCCTTTTTGTATTATCACTAATTTATTTTTCTGTCTTGTTCTGAAGTGTCTCTAAGCTAAATCAAAAGACAATTTCCTCCATTAGGAATTGGTACAATGTTTCACATGGCTTCGCAGACCTAATTGCGACCATTATACTTTAACATGTAATACAGACAAAGCCGTAGTCCACCGAGTGACTATGTAAGTTCACTTTACGTCTGCCGCTTCTCTCCTCTACAAAGGTTTTATCTTTGCCTCTAACGTGAGAGCTCTCCGTCTCTTTCAGAGTCCATCTTCTGCCAGCCACTTTGCCAATAGCGCCTGAGATGACTTTTATAACGCTTACGGGGGAGAGAGAGAGGGGGCACTTCTGTTACGCCGTCCTCCATTAAGCTAGCCAAATCTAGTGATTTACTAATACATCTCAAACAATGTACCTAAATATTATGTTGAATCCAGATTTTAGATACACTTTTTTGTGGACTTCTTAAAGAATAATTGGAAATATCTGATTTAAAATTTAGAGACAGCCAGGACTGAGTTCTGGTCAACCTTGCGTCTCCTGTTAACTGTAGAGGAGAGGAGGGGCAATTCAGGTTGTTTACTTCAAAACTGTTTTTGTTTCGGATTGTTTTACTTTGTGAGATGTTTTTTGAATGGAATCTTTATTCTGTCGTTAGATGTCCTTACGGTATTGCCAAAAACTTGGGTACATTTAGTAATCAGCATTGAAGTACACATACGTATATTAGAGAAGAAAAAGAGCCTTGACAGAGACAAAGTGCTCAGTAAACACAACACATGAAAAACTATAAAGCTGTGGAATTAATTTTTAAAATAAGTCAATAACACTTACAACAATAATTATTTAACTATCGAAATTTTATTCCTTGATTATAATTTTTTTTTTTTGAAATACATTGGATATAGTTAAAAAAGAATATCTTGACAAATTCATTTTTTGTTTAAATCTTGGTCATCATAAGATGTTAACCGTGAAGCTGGTCGACATTTAACGTCTTCTTCTGACATCAGAGAGGGTCAAGGGAACGAGTCTCGATTTCAGAGTACCTGAAGAGGTTTTAAAAACACTATAATTTCACAAATCAACAAGTGAAATTTTCCTAATTTCTGGTATTGAAAGCCAACTAAATACATATTCTGAGGTACCTACAGTGCATTATTTTGTTATTAAAAAGTTTTATTTCAAAAAACCTAATGTGCTATTCTTACTGACTTAGACCCTCCTGAGCCGTTCGGCGCAATAGCTTGCAAGCTGTTTCCACAAAAATCGGTCACTGGCAATGTCCGAAGCCTCTTCCCACCTGCTCTGAGGACCTCCATGAAAGTGTGGCGCCAAGTTTGTTGAACGCCTAAGTGCAGCACCGTACCCATCTCTCAATTACCTCCTCTTATCTTATCTTATATAATAGAGACGTTACTTAAAAAAAAAAGAAGATGATTATGTCCTGCGCGTCATGCATCTAGTCATGCATGTTAACCAAAGACGTAAATTCTGCCCAGTCACAAGTTTCCCTGATGAAATGTATTGAATTCTGTAACGCTTTCGTTTCTCCTCCAGACTATTTTATTTGATACTTTCTTTCATATGCATTTTATTTTTTAAAAATTGTTATGACGGATAAAAAAAATGTCTGAACATATTTAATTTTCTAAATTTGATTAACTATCTAATTAAAACAAAAGAAAAACTTATGGATGTGACGAACTTGTTGACCACAATCAAACTCCCTGGTATCACGCTGGTAGTCAATGTCAAAAAGTTTTTGAGCAATGATGCCAAATTTTTGGCCACAATGATTTTCCACTACTCTCAGAGTGCAACTTCTCAGTTGATCAAAGTATCTGTGAGGAAATGTTAGCTTGATTCAAACAATCCTACTATTCAATATAAAATGACAAAAAAGAGTTCTGTTTTTACACAAACTCATTAGCGGCCTCACAGGTCCATTAATGGGTCCCGCTGTTTTCTAAATGAATAAAGTTTAATAGAAAAAAAAATGCTTCTATTTTCAGGACTTATATTAGAAGCCATGAGTTATAAACTATCAATAAACTCTATTTCCCTACATTTCAAAATTTGTTCGCCCTCTTCACATAAATGTTGATCCACTTCTGTAAAGGTATTTTAGCAAAACAATTTTGTTAATGTTCAAATTGAAAGAAATTTAACTTACAAACACATAATGAAATTAGAAATAGTCATGGTAAACAGAGGGTCATTGTCCAAAGTTTGCTCACACTCCTCCATTCCTTTTTTGGCTGATAAGAAAGTCGTTTGATTGTTGACACACGGAGAGTCTTTGATAGAGTCTAACTCTGGTCAGGAAAATATTAAATCTCTCAGACTTGACGTCAAAATATGGGGACATTTTTGTTTGTACTCTACCACATATTTATGGATTTTTTTTTTCGGCGAGAGGGTTAGGCCTAAACCCTTACTCAAAGTACAAGAAAGAACTCTCGTCGCCAAAATAACTTTAAATTTATAATTACTTTTCTAGTTATGGAGTTTCACAAGTAAGAAAACAAATGTCTCAAATGTCTGAACCCTTTTTAAATATCATATCTCTTCCCATCTTGCATCCTGTCCTTTTTTTGTAAGCAAAGTTTTGCCTTGCTTGTCTTTAATCGGTGCTCCATGTCCACTCTTTGCTCTAGTGAGATTTCGGACAATACGATGGAGAGTTTTTGTGTCATTCCTGCTTGCAGCTACTTGTGCCTCTTGACTCTTCCACTCAATCCAGTCCCGTTTATCTCGCCGACAGCTTCTCTTTACTTTCAGATCTGCTTCCCTATAGGTTTCTTCCGCTAGGCTGCAATCCTGTATGTTAGGAACTATAATAAAATGTAATATAGAGTCTAACATATTACCAAACAACATCAGCTGTATACATCGCCCAAGTCTGTTCTGAATATAGATGTGACATTGTCGTGAAAATCTTTGTCATTACAGCTCGTCTTATTAATTTCAATAAAACAACAATATTTAACTGAGGAAGAAATGTCTCATTTGAAGACCACATTTTTTTCACAAAAATAATCCTACAAGAAGCTTTGCAATATATAAGAAAGCGAGTTCAGCAGATACAACAAGTAAAAAAAAAAGTTAAATCACCTTCTGCATAGACATGATCGATTTCTTTCAACTTTCAAAAACCTTGCGATATGGCGTAAAGTTGTAAAAGAGTCAGCAATAGTGCCACAAGAAACTTTATTTTTAGGGAAAGTAAATTCTTTCTAAGGACTTCCAGTCCTATCTATTAGAAAATCATTTTTTTATTTTATTAAATTTTTAAAGAGGTCAAGCAGCCCTCACCCGGGATCCGATTTCCTAGCTACACCACTGGTTTAATATGCAGCAAATATCTGAGACAGTCATAATGTGGTCTGGAATCTACAAACTCAATGTGCGTGTATATATACACCGGCACCTTTTTATATGTGGGTAGAAAAAGTATTAATTTTCTTGTATTTATAAGCAGTTAAAAGTTGGTGAAGCCATCACTGAGTACCTGCACCTATTTTTTTTTTTAAAAGCACTGAATGAAAGATGCCTTTCCAAAACACTCACGATTCTGAAAGACAACCTGCACCCATTAGCCACTGTTACATCAGATCTGAACAAAGTGGTCGTCTCCTTTCAATTAGGACTAAAAGGGAAACATTTAAAAACTCCTTTATCCCATTTTCGGTCAAAGTGTTACAAGATTAACTGTCGTCATCGAGAAGTACATAGAAGTCTAATTCAGAAAGCACTGGTTGTGAATGTGTATGTGCTTCGTGTGTGAATGTTGTTAGTATTTTTCATATTATTGTTATTGTACAGTAGTTACGTTAAGGTTGTCAATTATAATGTCAAAATGAATTTCATATGTTTGGATCAATAAAAATTATCTTATCTTATTTACATATATTTGAGTATTTATATATATATATATATATATATATATATATATATATATATATATTAGGGGTGCACCGGATAGTCCCTCCGGCTCCGGCTTCTGGCGAATATCCGGCATTTTTTACTATCCGGTGCTATCCGGCTCCGGTCGGATATCACTACCGGATAGTAAACCGGATAGTAAAAATACCTATTTAATATGCATAAAGTGGACCTCGTTCCATTACTGTCTGTTATAGAATGTATTAATGTTTATATGAAAACAAAATAATGTGCTTAAAAATAGAGCCATTATAAATATGCACCAAACATCGTTTATTATAAAGACAAGGCATGTTAATAACTTAATATAAATAGAGATGAAACTTTACATCATAAATGCGCTTTACATACAGAGATGCAATGGCTGGCACTTTTTTCAATTTGTCTAGACCTTTGAGTAAGTTAGTTAACATGTTAAAATGTTACATTCCTTGACTACGTCATGCTGACCAGACGTCTGTCTAGCTGTGCGGGTATATCTCCAGAGGTAGAGATGAACAACTCCTACCCCCTTTTATTTGTTTAGTCCATCACATTGAGTTTTGTATAGGCAGGTAACCACAAGTTAAATACGATGGACGTAGGTTTAATGTCAGCGTATAGACACTCTCTAGTGGTCACACCTTTCGAGGGAACTGAGTTTGTTTACTTAGTAGTTAATCTTTATTGGGGAGGGGGGGGCTGGACTACAAGAGCCACACCTCTAAGGTAACCAGGTATATTTCTAGATGAACAACACCCTCCCCCTTTTATTTGTTTAGCCCATCACATTAAGTTCATTGATTGACAGGTGACCCCAAGTCAGATACGATGGACGTAAGCACTCTCTAGAGGTCACACGAGGGAACTAGGTTTGTTATGGGGGGGGGCTAGACTTTACATTATAAATTCGTATTACATACGTAGCAGCAATGTCTGGCACACAGGCTTGTCTTGACCTTTGAGTGGTCTAGTAAACATGTCATATTCCTTAACTACATCACGCTGATAATCTGTCTAGATGTGCGGGTATATCTCCAGAGGTAGAGATGAGCTACCCCCACCTCCTTTTGTTTGTTTAGTCCATAACATTGAGTTCACAAATAGGCAGCTGACCACATTAAGCCAGATGTCAACGTGTCGACACTGTCTAGAGGTCACATATTATGTGGGAACTGAGTTTGTTTACTTGGATTAGAATTTTTATTAGAGGCGGGACTACAAGCCAAATCTCTATAAGGTTAATTTGGTATGAGTTAGTTTATTATGAGATAGGTTGTCAATCAAGGGTCTGGGCCACAAACCACACCTTTTATACTATTGGACAGGTAATAAGTTTGTTTACTTTGAGTTAAGTCTCACGTATGAGTCAGCACTACAAGCCAAACAGACACTGACCAAGGGTATCTTTAAAGGGAGGGCTCAAGAGACTCAACACCCCCAACTTCTTATTTGTTTAATCCATGACAATGTATTGATAGAGAATATAGACATTGACCATTCTTAAGCCAGAATGGATTAACGCAAATTGTTAAGACATATTGAGACTGTCTAGAGGTCACTAGATGGTGACACTAAGTTTGTTTACTTGGAGAGAAATGTCATTTAGGGCGCTGAACACACGTTCGTTGCACAATAAAATAAAACAAATATGTAAATGTGTGCGTGTATGTATTTTTCCCCTTCTAAAACCTTTAGAAAGAAAACTAATTTCATTGTTTAATTCTATTGACTTAATATATATAGGAAAACCTTACAATTAAATTTAACATCGCATAAAATAAATTGATCTTAAGCACCACAATTAGATCTAGCAAACAAAGAAAAATATGTTGGAATGTTAAGAAACACTTGACCTCTGTAACTAAGGTACAGAGATAATGTATCTATATGCTTGACTGATCATGCCAATGTGTTATCTTTTTTCGCCTGCACACTAAACACTATTGCGTATGCCCAAGGAAAAAAAACGCGTTAAGGTCAACACCATCAACTATACACACTACACTAGGACTACATGTGTAGGCTCACTACGTCTATCTGATCAGGTTGTTACAATCAGTCAAACACAAAGTCTATTTATGTTGTTGTTTTTTTGGTAGGGAGGGTGTGGGTGATTTTGTTTCTTTTATAGTTGGTTTTCCTAATTCTCTTAGATCTATATAACAGTAGATCAAAACATTGATAACAATAATAGGCCTACAAACTACAATTAAATCTATGCTTCGCAACATTTAAAGCTCAGGCTATGAGTAGGTATAATAGATGTTCCTGCTGTTAATAAAATATCGTTATATGACCTACTACGCTTTAGATTCCAACTATTAACTAACAGCTATCAGTATTAAGCCCTTGAAGCCAGAACCAGAAGCAGCCTTTGGACTTAAAATTACAAGTCTGATGACCAGTTGTTGGTCAGAAATTATTGAACACATACATCCAACCACCATACAAGCCAGATGAGAGAATTACATTAGTAACTAGTTAAATATATACTAACATATTTTACATTGACCCTCCAACACACAGCCTTTATAGTTGGTGGCCTCGTACATACACACAGACACGCTCATGCTACACAGATTAATTTATGTTTATAAATACTGTTAATCTTTAATAAATCAATCAGCAAAAGAGTTTAAAACAATAAGGTATATAAAAGGAAAAAATAATACCAACAAATATAGGTATGTTATTTAACAGTTTCGTAAAATGCTCAGCAATACAAGCAATTTACAAAACACTTAGGTATTCGGCTCCGGCTCCGGCACCGGCCGAATATCAAATTTTACTATTCGGTCATATCCGGCTCCGGCCGGATATCAAAAAGTACTATCCGGTGCACCCCTAATATATATATATATATATATATATATATATATATATAAGTAAGCTTTAATTTTGCTCAAACCTTCTTTGCCCTCTGACGAACAAAGTAAGTCTATCGTCTGAATCCCTCCAAGAACCATGTTTGACAAAGTTAAATCTTGACAGTCATCTTTGTTGTTGTCAAAACACTTTTGTAGGTCACCGTTCTTTCTGGAGAAAGAAATGTTCATAAACATAATTTTAAGATTTCTTAAGAATTTATCAATATATAGTGTAACATTTTGTTCTTTTTTGTTTCATTGCACAACACGTGACTTTGCCTGTGTCAAAGATAATAGCAGAGCGGGCTTTAAGCAATGGTAAACTAGGCAGCTGCGAATGAAAACAATTTTGTTTCGAAATGAAACGGTAAAACGTGTCCCAATGTAATGTTAGAGTCACTAGCCTGACTAAGTTTTATATATAATGTATATTTTTATTTTTTCGCTATTAAGTTTTTTTTTCTATTTTGTTCCTGTGGTCATGCCCACATTTGTATATGCTTGCGAGTCTTGGACGTTGAATTGACAGACGGACAGAGTGAGTTTGCATTTTTCTTGTATTGGCCTCCATGTCATTGCATAAACCACTTAGAAAAACATAAATGTCCTCACCCCATACCAACATGGCTTTAGGAAATATAGATCATGTGAAACACAACTAATAGGACTAATTGATGATTTTTCAAAAGGTTTAGATAATAGTGAACAAATAGATGCTATCTTACTAGATTTTTCCAAGGCTTTTGACAAAGTTCACCACAACAGTTTGCTTAAAAAATTAAAATATTTCGGCATTAATGGTGGATTAAAGATTTTCTGATAGGGAGAGAACAAACTGTAATAATAAATGGCTCTAAATCAACAGCAATAACAGTAAACTCAGGTGTACCTCAAGGAACAGTCTTGGGTCCACTACTATTTTTAATTTACATAAATGATTTACCAAATTGCATTAGTTCAGGAACAAAAGTCAGATTATTTGCAGACGATTGCATAATATATAGAACAATAAAAACAATACAAGACACAGATATTTTACAAAGAGAATTAGATGAATTACAGAAATGGGAATCAAATTGGAGCATGTCTTTCCACCCAGAAAAATGTCAGTTGTTAAGAGTAACAAAAAAACTAAAACAAATTAATTCCACTTATCTTATTCATGGCGAACCAGTAACACAGACTAAAAACGCAAAATACCAAGGTGTTATAATAAATGAAAAGCTGTCATGGAATCCACATATTTATGAAACTATAAAAAAATCCAACAAAGCATTAGGGTTTATTAAAAGAAATTTCTATAAATCAAATAAGAACATAAAACTAAAATGTTATTTAACCTTGGTTAGGCCAATAATAGAATATGCATCCACCGTTTGGGACCCCTCAACTCAAGAAAACATTAAGAAACTGGAACAAACACAAAATAGAGCAGTCAGATTCATAACAAACGAATATTCACATTTGACTAGAGTAACACCATTAGTAAAATCACTAAATTTAGGAAGCCTTCAGGACAGAAGACTCAAAAGTAAAGTAGCAATTATACATAAAACACTGAACCATAATCTTCAAATACAAAAACAAAACTTAATAAAATACTCTGAAAGACACAAAAATAAAGGCACATTCCTCGTCCCATATGCTAGGACAAATTTGTACAAATACTCCTTCTTCCCTAGTGCTATTAGAGCATGGAATGGGTTGCCTGAGCTAGCCAGAAAAACCAGTGACTTGGCAGAATTTAAGTCATTGGTTAATATGCATGACTAAATGCAAGACGCGTAGGACGTAATTATTTTTTTTGAAGTAACGTCTGTATTATATAAGATAAGAATACATTCTGTCAGAGAACAGGTCCTGCAAACCTCATGCGAGTCACAATTTTCGGCATAATATTTCTTTGTTTGTGAGTCCGATCGCTGTGACTTTTTAAATCCGTTCTGCTGAGCATTATCTGAGAATGTAGCTTTTACTCCAATTTGTTCTGTTTTATTTCATAAGGATTTTTTTTGTTAAGTTAAACTTTTTAATTTATAGTTACAGAAAAAGAAGATAAAGTCATATAGAGCATTAAAATTTAAAATTAAGAATAGTTTATATAGATCTATGTGGGGGGAATGAAAAGATAATGGTTAAGAGAAATTTTGAAAGAGACTATTATATTGTGACAATGCCTAGGACGTCATATTAAAACATATTGAACATGTGAAACAGTCTGTAGAATTGTGGGGAATGCAGTATTTCCATTGGTTGCGCAGTCCCAGCTGGGATCTACATATTTTGCCTCATCCAGGGCAAGCATAACCATTGTCCGCAGATGGTAGATTTAGATTTTCTTTTCTGTGCTACTGTGAACTGCATTTAGTTAAAAGAGTAATATTGGTCTGCGCGAGCCCATTAACACCTTAAAAAATACACTGCCCAGGCTGGGGGCAATGCAGTAATTAGCCCATATTGAACATATTAAACGCCAACTAAATGGAGTAAAAATAAACAGTTATTGTGCTTCAAAGCTTAGTAATATGATTATGCATAACTAAAAAGTTGAAAAAAAAAAATATATTTTTTATTGAATGACAATCTGCATGTCTGTATTTGTAACACCATAGTCATCAAATATTAAGCTACTTAAAGATTACTTTTCCTTTAAGAAAATCTGAGTACAAAAAAAATGATTACAGAAAAAAAAAAGGTGAATTAATATTTAGAAAAAAAATTTTTAATGAGTCTTACTGGCATAGCTGTTCGTATTGTTCTTCATCCTGCAAGGGACCAAGGCTGGATGTTTCCATTTCCGAAAGTAAAGCAGAACACTGTAAAAGACTGGTGCATTGCTCACATCTCTTGGCTACATTCGCAGCTTCTGTATTTTTGTAAATAATCATAAAACATATATTTCTGTGGGAGTTGTCTTAAACTAGGTCACATTTGAAACATAAAGGAACTTTAAAAAAAAAACACTTAATCTTATGTAATGAAAAACTATTAACAATATTCTATTTTTTCAGAAGTATCGACAAATTAAATCGAAGAACTAGTGTCGATATCGCAAAATGATATTTGAAAAATAAATCTAAGGAACTAATGTCATTTGCTTTCTCTCTGTCTTTGGGTTTCATTTTCTGCTTCTGGGTGGGCATTGGGCAACTAACATCAGGCAATAATGCTTGTGTAATGTAACTGTGTATCAGGAAATCAAGATACGAAATTTAAATGTACAATAAAATTATTTTCATGAGCTGTAACTTTTAAACAATTATTCCTAAATAGTTTGAGCCAAAGGCGTATCTTCCATAGCTTGTCTGATTTCTCTTCATTTGTAGCTAAATTGTTATTAACAAAGTGCAAATTTGAAAGGAGTGACTGAAATTTATTCCGACTCATTACTCCAGCAACTGGATCATAACGAGTGTCTGTTTCCCAGTAACACTTAACACCAGGCATCTTGGCTAGGCCCATTCTCAGAAACACTGTACTCATTTGTCATTAGTAAGAAAGTTTTTGAAATAATGCATTGGTGACTAAGCTTCATAGTTTTCAGGAAGCTCTGGAACTTTGCCCCGGAAAACTGAGTCTGGTAGATTGTAATTATCTTTTGTCCACTCATAGACTTTCTTTTTCTTATTTCTAGCAGAGGCACTAGAAGTAGATGGCACAGGTTCTGTCTCTTCTTCATCGGAAGAGGATTCAGAAGAACTGAGTTCTTGCGTTCCTGTTTCCTTATCAGGTTCTGGTTCATAGTCCTCATCATCAGTTGAATCATTTTCCAAATCACTTTCATTGTAGTCAATGACTTCTAAAATATCTAGTACTTCTTGAGCAGTGAATTTCTTAGGGAGTGAAGCTGACATTGTATATTCTGTTGAAAAAAAATTAACAAGATTAGACATATATAGAAGACTATACCAAATATAGTAAAAAATAACAACGTTACATTGTATTAAAATCAAGTTCTTTAGATATCTAGTTCAAAATATTGTAAATTAAATACTAAAATCAAATACTGACAATGATACTGTTGATCTACATCTAGATTTGACAACGTCTTAGATGTAACTTCACTAGATCTAGAATTTGTTTCCCCTAAAGACAATGAAGTGCCTACTAAAGTGGCTAAAGCCCCAATGCCTGCCAATGGCCTGAATGGGTCACCCATGACCCAATAACAATGATTTCAAAAGTATAATTAATACTAAACAGAGAACTAATTCGTATTAAATACTATATATAATAATTAAGTACATTATTTAGATATATAATACTAACAAAAAGCTTGTGTCTTACCTTGTATAAAGCAGTAATTAAATTATTTTTTTTAGTCAATATCTGAGTTTCCAACTTCACGTGGAGGTAACAATTATGCAAAAGGGATATTATTCAGTAATCAGAAAAATTTAACATAATAGTTACTTCCCTTGTGTTCCATAGGTCACTGGGTATTAATGGTAAAAATTACATAATAAATGAAGTAGACATTTACTTAAACGTATTTTTGTGTTATGGGTCACCCGTGACCCACTGGGTCTTCCAGATAAGTCATATTCATATGAAAGTACTGTGTTACAGACCCCTTCTGTGAGACGAAGCATCACTACATTGAAGGATCTTTAACTAAATCCTGCTTTGATCCTCACCCTGGAGTTTGATGTTTTTGGACACCCCTTACTTCTTGATGATGTGCTTGTTGTGCTAAGGGATGTGGAGCTTAAGCCTGGAGAACGGTTTTTTAGGACAGAATCTGTCTTAGCGTCATGTTTTGTTAAGGTTCCAGAAAGGCAGTTAGATGACTATCTAACAGGGGATCCTGACGGAAGCTATGATGCAACAAACGTCATCTGCCCCTTTACATAACATTCATAGTGAGAGGGTGCTGGGGATGGTAGACAGTCAGTTTCACAGGGCCCCTAATGCTTCTTTTGGTTTCGTTGATGCCAAGGTTAAGTGCCAAGCCAACAAAACAATGGACTGGTTGCTGGCAAAACCTGTTAAGGAGCAGGGCAGCTTGATAAAATTTGCAGTAGGGCAGGCTAGGAAGCCGAGAAAGGTTTTAGAGGAGAGGGTGCAAGTTATGAGCAAGACTATAATGTCTAGACATAGGTCAGAAAAGGGATAAGACAGAAAGGAAAAAGGTTGAGAAAAAAGTTTTGGGGTAATTAGAGAAAGAAGCAGGATTTGGAAATGATATTTTTGTTGCTCTTTCCACAGAGACTAAGCTAATATTGTCTTCTTTGCTTTCAGAGAGATTTGACTGCCTTCCGCTGTCTATCAGACATGTCTGGGATGTTGATGGGAAAGACCAAGTGTTTGATGGAAAGATAGTCAGATATGTGAAGAAAGGGCAGAAGAAGTGCTGCAGGATTGTATGGGACAGCGAAGGCCAGACAGACATCCCTACAACTCAAATTATTACAGATGTTGTAATGGGAGATTTCCATTTTGTATAGTTGTATTTGAATTTGTTTTCTATTTTATTTTGTTTCATTCTAATTTTAGTTTTAATTTTGTTTTGTTTTCATTTTTTATTTTATTGTTACAATATTAACCATTTAAAAAAAAAAAAAAATAATTATTGGATTTATCTCAAATTCTATTAAATTAATTGAACACTCTTTTAATTCAATCAAATTTAAATTAGCTATCCATAGTTGTAATACCAGGACTTTTTAAATAAACTTTCAGAAATTTCAAATAATAATTACCTATATCAGTATATATTTTCAACCATTTGTTATTCATACTTTTTCTTTTGTTCATATTTAATATTAATTTAAAATATATAAAATAAATCTACGGTATTTATAGTAAAAAGTAAAAGAATTTTTAATTAAATCATAGCAATTAAAATTATTGATTAGGTTTTTTTTTTCTTTCAATGATAGCATTTTAGAAAATAATTGTAAAAAGATTTTTCTTAAGAATAGTGTTTTATTTTTATAGATATAAATAGTCTGTTTAAACCCTTTTGTTAATATATGTATTTATTTCTGAGAATTAAAAAAAAAATAGCTAGGAAACATTTTTAGCTTCAGTGTACAATTTTTCGGATTATTTTCCTTCCGACATGTAAGTACAATGTTTTTTTAAAGGCGGACCCTATTCCCAACCAGTTGTGAATAGGCTTCAACCCTATTCCCAACCGGATGGATGGGTCAAATAAGGTCAAAACCCTATTCACAGTAAACAGGGTCAAATCAGGTCAAAACCTTATTCCCAGTCGACTGTGTTTAGGTCAAATCCTATTCAGTTAAATGTTTTTTTTTTAAGTGATTGATTTAAAAGAAGATAATAAAAAATAGCTATAAAATAAAATTGGTTTGATATTGATAAATTTTTACAATTTATTAAACTTCTATTATTTTTTCCCCTAATGTAATTAAAGGAACAATGTATACTTTATAGGTTATTTTTTTATAGAATTTTTAGGTCATATTGTTGTTAAATCTTTGAGCTGAATATTTGTAATAGCTATAAAATAAATAAAATATATTTATTCTGTTTTTGTTTTCATTTAATTCCTGGTCACATTATCTCCAATGAAATATATTTTTTGACTTGGCTTTGACTTTAAGCACTCAATTCAACAAATTTTTTTATAGGCCTATATACTGCTTCTTGATATTTTTGACATGTGTTTTCTCTCCCATCTTCATTATAAAACTTAGTGCATTGAGGATGGCTATAATAAAAAAGAGGAGCTATCAAAACAAGGCAGAGAAAAAAATATAATTGGGGTGAGGGTGGGTTTAAAGTTTGTTGCAAAGCAATAACATGTGTAGCTGTGAGGAGAAATGTAACCATATGTGTAAACACTTAGTAAAATGCTAGGTATATTGTAAAGCTAAGAGTTTTTTTCATTTATGTTGATTCTATTCAATGTAGGGAGGGGATATCAAACTTTATTGTTCTCACCAAGGTGATATAGGGGAGGCAGGTGGGTAGGATATACCTACACAGGATGTTATAATCTAAGGCCAAGTTGTGGCAGAAGTAGTGGACATCT
This sequence comes from Biomphalaria sudanica, assembly GCA_036873155.1. Lineage (NCBI taxonomy): Eukaryota > Metazoa > Mollusca > Gastropoda > Planorbidae > Biomphalaria > Biomphalaria sudanica. The sequence continues at coordinate 169,275 of JAZGLO010001524.1, forward strand.
TTGAGAGATAGTACCACAATAAGAATCAATGGATCATGTTCTATACCTATGATCATTATCCAACCTATCTTTGCACCATTTCAATAAATAAATATTTCTCTCTCATTTGATGTCAGTAATATACTTGTATGATTTCTAGGTTTGAAATATTATAAATAGAAATCATTACACATTACTTTGTTAATTTACATTTTTCTATGTCATTTATGTTTTTTTTTTATATCAATAAATTATAATGCTTAAAATTTTCTCTTACAGCCCCTTCACTGGCCTCCACCCACAAAAAAAAAAAAGACATGTTCAGTTATAGTAACCATCCTACAAGCAAAAAGGGTTGATATCATCATCTGTGGTTAAGCCTAATAATAGTATCATTCTGTAATAATGAAGAGAATTTAAGACACTTAAAAAGTGCATCCCTTAATTCTCCTACATGAATAGCACAACACAATCAACAAAGACTTTTTTTTTTTTGGTCATATGTATGAAATAATTTATTAAAGCAAGAAATAGAAGAAATTTTATGTTCAACTATCACTGCTAGAAATATATAGCATATAATAATACATAACATTTTCAGTCAGTATATAAGTAGACATGTAAACAATGTAATATGCATCAAAATGAATTGATAAACAAAACTTTATTAAAAAAAAGTGACTTATAACAAATATATGGTGAGTAAATAGCACATTATTGAATGATAGTATTACTGATGCAATAGCTATGCTTTTTTATCCTTGAATGATAGGATTCTTCATGATTTGTAGTTGTGATATGTAGAGATGCAACATCTGTATTTCTACATGCTGCCCACATGTCAGAAATTGACCACCAATTATTTTGAAAGCAGCTTTCAACACTGGGACATGCTGAAAAGATGTCAACTTTTAACACCTCAAATGCTTCTTCATTCAGAATTTTCTCTAATCCTTCACTATCAGTGCAGGGGTCTTTCAGTTTTCTCCTGTAGTTCTCCGCATCCTTCCCAAGAACACATTTATTCTGTTTCTGCGAGATGATTTGTCGCAATTCTGACTGTGGTATTTTGGTGCCAACCATCAGATCCACAGTTTCATCAGGCTTTACTCTCCTATTTTCAGGATACACAAGTGCAGTCTGAAAATAATAAATTGTATATATATAGCTATTGGAAATCGATATTGACAGTTGAAAATTCATGAGAGATAATTGTTAGGAGTAAATATGCTTTTTAATAACTTACCAAATGATCTGTGGGGTGATGACAAACTGGTAGCCAGTAACATCTGAATGCCTTATCACAGCACGTATCACTGCACCACAATCATGTTTCCATGACCTACAAAAAAAAATATAATAACAATATTATACATATTTTTTTTTCATCACTCTACTCTGTTATTATTTTGATTTGAGATATGGGAGAAAGGGGGGAAGGGGTGTTTTAATAATACAATTGCACTGAATACTATTATGGAACTGGCTACTGTATCATTAGTATCAACTATTGCATTGTAAATAAAAGTTAATTACCCCTTTCAGACTTTGGGATCTAATAAGGCAAATGTTGTAAAGGGCATCTATTTCTATGGCTGTTGGTTAACTAGGGTGGACAGCACTTCACTCAACACTTGGCCAATATACCCCAACTACACATCTTCTGTAATACCCCAATATTTTTTCCATTGTTATGAAATATTGAAATAAATACCTTTGATTCGGCCGGATGCCTTTACTCGATGTTGGTTTTGTGGCTCTGCCTTGTTTGCATACTAACTTTAGCCACTCATACTGTATGGATTCTTTTGCTGGATGTCCATTGATAAGCTAAAAAAATAATAAAATTTAGCACTTATAAATTGTGTGTAGGGAAAATTCATTCTCTTTTTTTAAGTGTAATTAAATTTAACAGCTGTAAACGGAAAAAATATATAACATTTTAAACCTAACTTCTTTGTGTATAAAAAAATTAATAAAAATTTCTTTTTAATAAATGGAGAAAGTTTAAAATAAATCTCTCTATATGTATTTCCAACCAGGACTACGTTATTTTCATTCAAAATTACAAGCTACTTTACATGTAATTATTATTTATTATTTTATTTATATCTTATAATAATACAAAAACTTACTACACTAGAAAAGAAATAAAAAGCTAAGCTTAAATTAAATAAATAAGAATCTAACGATCTATTATAGTCAATATTGAATATATTATTATATAGTCATTGTAAAATCAACAACATACCTTTTTAGAACCATTAGTAACAAACAAAACATGATGTTCCTCTTTATGCTTCTTGATAAATTCCTTGAATTCAGTAAAATTTGTGAATGATTTTCCTTCCATGTTTTTTTTAAATAAATGATAGTGAAAGTGACCAGAAGATAATTGATTATATAAAATGCCATGGTCACGTTTACGCTGGCCTTTTATATAGCAACACTTCCGGTCAACAGGGGGGATTGGCAGGAAGTCTATACTGGGGATAGACCGGAAGTCAACTAACTGTGAATATGGTTTTGACCTTTTTTGACCCATCCAAATGGTTGGGAATAGGGTTGAAGCCTATTCCCAACTGGTTGGGGATAGGTACCTCGTTTTTTAAAAGTATTTCTTAGAAGTATTTTATAAATTTTTACTATTCATTATGTTGCTAAATGTATGATCTATGTCTCCTGAAAATTTGAAATAAAAATATAGAAAAATAAAAAAGTTATTCAAATTTGTGTAGCTTTGGCGAAAATTTTTGGATTATTTTCCTTCAGACATGTAAGTACAGAATTTTTTAAAAGTATTTCGTAAAAGTATTTAATAAAGCTTTACTATTCATTGTGTTGCCAAATGCATGATCTACGTCTCCTGAAAATTTGAAATAAAAATATTGAAGAAAAAAAAAAGTTATTCGAGTACCAATTTTTTTTACCGTAACAAAGGCAAATAAGAAAAAAAAATCGTAACTTTTTTCTATTCAAGTTATAAAAATAACTTAAACACTTTTAGAAATGGGATGGCAAGCTCTAATAAATGTAATGCATCAGAATGCAATCTGAGTATTTTAAATTTTAATGTCGAAGTGCCTACTAAAGTGGCTAAAGCCCCAATGCCTGATATTCTGATAATAATCATTAATAATGGCCTGAATGGGTCACCCATGACCCAATGATTTCAAAAGTGTAATTAATACTAAACAGAGAACTAATTCGTATTAAATGCTATATATAATCATTAAGTACATTATTTAGATATATAATACTAACAAAAAGCTTGTGTCTTACCTTGTATAAAGCAGTAATTATTATTATTTATTTTTAGTCAAAATCTGAGTTTCCAACTTCACGTAGAGGTAGCCATTATGCAAAAGGGATATTATTCAGTAATCAGAAAAATTTAACATAATAGTTACTTCCCTTGTGTTCCATAGGCCACTGGGTATAATCGGTAAAAATTACATAATAAATGAAGTAGACATTTACTTAAACGTATTTTTGTGTTATGGGTGACCCACTGGGTCTTCCAGATAAGTCATATTCATATGAAAGTACTTTGTTTTTGTACCATTATTCGAAAAAAAAATACTGAATAAAATATTATATTGGAAAACACAATACTTAGATTAAAGTTTTTTGTGTTTTTTTTTATTCCGAAAATCTTACAAGATTATAAAGAGATTTTGTGTTTTTGCACACATTTAGAGAAAGCACACCATGATTCAGTTCATCTCATTTACTTGTTAAGAAATGAATGTAAAAGGTTGGCTTCGATATGTGAAACATGAATTCAATACGTTGATCTTAAAATATTAACTAAACCAATGCACGAGATTCTGCTTGCATACAACATATGATTATCACGTTTTAGTGTATGTAAAACTTTTCACACTCTCACTTTAACACTTATTATGGAAACATTTCATGGGCATACATCTAGTTCTTTAATTGTATATTCAAGTACTTACTACTACTAGAGATAGCATTTAGGTCTAGAAATTTTACAATTAATGTAGAAATTTAAAAGTATAGATCTAGTATTAATAAACTTTAGATAGATCTGAAATTTAGATCTACTCAACGTAATAATAAAATCTTCTAATGTCGTGTATAATATGTAAAATATTATAAACGCATTTCATACAGACAAAATATAGATCTATTGCATTTTATACATATAAATATACAAGCAAATCGGAAGGCGTGAGCGAATAAAGTTACGCAGGAGTTAATCTATATCCTTTTTTTTTGTTGCCATATAATGACATTCTTGCATATTTCATACGTTTAATTAAGTACACAGAAACGAACCTGGGTTTTTCTATGTTCCGATACTAGGTATGTAATAGGGAAACAGTATGTAGCTAAATAAATTGTTTACAGAACATTAATTTTCGTATCTTCTTTCACTACCAAAATTGGGCTATTTAAATCTGAGACAAACAGAACTTTCTCTTTCAGAAAATGAGTTTTGACGTTCAAGTGAGGAAGCGTGACTGCAGACTTTGTGATAACTGATTTTATGCATTAATTCCACAATGTAGATATTTGATGAGCTATTTAGTAACGAATTAATGTTCTCCAAAATAAGTCTACACGGTCACATTAAAAAGAGTTCGGGATGAACCATAGTCGTTCCACGACTGAAGGAGGAAAATATAGTTAAGGAACCAAAAAGCATCTTGCGGTATTTTAAAAGATAACCAAATTTATTTTACCAATTAAAAAAAAACAAGATTTAATATTTTATCTTACTAAACCTGATCTTTTTTTTTCACAATCACTAGCTTCCTGCGTAAGCTGTTTCTAAAAGCCACGAAGATGTCTTCATATCTCATCTGCGTAATTGCCATGACAGCAGTCGTTGGGTGTTTAGCGCAATCGTCATGGGTCAATGAGTACGACGGGACAATGACATCTAAATGTCCTGACAAGCAAATCCTCATGTACTTATCCAGTATCCTCGACAATGCTAGAGAAGATCGAATTTGGGAGATGTACTGTCGCACTGCCAAATTTAAAGACTACTGCATTCAGTTAGGTAGGAGAAGAATGTTGATAAGAAGAATTCGACTATCGGACAACTGATTGTAATGATTAACAATTTCTTTAAAAGTTTTGCTTTCATCGTTTTTTAAATATCTTTTATTTACAAAAATCGTTAGTAAGAAATTTACTTTACAATATTGATATATCGGCTCAGCGTGTGGGGAATTCGTCTAGGGGAATTAGTAACAAAAAAACTTTCTCCTGGCGTCTCCATTCTGGACGTCTAGGATGCAAAGTGGAACAAACACACCACTCAACCTTGGTTCTAATCAGCATTCTTTACTAGCTCCCTTGTCATTCCGATTCAGCAGTTAATTGCTGCACATTTCCACTGTCCCCGTGGAATCCAATCAACTGGCTGCCTTGCGACATGGTATACGGGCAGGGGCTGTTCCTAGGCAGCTTCATATTCGCTTTTTTTTCATCGTCTTGTGCTATGATTTTCCGTTCAGTTCTCTCCACAAAAATGAACAGAAGATTATCTGGCGTTGGTAACTGTTGGTGTAATTCTGGAATTTTCTTTTGATATATAATTTTGTGAATCTCCTTGTTTTGGAACCACATAGAAGAATGGCACTTAACTGTACCTAATTCGTGACATTTGTGAGCAGGTCAGGCAGGCGCGAGTGGGAGAGACCTTTTCTCTTCTGCTCAACATTAAAATTTACCAACAGTAGGCAGATGTTAGCGCTACTGGGTGGGCTCAATCTGTGCACCTCGGTATGGTGACCAAGGGGCTAGAGTCGCCTAAGTAACCAGACAACTAGCTATAACTAATTTAAACTAAAGGAAAACAAGATAACGAAACTTCAGTTAGGATAAATAAACAAACGAAACTTTATTAACATACAAAAATATAAATCAATAATAAAATATATACACTACAACGAGAACAACTAATACTAACTAAAACCATCTGACTCAACGCCACTAAAAACTAACCAAACCAAACAAACTGATCAACCCAACTATCTAACTAAATCACTAAAACTAATACACTAGTCTAGACCTAGATCTACACTAACAAACTACAATAAACTAGTCTAGATCTACAATATTCTACTACTACCAACTCATAACTAAAACTAAAAAAGAACACCTTAGTTAGTACTTTACTATAGTATTTGTAGATCTATTCACTAAGAACAGAAACAGACTATAACTAAGTTTACTAATAGAACTCTAAGGCAACACTACACTAGTATTACCTACAGAAACAAATTAAATCTACAACAGCAGCCTGGCTAGAACAGTTAAAATCAACAGTTAAAACAGCAGTTACTTTATGCAGCTAAAAGCAGTAACAATAGCAAACTTACAGACCGTCCCAGGTACAGGAATAAAATAAGTACACGACAGACCACAAAGATCTTCGGCTGTCACACAGACATACTATACTGACCACTGGTCAACTGTACACTGGACTGTTTTTAAAACAGCGTGGCGAATTTTTTATACACCCCACCCTAACTTACACAAAAAGCGGAAGTACAAATAATACATTTGGCACTAGCCTATAAAAAAATAGAATACACAAAAATATATATAAAACTAGCTCAGGGAGCGCAAGCTCACATTCATCCCGCCTTAAATTTTTGCGTCCCCGCAAAACAAGATAATAACAAATTACTTAAAATGCATTACATATGAGCTGCTGACATATTCTACCATCAAAGAAAATACACAATAAAATCTATTTGACACAAAAATATTACAGCTCCATGACATGACTTAAATTACATTGCTTTCAAAGGACAAAAGAAAAAAAAAGAATATACTACATCAGCTAAAACACAAAAAAAGTACTATTGATTCTGTACATTCTCAAATAGGTATAGCAACTACTAAGCTTTAAAAAAGCTTTTCAAAAACATGTAGATAACATGTACTCATAGAGTGACTACAAACTAATACATCTTGATAAATAGAAATGCAATCAACATATTAAAATAAAAAAATTACAAATGCAAGAATCATGCTAGTAAGGGGAGGAAACGAACTTCATTTCCTCCTCTCGTACATATCTGTAAGTACTCCCATCTTCTGCTTCTACGATGTACCACCCAGAAGCATACTTGGGTACTGCAGTAATTACAAAACACGAGGGTTCATACTGCATGAACATTCTGCCTTGGCCTCTGACTCTCTGTTCGACAAGAACTCTGCATCCAATGTTCAGAAGGTTGTTCCTTTTCCTACGGCCTTCTGAATCATCCTGAGAATTAAGGGAGGATTCAGGCTGACGCAAATCTAAGAAGGTGTGTGTTTCCCTATCACCCTCCGTATGGTTTTGGGTAGCATCAGCTGAGGCTACTTCTGCATGCATTGACAACATTTCTGCCACTGCGGGTTGGCTTGTGTGGACCACTGCAGTGTTGGATCCTCTGGGATTCAGTGGCACATCAACTGACAATTCTGCTGACTTGGGGGCAGGTATAAGTTGTACTGCCTGTGGTTGTTCCACTGAGGCAACCTGAACGTGACTCACTGCTGCAGTGACATTAGGGCAAGCCCGGGTGAAGTGGTCCCGGCTTCCACAGTTAGAGCAGTTGCGTCTGTGGTGTTGGCGATTATCTCGGTTCCCACGTTTCCCTTGTTGGCCTTGGAACATGTTCTTCAGCCTGCAATTTCTAGCAAGATGGCCATGTTTTCCACATGTGTAGCATTTCCTGTTCTTCATCAAAGGCCTCCTCTGGCTAAGGGTGCGCTTTGGTTGTGAGGCAATCTGTCTCACGCTACCGCTAATTTGATCAGGTTGATGGTGGTTGCAGTGGGGACAGTTAGAGTTCTGTGGCCCCGAAAGTTGTAGGCGCACAATCTGGGCTGCAAGCTCCCCCACTTGCTTGGAGAGAGTAGCTAGCTGACCTTCAATCTTTATCTCACTGCATGTGAGATTGACTTGCGGTGCGACATCCTCATCCTGTGCCCACCTAATGGCCATGTCTCTTAATGCGAGGAATTCGGTTTCTGGCCTATCAAGTAGTCTCTCTCGCAGGTCTCTTCTTAGGGTCCTGTCACTGAGGTTTTCTACGAACTGGTCCCTCAGGATAGACTCGCTGAAAGGAGTTTCCGATAGAGCTCTCTGCCTGTCAGTGAGTGCTTCGAATGCCTGAAGGAGACGGTGTGAGTAGGTGCGGACAGACTCATTCGGGTGCTGGCTTATTCTGAACAGCTGCCCAATGAGGAAGTTGATGCTCCGCCTTTCTCCATAAGTGGAGCGTAGAACTTGTACCAGGGCATCTGGACATGCCCTTGTTGTCTGAGGGTGACACCTAAGTTCGGCCTTCACTGCCTCACCTAGATGTGCAAAGAGGAAGTCACATTTTTCCTCTCGATGTACCATGTGTTGAGACTTCCAGGCTCTATCAACACTTTGAAGGAACTCTTCAACTTCCCTGGCAGGACCATCGCCATGGAAGCGCCGGATACTCATCTCTGTCCTTGGTACCACAATCACTGCCTGAGACGGCTGCATTATTGCTGCTGCTGCTGCCTCGCTGTTCATCTACGTAACTACTCAACAAAAAAACCTACTAACCTCTCTAACAAACGCTCAAGGAAAACTAAACTTCCACTATCACTACTTCCTATCACTGCCTAACTTAACTCGTACAAAAACCTAATCTATACTAATCCCAAAAAAAACGCGTGTCTGGTCACTCAAGCACAGATCCCACTTCTGACACCAAAAATGTGAGCAGGTCAGGCAGGCGCGAGTGGGAGAGACCTTTTCTCTTCTGCTCAACATTAAAATTTACCAACAGTAGGCAGATGTTAGCGCTACTGGGTGGGCTCAATCTGTGCACCTCGGTATGGTGACCAAGGGGCTAGAGTCGCCTAAGTAACCAGACAACTAGCTATAACTAATTTAAACTAAAGGAAAACAAGATAACGAAACTTCAGTTAGGATAAATAAACAAACGAAACTTTATTAACATACAAAAATATAAATCAATAATAAAATATATACACTACAACGAGAACAACTAATACTAACTAAAACCATCTGACTCAACGCCACTAAAAACTAACCAAACCAAACAAACTGATCAACCCAACTATCTAACTAAATCACTAAAACTAATACACTAGTCTAGACCTAGATCTACACTAACAAACTACAATAAACTAGTCTAGATCTACAATATTCTACTACTACCAACTCATAACTAAAACTAAAAAAGAACACCTTAGTTAGTACTTTACTATAGTATTTGTAGATCTATTCACTAAGAACAGAAACAGACTATAACTAAGTTTACTAATAGAACTCTAAGGCAACACTACACTAGTATTACCTACAGAAACAAATTAAATCTACAACAGCAGCCTGGCTAGAACAGTTAAAATCAACAGTTAAAACAGCAGTTACTTTATGCAGCTAAAAGCAGTAACAATAGCAAACTTACAGACCGTCCCAGGTACAGGAATAAAATAAGTACACGACAGACCACAAAGATCTTCGGCTGTCACACAGACATACTATACTGACCACTGGTCAACTGTACACTGGACTGTTTTTAAAACAGCGTGGCGAATTTTTTATACACCCCACCCTAACTTACACAAAAAGCGGAAGTACAAATAATACATTTGGCACTAGCCTATAAAAAAAATAGAATACACAAAAATATATATAAAACTAGCTCAGGGAGCGCAAGCTCACATTCATCCCGCCTTAAATTTTTGCGTCCCCGCAAAACAAGATAATAACAAATTACTTAAAATGCATTACATATGAGCTGCTGACATATTCTACCATCAAAGAAAATACACAATAAAATCTATTTGACACAAAAATATTACAGCTCCATGACATGACTTAAATTACATTGCTTTCAAAGGACAAAAGAAAAAAAAAGAATATACTACATCAGCTAAAACACAAAAAAAGTACTATTGATTCTGTACATTCTCAAATAGGTATAGCAACTACTAAGCTTTAAAAAAGCTTTTCAAAAACATGTAGATAACATGTACTCATAGAGTGACTACAAACTAATACATCTTGATAAATAGAAATGCAATCAACATATTAAAATAAAAAAATTACAAATGCAAGAATCATGCTAGTAAGGGGAGGAAACGAACTTCATTTCCTCCTCTCGTACATATCTGTAAGTACTCCCATCTTCTGCTTCTACGATGTACCACCCAGAAGCATACTTGGGTACTGCAGTAATTACAAAACACGAGGGTTCATACTGCATGAACATTCTGCCTTGGCCTCTGACTCTCTGTTCGACAAGAACTCTGCATCCAATGTTCAGAAGGTTGTTCCTTTTCCTACGGCCTTCTGAATCATCCTGAGAATTAAGGGAGGATTCAGGCTGACGCAAATCTAAGAAGGTGTGTGTTTCCCTATCACCCTCCGTATGGTTTTGGGTAGCATCAGCTGAGGCTACTTCTGCATGCATTGACAACATTTCTGCCACTGCGGGTTGGCTTGTGTGGACCACTGCAGTGTTGGATCCTCTGGGATTCAGTGGCACATCAACTGACAATTCTGCTGACTTGGGGGCAGGTATAAGTTGTACTGCCTGTGGTTGTTCCACTGAGGCAACCTGAACGTGACTCACTGCTGCAGTGACATTAGGGCAAGCCCGGGTGAAGTGGTCCCGGCTTCCACAGTTAGAGCAGTTGCGTCTGTGGTGTTGGCGATTATCTCGGTTCCCACGTTTCCCTTGTTGGCCTTGGAACATGTTCTTCAGCCTGCAATTTCTAGCAAGATGGCCATGTTTTCCACATGTGTAGCATTTCCTGTTCTTCATCAAAGGCCTCCTCTGGCTAAGGGTGCGCTTTGGTTGTGAGGCAATCTGTCTCACGCTACCGCTAATTTGATCAGGTTGATGGTGGTTGCAGTGGGGACAGTTAGAGTTCTGTGGCCCCGAAAGTTGTAGGCGCACAATCTGGGCTGCAAGCTCCCCCACTTGCTTGGAGAGAGTAGCTAGCTGACCTTCAATCTTTATCTCACTGCATGTGAGATTGACTTGCGGTGCGACATCCTCATCCTGTGCCCACCTAATGGCCATGTCTCTTAATGCGAGGAATTCGGTTTCTGGCCTATCAAGTAGTCTCTCTCGCAGGTCTCTTCTTAGGGTCCTGCCACTGAGGTTTTCTACGAACTGGTCCCTCAGGATAGACTCGCTGAAAGGAGTTTCCGATAGAGCTCTCTGCCTGTCAGTGAGTGCTTCGAATGCCTGAAGGAGACGGTGTGAGTAGGTGCGGACAGACTCATTCGGGTGCTGGCTTATTCTGAACAGCTGCCCAATGAGGAAGTTGATGCTCCGCCTTTCTCCATAAGTGGAGCGTAGAACTTGTACCAGGGCATCTGGACATGCCCTTGTTGTCTGAGGGTGACACCTAAGTTCGGCCTTCACTGCCTCACCTAGATGTGCAAAGAGGAAGTCACATTTTCCCTCTCGATGTACCATGTGTTGAGACTTCCAGGCTCTATCAACACTTTGAAGGAACTCTTCAACTTCCCTGGCAGGACCATCGCCATGGAAGCGCCGGATACTCATCTCTGTCCTTGGTACCACAATCACTGCCTGAGACGGCTGCATTATTGCTGCTGCTGCTGCCTCGCTGTTCATCTACGTAACTACTCAACAAAAAAACCTACTAACCTCTCTAACAAACGCTCAAGGAAAACTAAACTTCCACTATCACTACTTCCTATCACTGCCTAACTTAACTCGTACAAAAACCTAATCTATACTAATCCCAAAAAAAAACGCGTGTCTGGTCACTCAAGCACAGATCCCACTTCTGACACCAAAAATGTGAGCAGGTCAGGCAGGCGCGAGTGGGAGAGACCTTTTCTCTTCTGCTCAACATTAAAATTTACCAACAGTAGGCAGATGTTAGCGCTACTGGGTGGGCTCAATCTGTGCACCTCGGTATGGTGACCAAGGGGCTAGAGTCGCCTAAGTAACCAGACAACTAGCTATAACTAATTTAAACTAAAGGAAAACAAGATAACGAAACTTCAGTTAGGATAAATAAACAAACGAAACTTTATTAACATACAAAAATATAAATCAATAATAAAATATATACACTACAACGAGAACAACTAATACTAACTAAAACCATCTGACTCAACGCCACTAAAAACTAACCAAACCAAACAAACTGATCAACCCAACTATCTAACTAAATCACTAAAACTAATACACTAGTCTAGACCTAGATCTACACTAACAAACTACAATAAACTAGTCTAGATCTACAATATTCTACTACTACCAACTCATAACTAAAACTAAAAAAGAACACCTTAGTTAGTACTTTACTATAGTATTTGTAGATCTATTCACTAAGAACAGAAACAGACTATAACTAAGTTTACTAATAGAACTCTAAGGCAACACTACACTAGTATTACCTACAGAAACAAATTAAATCTACAACAGCAGCCTGGCTAGAACAGTTAAAATCAACAGTTAAAACAGCAGTTACTTTATGCAGCTAAAAGCAGTAACAATAGCAAACTTACAGACCGTCCCAGGTACAGGAATAAAATAAGTACACGACAGACCACAAAGATCTTCGGCTGTCACACAGACATACTATACTGACCACTGGTCAACTGTACACTGGACTGTTTTTAAAACAGCGTGGCGAATTTTTTATACACCCCACCCTAACTTACACAAAAAGCGGAAGTACAAATAATACATTTGGCACTAGCCTATAAAAAAATAGAATACACAAAAATATATATAAAACTAGCTCAGGGAGCGCAAGCTCACATTCATCCCGCCTTAAATTTTTGCGTCCCCGCAAAACAAGATAATAACAAATTACTTAAAATGCATTACATATGAGCTGCTGACATATTCTACCATCAAAGAAAATACACAATAAAATCTATTTGACACAAAAATATTACAGCTCCATGACATGACTTAAATTACATTGCTTTCAAAGGACAAAAGAAAAAAAAAGAATATACTACATCAGCTAAAACACAAAAAAAGTACTATTGATTCTGTACATTCTCAAATAGGTATAGCAACTACTAAGCTTTAAAAAAGCTTTTCAAAAACATGTAGATAACATGTACTCATAGAGTGACTACAAACTAATACATCTTGATAAATAGAAATGCAATCAACATATTAAAATAAAAAAATTACAAATGCAAGAATCATGCTAGTAAGGGGAGGAAACGAACTTCATTTCCTCCTCTCGTACATATCTGTAAGTACTCCCATCTTCTGCTTCTACGATGTACCACCCAGAAGCATACTTGGGTACTGCAGTAATTACAAAACACGAGGGTTCATACTGCATGAACATTCTGCCTTGGCCTCTGACTCTCTGTTCGACAAGAACTCTGCATCCAATGTTCAGAAGGTTGTTCCTTTTCCTACGGCCTTCTGAATCATCCTGAGAATTAAGGGAGGATTCAGGCTGACGCAAATCTAAGAAGGTGTGTGTTTCCCTATCACCCTCCGTATGGTTTTGGGTAGCATCAGCTGAGGCTACTTCTGCATGCATTGACAACATTTCTGCCACTGCGGGTTGGCTTGTGTGGACCACTGCAGTGTTGGATCCTCTGGGATTCAGTGGCACATCAACTGACAATTCTGCTGACTTGGGGGCAGGTATAAGTTGTACTGCCTGTGGTTGTTCCACTGAGGCAACCTGAACGTGACTCACTGCTGCAGTGACATTAGGGCAAGCCCGGGTGAAGTGGTCCCGGCTTCCACAGTTAGAGCAGTTGCGTCTGTGGTGTTGGCGATTATCTCGGTTCCCACGTTTCCCTTGTTGGCCTTGGAACATGTTCTTCAGCCTGCAATTTCTAGCAAGATGGCCATGTTTTCCACATGTGTAGCATTTCCTGTTCTTCATCAAAGGCCTCCTCTGGCTAAGGGTGCGCTTTGGTTGTGAGGCAATCTGTCTCACGCTACCGCTAATTTGATCAGGTTGATGGTGGTTGCAGTGGGGACAGTTAGAGTTCTGTGGCCCCGAAAGTTGTAGGCGCACAATCTGGGCTGCAAGCTCCCCCACTTGCTTGGAGAGAGTAGCTAGCTGACCTTCAATCTTTATCTCACTGCATGTGAGATTGACTTGCGGTGCGACATCCTCATCCTGTGCCCACCTAATGGCCATGTCTCTTAATGCGAGGAATTCGGTTTCTGGCCTATCAAGTAGTCTCTCTCGCAGGTCTCTTCTTAGGGTCCTGCCACTGAGGTTTTCTACGAACTGGTCCCTCAGGATAGACTCGCTGAAAGGAGTTTCCGATAGAGCTCTCTGCCTGTCAGTGAGTGCTTCGAATGCCTGAAGGAGACGGTGTGAGTAGGTGCGGACAGACTCATTCGGGTGCTGGCTTATTCTGAACAGCTGCCCAATGAGGAAGTTGATGCTCCGCCTTTCTCCATAAGTGGAGCGTAGAACTTGTACCAGGGCATCTGGACATGCCCTTGTTGTCTGAGGGTGACACCTAAGTTCGGCCTTCACTGCCTCACCTAGATGTGCAAAGAGGAAGTCACATTTTCCCTCTCGATGTACCATGTGTTGAGACTTCCAGGCTCTATCAACACTTTGAAGGAACTCTTCAACTTCCCTGGCAGGACCATCGCCATGGAAGCGCCGGATACTCATCTCTGTCCTTGGTACCACAATCACTGCCTGAGACGGCTGCATTATTGCTGCTGCTGCTGCCTCGCTGTTCATCTACGTAACTACTCAACAAAAAAACCTACTAACCTCTCTAACAAACGCTCAAGGAAAACTAAACTTCCACTATCACTACTTCCTATCACTGCCTAACTTAACTCGTACAAAAACCTAATCTATACTAATCCCAAAAAAAAACGCGTGTCTGGTCACTCAAGCACAGATCCCACTTCTGACACCAAAAATGTGAGCAGGTCAGGCAGGCGCGAGTGGGAGAGACCTTTTCTCTTCTGCTCAACATTAAAATTTACCAACAGTAGGCAGATGTTAGCGCTACTGGGTGGGCTCAATCTGTGCACCTCGGTATGGTGACCAAGGGGCTAGAGTCGCCTAAGTAACCAGACAACTAGCTATAACTAATTTAAACTAAAGGAAAACAAGATAACGAAACTTCAGTTAGGATAAATAAACAAACGAAACTTTATTAACATACAAAAATATAAATCAATAATAAAATATATACACTACAACGAGAACAACTAATACTAACTAAAACCATCTGACTCAACGCCACTAAAAACTAACCAAACCAAACAAACTGATCAACCCAACTATCTAACTAAATCACTAAAACTAATACACTAGTCTAGACCTAGATCTACACTAACAAACTACAATAAACTAGTCTAGATCTACAATATTCTACTACTACCAACTCATAACTAAAACTAAAAAAGAACACCTTAGTTAGTACTTTACTATAGTATTTGTAGATCTATTCACTAAGAACAGAAACAGACTATAACTAAGTTTACTAATAGAACTCTAAGGCAACACTACACTAGTATTACCTACAGAAACAAATTAAATCTACAACAGCAGCCTGGCTAGAACAGTTAAAATCAACAGTTAAAACAGCAGTTACTTTATGCAGCTAAAAGCAGTAACAATAGCAAACTTACAGACCGTCCCAGGTACAGGAATAAAATAAGTACACGACAGACCACAAAGATCTTCGGCTGTCACACAGACATACTATACTGACCACTGGTCAACTGTACACTGGACTGTTTTTAAAACAGCGTGGCGAATTTTTTATACACCCCACCCTAACTTACACAAAAAGCGGAAGTACAAATAATACATTTGGCACTAGCCTATAAAAAAATAGAATACACAAAAATATATATAAAACTAGCTCAGGGAGCGCAAGCTCACACATTGGTTTAATTTTTTGTCTTGCCTTGCTTTTTATCAACTCACTCTGTCTGTCTGTCTGTCTGGTAATATAAGTTGAACACGTTATTTCTCCCACACTCATTCTTAAATCAAGTGGAACATTTGCACAATTATTCAGTGGCAAAGTACGATTCATTAAAAAAAGTTTACAATTTGTTAATTATTTACCTTTTAATAATTTTAATACTAACCAAAAAAAATACTTTAGCAATTAAATATATGGCTAAATGTGTAAATGCGTCCCCATATTTAATTGTGCTTTCTTACACTGTTTCTCAAATCAAGATGTGACTTATAACATTGATTTTTTGTATCGAACCAAAAACGAATCACTTTAAAACAATCAAGTAATCAATAAATTATTGGTAATTAGTTATGTTTTTGTAAGATCGAAAATCTAAATTGGAGATATATTTTTGTATATATGATGAAATTCCTCTAATATAAGTTATTTTTTTCTGTAAAATAATTTTTCTATTTGGATTGTCTTCTTAATGACCCATTCTCTCCTACCAGAGCTTTTTTTTGTAACGAAAAAGGTGCCAGTATTCAGTGATTAGGTGCCGGTACTCAGTGATTAGGTGCCGTTACTCAGTGATTAGGTGCCGGTACTCAGTGATTAGATGCCAGCACTCAGTGATTAGGTGTTAGTACTCATATATTAGGTGCCAGTACTCATTGATTAGGTGCCAGTACTCATTGATTAGGTGCCAGTACTCAGTGATTAGGTGTCAGTACTCATTGATTAGGTGCCAGTACTCAGTGATTAGGTGCCGGTACTCAGTGATTAGGTGCCAGCACTCAGTGATTAGGTGCCAGTACTTATTGATTAGGTGCCAGTACTCAGTGATTAGGTGCCAGCACTTATTGATTAGGTGCCAGTACTCATTGATTAGGTGCCAGTACTCAGTGATTAGGTGCCAGTACTCAGTGATTAGGTGCCGCCGTAGCGGTGCGTACCTTTACAATAAAAGCACTGCTCTCCTTATATCTGTCTTCATCTCCCCTCTCTCCTTACATCTGTCTTCATCTCCCCTCTCTCCTTTCATCTGTCTTCATCTCCCCCTCTCTCCTTACATCTGTCTTCATCTCCCCATCTCTCCTTTCATCTGTCTTCATCTCCCCCTCTCTCCTTATATCTGTCTTCATCTCCCCTTCTCTCCTTACATCTGTCTTTATCTCCC
Source organism: Biomphalaria sudanica (assembly GCA_036873155.1). Classification (NCBI taxonomy): domain Eukaryota; kingdom Metazoa; phylum Mollusca; class Gastropoda; family Planorbidae; genus Biomphalaria; species Biomphalaria sudanica. The sequence goes on from JAZGLO010001524.1 coordinate 186,350, forward strand.
CTCTCTCCTTTCATTTGTCTTCATCTCCCCTCTCTCCTTATATCTGTCTTCATCTCCCCCTCTCTCCTTATATCTGTCTTCATCTCCCCTCTCTCCTTACATCTGTCTTCATCTCCCCTCTCTCCTTACATCTGTCTTCATCTCCCCTCTCTCCTTACATCTGTCTTCATCTCCCCTCTCTCCATTCATCTGTCTTCATCTCCCCCTCTCTCCTTATATCTGTCTTCATCTCCCCTCTCTCCTTACATCTGTCTTCATCTCCCCTCTCTCCTTTCATTTGTCTTCATCTCCCCTCTCTCCTTACATATGTCTTCATCTTCCCCTCTCTCCTTTCATCTGTCTTCATCTCCCCTCTCTCCTTACATCTGTCTTCATCTTCCCCTCTCTCCTTTGATCTGTCTTCATCTCCCCCTCTCTCCTTACATCTGTCTTCATCTTCCCCTCTCTCCTTACATCTGTCTTCATCTTCCCCTCTCTCCTTACATCTGTCTTCATCTCCCCCTCTCTCTTTACATCTGTCTTCATCTCCCCCTCTCTCCTTACATCGGTCTTCATCTCTCCCTCTCTCCTTTCATCTGTCTTCATCTCTCCCTCTCTCCTTTTATCTGTCTTCATCTTCCCCTCTCTCCTTTCATCTGTCTTCATCTCCCACTCTCTCCTTTCATCTGTCTTCATCTTCCCCTCTCTCCTTACATCTGTCTTCATCTCCCCCTCTCTCCTTACATCTGTCTTCATCTCCCCCTCTCTCGTTTCATCTGTCTTCATCTTCCCCTCTCTCCTTACATCTGTCTTCATCTCCCCCTCTCTCCTTTCATCTGTCTTCATCTTCCCCTCTCTTCTTTCATCTGTCTTCATCTACCCTCTCTCCTTACATCTGTCTTCATCTTCCCCTCTCTCCTTACATCTGTCTTCATCTTCCCCTCTCTCCTTACATCTGTCTTCATCTTCCCCTCTCTCCTTACATCTGTCTTCATCTCCCCCTCTCTCCTTACATCTGTCTTCATCTCCCCTCTCTCCTTACATCTGTCTTCATCTCCCACTCTCTCCTTTCATCTGTCTTCATCTTCCCCTCTCTCCTTTCATCTGTCTTCATCTCCCCTCTCTCCTTACATCTGTTTTCATCTCCCCCTCTCTCCTTACATCTGTCTTCATCTCCCCTCTCTCCTTTCATCTGTCTTCATCTTCCCCTCTCTCCTTTCATCTGTCTTCATCTCCCCTCTCTCCTTACATCTGTCTTCATCTTCCCCTCTCTCCTTACATCTGTCTTCATCTTCCCCTCTCTCCTTACATCTGTCTTCATCTCCCCCTCTCTCCTTTCATCTGTCTTCATCTCCCCCTCTCTCCTTACATCTGTCTTTATCTCCCCTCTCTCCTTTCATCTGTCTTCATCTCCCCCTCTCTCCTTACATCTGTCTTCATCTTCCATTCTCTCCTTACATCTGTCTTCATCTTACCCTCTCTCCTCTGTCGTGCCGACACAAACAACATGTTTTTCCCATCTTTCAGATTACGTGAATGTCTTTGACGCGACCTTCAATTACACCTGTCCTGGAAACAAAGTCCTGACTGGCATCTCAAGTTACCATGACAACACCCGCGAAGATTGTCGATACAGATTCGTCTGCTGCAGAGCCTCTGACAAACTGGTGCGAGACTGCCGCAGTACAGACTTCGTGAACGACTGGGACCTGAAGCCGACCCTCTTTGTCCCAGAAGGCCAGGCCATCAAGTCAATCTACTCCGTCAATGACGAGAGCAGAAGTGATCGTCGATTTAAATTTGTGCTGTGCAAATTGTAAAAAAAAAAAAATATAAAGTAACGGCGCCAACTGTATTCCTAGTGAAACAGATTTACACTTAATACATAATATGATTTTGTTTGAAAAATTTAACATACGACTAAAGAAATTTTTTTTTTTTTTTTTTTTTTATTGTTCTCACAATAATTCATCTCATTAACTTTCAAAACTTTCATGGGTTCAAAAAGTTGGGTGGAAAATGACTGAAAACAAAACGAATATTTTGAAAACTGCTCTAATGATTTTCCTTGAAAACACTTTATCTAAATCTTTCAGATAAAAAAAAAAAATCCAATTAGCCTAACTGTGAAAACGCTAATTATACCCTTTTTTTTATTTCTAGGGCATAATCTTAAGTTTAATTTGGCTTTTTTTTTAATGGGGCCTTAAAATAAGTTTAAATTTGGCTTTTTTTAAAAACATGTCTTCATCGGGAATAGCAGCACTCGTTTCAAATGTTTCTATCTATTAAGTATATTGTTGATATTTGGAGAGATTAGGGACCGATATTTAAAGCCCACCATCATAGAGAAGGCTTTTTGCAATTACATTGTGTCTGGAAACGTACTTTTGAGATCATGCGTCGCTTACAGAGCGCACCTTAGCACACGGAAATGCTTAGCAAACCTTGATGCATAGGCACCCTCAGATTGACTGGAGAATTATATCTCTGGAGAAATCGATCTCTGGAGATCTTTCTATCTATCTTTCTGGTAGAAGCTTCATTCATATTATGTCTCCGACAACCAATCTCGGATTAAGCTAAATGTTTGCACAAACACCTCTTTTATCTTACCACACAAGTTTCAATTAAAAATATCTTTACTTAATTAACTTTTGGTCATTAATTATTTGGTTTGGAAGGGGAAGATATTGTACTGGACTGAATAGGTGGTATAAGCTGAATTAAATCCCTTTTGTAGGTCGCCGCTTTAAAGTAAGTTTAAAACAAACAAAAGAAATGCTTTATGGACACCCTCATAGCGTTCAGCATTAACCCAGCCACCTGGTAGACAGAAATACATGACAGAGCATCAAAACGTCGCGCTGTTAAAACTGGCGCACAGATTGCAGAGGAAAAGAGAACAGCGCTAAGGCAAAGGCAAGGCGCCAGACAAGAAAGGCAAGGCCAATGACACTAGCTCCAGCTGGAATAACCTGCCCAGTGTGCAGCCGATCTTTCCGGGCTCACATAGGTCTCGACAGCAACAAGAGGACGCACAAAACCCCAGTGCAAATTCCTCAGCTCTCTGGATGACAAAAGTGGTCGAACTGTATATATACAATCTTCTGTTTTCAAAAGCACTCACAAGCAGAGTGTTAGTTGTGTCGGCTTGAGAGTGCTTGATTTAGAAAACTCAGGTCCTTCTCACGTTTTTTGTATAAACTCACCCATTTTCTAACTGGTCCAGATAAGTGATAATATTGAGAAAGCTAAAAGCATGGAATGGCGCTAAACAAAAACGATTGTTAAAAACTTTCTAATCGCAACGTTATATTGTTGCTGATGTATTACACATTTAATTACACGACTGATCCAAATTAATTTCACAATGGCACTTCGTTGAAGTTTTTTAAAAAATATATGCTCTTCTAATTTATTTGCTCAATTACTAGCTCCGACAAAAGTAGAGCCTCATGTCAATGTCTTATTTGATCTACTCTCCTCGTAAACAAAGCTCAAGCATTTATGGAAGAGTTGCGTCGAACACTTGGTCCCAAGTTTTGAAGGAGTTTTTGAAAACATGGTTCAGTCTTTACATATTGGGCAAGAAATGATAAAATAGACACAATCAACAACCATATAACAGTCTGACCGAGAGGCTATATATTTACTAGTCGGAGTGCAGGGTGCACCTTTCTCTTGCTCAAGAATAAGAGAATCTCCTCATTTGGGAAAAAAGGAAGCTTATCTTTTAAGAAAGTCATGTCTCAGCCTACTTTTAAGCACAACACTGATGCACTTTCTAAACACAGATGCAGAAACATAGTCACAATAATATTAAAGAAATTAAAAAAATTAAAAACCGAGTATCCTACAAAAGATAACCTGAAACCGCCAGGAGTGAAGCAAGACAACACAGCAGAAGAGGGTGAAACATTTTCTGTTCTGAAAACACAACGTCTTCCAGGACTGGTTCTGGAACGTTCTTGTCACGTCTGTCTCAAGCACCAACTGACACGTATTCAATTAGCTTGAGCAAAAGTTTAATTAATGAAACAATGGCATTGAAAATCTGTACATTGACGGAGAAGTAGATCTCAAATGTTTGAATGTGGGTCCACGGTTAATTTTTTTTAAATACTATTTTTTTTGTTCCAATAGTATAAAATGAGTGGTGCGGTTTTGTTTTGAGACGGTTGTCCTTTAGACACTTTTTTCAGACAATGCTGAAAATGAAATCAAGTACACCTATCATAATGTGAGTTAAGCCTAGAACAGGGGTGGGCAACCTTTTTCTATCGAGGGCTGCATAAAAGAATTAGGTTTTGGGGGCTGTATATATATATATATATATATATATATATGTTCTTGTAACTTAGAATAATACGCTAGCTGCTTGTAATGTATACGTGTACTCATGTCCTGTATTATACAACTAGCCTATCAGTTTTCATTGTTGTGACTGCTGGCTAATTACAATCAGTCAGCATCGACCTGCTCTTACACTTCTTTCTTTTTTCAAACTAGAACAGAAATATGTGGATCAAATAATGTAAAAGATTAGCACCAAAGTTTTTTTTTAGATATGGAAATACAGCTTCTGGCACTAATAAAATAACCGCGAAAGAACTGATTGAAACTTTTTTTAGATCATAATTTGCCTGGAAGTATGTCCTGTGGAACTGAATCAGCTTCTGCTCTAATTGGTGAACTGAGGATATTGAAAACTGGTTCCAAGTTCTTGACGTCAAAAAAATTAGCCTTCAAATTCCACAACAAGGAAGTCAAATAAGTCTTGTACTTTTCAACAATTTTACTAAAATATATTCACATTTTATGAAATGAAAATGATAAAACATGTTTTCACTTGCTTGCTAGGACAAATGGGAAAGCCTCGTTTAAAACGATTAAACGTGTACATACATTTCCTGTGCAAGCAACCCATAGTAATACTTTCAATGAAAACATGAAGTCTATCTTCCTCTTTTCATTACAAATATTAGTAAAAAAAAAACGCAGTTAATATCCTTCAAAGAAGACGACAATGTATTCCTTAAGATCTCATATTCTTCTCTATACCTTGCCCATGCTAAGCCAGTGGATACTACAATAGTACTGAACATAGGACTGTTTTACTGCTTGCAACTGAATGATGTTAAGTCCCTTACTTCTGATAGGCTTGACCGCTGAGATAACATGGTCAATAATATGTTCAATATTTATGTGCATCTCATAAGATACAATTATGCTTGTTACAATACGTTAGAAACCCGAAAATAAATTCGGATGAATAATAGCCACAAAAAAAATAATTCTGATTGTCTTAGGTGACCCCTGGCAAATGGTCATTCGTCCCCATGGGGGTCGCGATTCACAGGCTGAGAACCCTTAATGTAGAGAGTGCGACACGTGTTCTAAACAGCATGAGTCTTCTTCCTAATGAACTAAGGGGCATCATTCTGAAAACAAAGAAAATTTGGATTGTCTAGTGTTCTTCATTTGTTTGTTCTTGTGTCTTCAAGTGGTGAACTGAATCATGATTTTAAAAACAAGATTTAATTAAACATCTATAAATAACATTTTAATTAAAGTTTGTATTCTTTGCATTTTTTTTCATTTATAAATACATACATAGGCCAACATCCATGCATCCATCCATTAATCACCTGTTTATCCATCCATTCAATTATCCATCCACCCTGTCAACCGTCCACATTCACATTTATCTTTTCTGTCAATCCATCCATCCATTAATGCATCTGTTTATCAATCCATTGAACTATCCACCCTATCAACCATCCGTTATCCCATTTTCTCTTTTTTCCATCCATCCACAACTTTCCACTTCCATGTATCCATACAGTCATCCCCCTTCCCATTGGTCCATCCAATCGTCTATGTTTGTAAAATGTTGAAATGTTTTGGATGTTTCTTTAAGAGTTGAAGAAAATGCACCTCCTAGTTAAAAACCTCCCGCAGGACGACAGGGGATGGCAGCGAGCAGGTTATGACCCTGGGACCATCAAGACGACCTCATGACTGTCCAGTGTGCATACAGCACGACCATGCGGTCATCCATATTACTGTGTCACTCTGACCCACCTGTGGATCTTGACCATAGGAATTAAAGCTATACACACATTTTACAAAGTTTGTTTTGCTAGAAACCTTTATCTGTAATTGATTTTAAGTAAATCGTAGTTTAGTAAAAAATTGTTCCCCCTAGCCTGTCTCAACTGAAAAACAAAAAAATAAGATTTCTTTTGTTTGAACAAATCGAGCACACGTTTTCAAGTACGTCCAGAGACTCCACTCCCTATACTTACTACTCTAAATAGTAACACAAGAAATCGTGTATTGATAGGTTCTGCGAGCTGGATTTCATATGAATACATATTCTTTATGAGGTGTAAAGCATTTATAGATAAAATTTAGAGTTATAAAAGTGAGATCATAGATAACATAAAAAGGCTTATCTTCTTATAGGGCTAGTGCTCATCACGCAGAAACAGAAACAGGAAATATTTGTAAAAAAATAATTTATTGTCGTTTTTAAGCATGGTTATTTTTATATATTTATATATAAGAGAGAGAGAGAGATAGAGAGAGAGAGAGAGAAAGAGAGAGAGAGAGAGAGAGAGAGAGGAAGCGCTGAATTAACTGGGCACCCTTAAGAATGGAGCTTCAATGTTAAATAAAAATTTTGTTCCAACTATAAAACTATAATTTGGCAACCGGACAGGAAAGTCTGACTTATATTTTATACATCATCACATTGCAAATGAAATGATGTTCTTAATTTTTTAAAAAAATTAATTAAGTCGCTGAGGAAAATAATATATCATAGCTGTATAGACAGTGTGACCGAGCATTTCATCCCCCGGTCACTTCAATGTCTGTCACTTCATCCATTGTCATTTCATCTCCGGTTACTTCGTCTTTAGCCACTTCATCCCTGGTCACTTCATCTTTAGTCACTTCCTTCCTGGTCATTTCATCTATAGTCACTTCATCCCTGGTCACTTCATCTTTAGTCACTTCATTCCTGGTCATTTCATCTATAGTCACTTCATCACCGGTCACTTCATCTTTAGTCACTTCATTCCTGGTCATTTCATCTATAGTCACTTCATCCCCGGTCACTTCATCTTTAGTCACTTCATTCCTGGTCATTTCATCTATAGTCACTTCATCCCCGGTAACTTCATCTTTAGTCACTTCATCCCAAGTCATTTCATCTATAGTCACTTCATCACCGGTCAATTCATAGCCAGGGAGGTCAGGAGTGGATTCGAATTTCAACCCACTACCTCCGAAATACAATCTCTCTCCCATCGTAAATGTGTTCCCCACTAAATCTGTTATCCTACCAGACGCTGGACTCCATCAAGTAAATCAGGAGAACTCAACCAACAGCCGAAGAAATAGGCAGAATATTTAAATATATATATATATATATATATATATAAAAGGTTTATCCAAGGAAAATAATTAATAAAAACACTGCTAAATATCACTATACTGCAGGAATAAGCTCCTTTTTTCTATACTAAAAAAATCTAACAAGCACGCATTGGTTTACTTATTGGTTAATTTTGTGTTTGATTCATCTTTTATCATCGACAATATAAAAATTGTGTGAAATTACTGTTTGATCCTACAATGGGAAGGGTTGGGAAAAAAAAAACGTGTGAAAGACGTAAAATGCGGAATGACTGCATATATACAGCCACATCTCTCAATAAGTTGCATTTATTTCATTTTTTTTTATACCAAACACAATAATTAGTTATTAATAATTAACAAGCAAATTGTTTATATTTTTGGGTTGATTTATGTTTTGATAGGTGCAATAAATAATTGAGACACAAAGAAAATCCCTTATTGAGGAGAGACCCAGGAGACGTAAAGAAAAAACTTAAATAGACCACCGGCGGACAACGGCTTCGTCTGCAAGAGATGCAGAAAAAATATGCGGTCAATTTCGGGTTTTCGTAGTCATGGTAATCACTGCATCGTTAATCTTCGCATTCGAAGACATTGCCATTCAAATTGTCCACTTGATCTGTAAATGAGGGAGAAATAACGTGTGCATTGTGAGTTGATATATGGTATGCAAAAACTAAATCAAAATGACCAGTCATCAAATTTCACGAACGTAGTCAAAAGGCAAGGGGGCTTGATGTTAAAAGTCAATACCGAAAAAAAAAATTAAGCAATACAAATTCCAAATTCCATAAGCGTAGCCAGGGGTTGGGTGTATGTTAAAGGCCCATCCAAAGAGGGGGTAGACTTAAGTTTAACCATTTCCATAACAAGCGAAATATAAAAAATCCTATTTAAAAAACACAGCTTATATAAGGGGAAAAACTCCGACCATAAAACTATATTTATCAATAATGTGCAAGTATTTCCCTTAGTCGATATCTAACAAAATAATTAATTACTAAAAATGTATTAACTAATTGTGTATTTTTTTTTTTGATTCGTGTTTTGTTTGGTACAATAAATAATTGATTAAGGTATCAATATTATCGGAGAATGCGTGAGGGAGAAATAGCGTTAGCAATTATTTAAAGGGACTACACCCAAAAAATTTAGCTTTATCTCTAAATACTGAACAAATAGTTTTCATTGTTGGTATCAAAGAAAATGACAAATTATCAGTAATTGACTATTTAGTTACTTTTTAAAAATTGTTTTATGTCTCGTCTACACCAATGATGAATGATTGTGGAAAGTTTTAGCTTGATCCGAGAATGGAAGTAACGTCTGTATTATATAAGATAAGAAGATAAGAGAATAATGACGTGAACATACTTTTTACAAGACAGTCATACTGAGAGACATTTATGCAGACAGACAGAGTGAGTTGATATATGCTTTGTAAAAATAGAGTGCTGTGAATAGCAATGTGATAATTGGCCAACCCTTATTTCGTTAGAACTGTTCCAACTGTTGCATATGGTAAAAAATAGTCAAAAATTTGTTGCGAATGACGATAAGACTTAATTAAGAAACTTGACAATCTGCTAATTACTTAATCAAACGAAATTGTCAAGACGCAGGATTTTCACACTTCCTCCTTTTAGGTTGCATATATATATATATATGTTTCATTGATGCGATGTACGATTATAATTCTCCGTATCAAACATCCTCATTAAAAAAAATGGAGATGTATTTGTTTTGTTTTGTTTTAGCTTCACAAAATATGAATTTTATATTTGTCACTCAATTGGAAATGTTCACAAACAAAGAGGAATCCATAAATGGATATATTTCTGGTGTATCTCCGGTGAACAAAATATAAGAGTAGTTTTACGGAAAGTGTTTTAAAAGCCGTAGAATATTTAAAATCGACTTTTCTACACTTTTCAAACAACTTTTAAAACTTTTTTCCCTTGTAACCAAAAACTACTAAATGGATTTAGTTATTGAGTTGTTCACAACGTTGTGGTTGTTGTTGTTGTTTTAATATGAGGACCTTTTGTTATGTTCTATGTAGTCTAGTTATTTCCAAATCTTTACCATTCTTCAGAATCACTTTTTACGCCTTACTTTGGCTTTCCATTATATCGCCACAGACATTCTCTATAACGCTTTCTCTTCTAGAATCCTAGAAAAAAAAAGCTGATTATTGAGATTTACTTAACCCTTAAATGCTGAGCTGTTTTACAGTGGAATTACAATGCTGATATTTAGAGGCTAAACTACCACCGCATTTTAAGAGTTAAAGTGTCAAAATTATCAATAGACAATCAAAGCTCGTGATAATCTTATCATGTAAATGACCCAGAAATAAGATGCTTTTCTTTTTGAAGTATGCGTAATGTCTATTAATAGAAAAGCTATTTAAAATCGCTGAGCAAGACGTTAAAGAACTACCACAATTATATTAAATACTTTGTGATTGTTTATTTTGTGACGTATCGAACGAGGGAAAAGAATCGTACTTAACAGATGTGGTGGTATATGTTGAATTAGTCTCCCGTGTGGAGGCTTCAGTCGTAAGTTGGAAAATCAAGTAGTATACAACCTTTTTTAAAACGATCACGGTATTTTGCGCTAATAATATAGACATTTATGCTTTACATATCGCCAAAGAATTTCAATATAACGCTTTATCTTTTTATATCTTTCTTTCTGTAACCGAATACTTAAAAAACAAAGCTGATTACTGATTTGTACTGTAAGTGTGGAAACTCTCAATAGACAACAAAAGTCTTATGTGGGCTGTTATCAGGGGATTCTTTTTTTTTTGTTCCATACGCCCCGCTCTAAGTTCAGACTAGAACACAGAAACTAATAAAAGAAAACAACAAAAATGACTCCATTAGAAAAAAAAAACGTGGTCGAGGGGCTAAGTGCTCTTGAACTTGGCTTGACTTGGCTACCTAGATGGGGCTCGAGGTTCGACACCCGACTCGGGCAGAGTTGTGTTTAATGAGCGCCTAAAGGCAGTTACTAACCTAAACCTAGATACCCCCCCCCCCCACTGGTCCACAAATGAGATTGGACCAAAAGCCCTCTGAGCATGCTATAAGCATGAAAGTAGAGCTATATAAAAGCCATAATAAAAAAAAATAGCCTTTCTACTGAAAATCATTACGTATTGTTGACTAAAAACAACTTGTTTCGCATGTCCTAGTCCGAACATCGAGTGGGACTTTAGAGAACGAATGTTATTATTACAAAGAATCTATTAACTCACTACGTAATTAATTTTTTTTGGTATCAAAGAAGGGAAAGCGATTGTACTTGACAGATGTGGGGGTATAAGTTAAATGACTTCCCTTCATAAATGCTTAAGCCCTGAGTTGAAATTTAAGTAGTATGCAACTTTTTTTGTGGGGATCTAGAGAAGAAGGTATCTGGGAGTGTGTTCATGATTTGCCTTAAAGCACTCAGCACAATGCAGTTCTAGTCCCGATTCTAGCTCGAACCCAAGTCTGACTTTTAGTCACACATCCCATATTGTTGATGTACATCATCTGTCTAACAGACCGCAATTTCTGTATGTGAAAGTTGGTAATGGAGTCCAATATATACTGTACAACATCCGTTATATAAATGCTAAATGAAAATATCTATACTGACTTAGTTTTCATATTGTTGTTCCGCATATGGTTTTATAAAATATAAATTACGGTTATTGATTATTTGCAATCTGTCGTTTAAATTTATCAAACCCTGCCATCTCCCATCCCCCTTTGTCCAGCGAGAGGTTTGGACTAGGAACTAAACTAAGTAATCTACTATGTATGTATATATATATATATATATATATATATATATATATATATATATATATATATATATAGCACAACAAACATTTTACAAACACTAAATAGCAGATTTGGCGAGTCAAAGCTTGAAGAGCTGGTCAAGTTCACTTACCTTGGCAGCATCATAACAAATGATGGAGAAGCTTACCATGATGTAGAGTGCCGAATAAGAAAGGCAGGAAGCATTTTCCAAAGGCTGCAGCCTATTTGGACAAGCCAAGTCATTGGACTCGAGACAAAAATACACCTTCTCAACACAATCGTCATTCCAACTGCTACATATGCATGTGGAGACGTGGAAGTCATCTGTCAAAATTGAGAAAAGACTAATTGTGGCTCAACAGAGATGGCTGAGACGGATTTTGGGAGTCAGTTACACAGATCGGGTCTCAAACAAGGAAATCCTATGCCGAACTGGGAGTCGAATACTTGGTGAGGTTGTGACTGAGCGTCCCATGAGGTTTGCGGGACATGTTTTACGTCAAAATGAATTACGCACACCAAGAGTTGCGATAACATGGAAGCCAAAACAAGGAAAGCGCAAACAGGGACGCCCTCGTACTACTTGGCGACACACCTTCATGGAGGACCTCAAAACAGTGGACACCAGGTGGAAGGAGGCTTCTGACATTGCCAGTGACAGATCTTTATGGAGACAGCTTGCCGCCCAATGCGCCGAATGGCGCGGGAGGACCTAAGTAAGTAAGTCTAAGTAAATAGCAAGGCCGGACTTACGCATTGTGAAACGGATAATAGGTGAAATTTAAGAGTTTGTATTAGAAAATAAATTCGTCTATGTATTTTATTCATTCTTTACTGTGTACAGAATATCAGAATAATTCTGTTTCCTACATAGAATTACCTAATGTTTCAATCTATCTTTGAGAAATGTTGACCTCCTGGTAAATCGACATGAGGGCGCGGGAAATCTGTTTTAAGTTAAAAATGGTTTAATTTAATAATTCATACACCTTGAACTAGTGCGGGTCCTTTGAAAGTGCGATCCCTTTGAAAGTGGGACTAGAGTCAGTCGAATAGGTTGCAGTGGCCTAAGACCGGCTAAGCGAAATTGCGGCGTATGCTACGCCGCTGGTCAACTAGTTGACTTATATTTGTTTTATATTCTTGGACAATACGTCACTAAAGTTAAATTATCAATATTAAATAAAAATTAAAAAAAAAATAATGTCAAATGACTTTTAAAAAAAAATATCAACAATAGGTTGTTCAGTATTTTAAAATAAGAAAGTAAATTTATTTCGAAACTATTTTTGAGAAACACTATTAGACAAATTTTACATTAAATCTTATGGCTGAAACCTTCCAAAAGACTCTTTATCGGTAAAGAATGTCCCGGATTTTGTTTTGAAAAAGATATCGACATAAATTTTTTTTTTCTTACAAATCGTCGCCAAAATTCCATTGTTCCGAATTTATTTTGAAAACTAACGCCAAAAAACTCTTTTAAATTTCTCTCTTAATATATTCAACAATAATGTTGTGGTTAAAACGTCGCAAAACGTAATATCGAAAATAATTTGTTTTGTATTAAAAACATTTTAACTATAGTTGTTTAAAATTGCACTGGTATCTTACTCTACATTTAATTTTCAAGCTAAAAAAAACTTTAGAAAATTGAATTATCGTTGATATTATAATCCGGATTTTTAAGAAAAACAACTCCCTAACACCAGAGTATGGTATGAACATTAATCAACAATGCTATGGTACATCTAATTTTCAAAATAGACCATCCAAAAATGTATTTTACGGTATTAAGATTTATATATATATATATATATATATATATATATATATATATATATAACTATTGTGATGTATTTGAAGGGATTTTTAAGTTTAAATCTTTTTTCAACAGCTTTTAGTCTCTTTAAGAAAAAATAATGTAACATTAAAACAGACTGACAAAAAACGCACAAAATAGCAACTATTATCCTGATATAAATATATACGAGAAATATGTACGTACCGTCACAAAAAAGCACTGTGTATATTTATAAATATATCCCACGGGTCTTAATTTGCGTACCACTGATATAGTGTATTAGATACAATTAAACTAAACAATAAAGCTATTATAAGTAAAGCGAATGCGTGAAAATAAAAATATAATAATACTAATTATACATTGTGCCATCCCAAAAATTTAATTAACGGTTTTGAGATTAATATAAATATATGTAGAAAATATTTTTTTTATGTCATAGCACCTGTGTAATTTTTTAAAATACAAATTCGAATACATAAAGGTTTCAGGTTTGGTTACTTAAAATCAACACCTACTTGGCTAGTGGTCACAACTGGCAATCCGACAACTGACAGTGTCTTGCTCCATACATTTGTTTAATTAAAAGACTAACAAACAGATTAAACTTGCTTACTAAACAAAACATTTCATTATTTGACACAAAAAAAGCTCGCTGATGACAATTATTTTCAGGAATTCCGCTTTAAACTATTGAAAAACAGCGCATACCGCAATTCTAGACATAACATAATTCATGCCGCACCTTAGAGTGTCATGCCATCACCTGGCTAACATACTCCTTTACTCACATAAAACTCATGTCAGTCTGCGTCCTTCCAAAAAAAAATAATAAGAAAATAGCTTCAAAACCAGGCTGTCCGAGCTAGCTATACACCGAGTTGAAGATATGGTCCAAAAGTAAATCCTTAACTAAGACCATTAAACTAAGTCCGTAACTAAGACAATGAATCTATGTCATAACTAAGACTATAAAACTGAGTCTAGAACAAATACTAATAGTTCGAAAGCATGTTCTTTTTCTAAATCTTTAAAGAATACCGGACTAAAATCTGTAGCCTTAAGAAATCTTACATCACTAGAATACAGCCTTCAGCCCCAATCGATAGTACTACATAAAGCCTAAAGCATTTCTCACATTTCGTAATTTTGTAGAGACCTAGATGCCGTAGCTAAAGACGCTTATGTGCCCCAACTAAGTCTGTTAATCTCATGTGAGTTCCGACAGATTCTCTGCTTCTCAGACGCTCTTCAGCTAACTTGATATTACTTTAATGCACTTCTAAGCATTTTATTACAAAAGGAAAGTGTCTATTTTAGGCGACCATATTGTCACCAGTCTTTAAGCTGGTCGTGTTCCTGTCTTATTCTATCTACTCTCTTGGTTCTAAGAATAATACTCTATTACTTTTGTAAATATATATCCTAACCATGTGTAAACAGGTTTAGTTTAAATAGTCTAAATATAAGTTTTGGCATTAGATGTTTGTAATAAAAATAACAAATTATTCATTTCATGGTGGATACTGTTATAAAAAAAAACTACTAAATTATTATCTGACACTTTTAAGTAAAAAACCTATATTTTAATACAGCTTTCAGTAAGAGCAAATTTGAAACAATAGACTAATTTTTGGTATCTGATTAATATCAAGTCTAATTATTTTTACAAAGCTTATATCAAATCACTCTGTTAATTATTTTTGTTTGATATCAAAATAAAGGGAATAAAAGCTTATTAATGAGAGATGTAGACATATGTATGGATTTAATCCCTCTATTTCGTTTTGACATCTTTTCTCCACTTCCCATTTTTGGATCAAGAAATTTCGTATAAATATTTATAGTCGATGATAATACACGAATGAATCCTAAAAATTTATCATTTAGTTAATTAATTATTACCCATTAATTTAATTTTATTTTATTAAACAGAAAGGGAGCTAAACCCTGTAATTTTCAGATAAATGGCAGTAATTAGCAGTTCTTTCATTTAAATTAGCTTTGCTTTTTATAACTATCTTTTGGAAAACTATTTGGCCTTTTCCAACGTTTGTTAATGCCCAACAGGCCACAGCAGACCTGTTGACCAAAGAACCAAACGTTTTGTTGTTGACCAGGCCAGGTGCAAGAGTTAATAAGTTACATCTCCACCGACGCTCATAAAAGTTCCAGGTTATTCACTTACCAGCTCGACCTTTTCACTGACTGTCATCAGAATTAAAGTTACACTGTAGAGTAACATAAAACATCTCACTAAAACTAGAACGACACACAAATCTACTCTCACCCCCCTCACACACAGACATTTCTATCCTCACCTCCCCACATGTAGTTCTACCCTCACCCCCACACTCAATTCTACACTCACCCCCCACACACACAAACACAATTCTACCCTCACCCCCGTACACACACACAAATTCACTCTTACCCCCCCACACACACTATTCTACTCTCACCTCACACACACACACACACATCTATCCTCACCCCCCGCACGCACAATTCTACTCTCACCCCCACACGCACACAATTATACTCTCACCCCTACATATTTCTAACCTCACCCCCCGCACACATACAATTCTACCCTCACTCCCCAACAAATTTCTACCCTCACACCCCCGCACACATACAATTCTACTCTCACTCACACACACAATTCTACTCTCACTCCCCACTGACACTTCTACCCTTACTTTCCACACACACAATTCTATCCTCACCCCCCGCACACACATAATTCTACTCTCACCCTCCCATACAATTCTACTTTCATCCCCCCACACACAATTCTACCCTCACCCCCAGCGCACACACAATTCTACCCTTACGTCCACCCCCCACACACACAATTCTACCCCTAGCGCAACAAAGGGAAATTATGGATTTCGAAAACAAACCTGTGACGAGATGTTTAATTAGTTAATAATTGGCTTGTTTTTTTAAGTCTAGGGGAAATTTTATTAATTTATTCCGCTCACATATAAGATTTTCTACAGGCACACCGCAACTAACAGTAAGAACAGACCAATAGTATAAGTTTATAAATACAAATAATTTAATAAATGAAAGTTTACAAAAGAGAGATGATCAAATAAAATTATAATTAAGAAATGAGATGAAGGTGCTAATATCTAACATAACTGCTCATCATGGATTGCTAATTGGTGAGTGATTGGAAGAGAAGAGTGTCCCTATGCGTTGACTACTTAAATTCTTAGCTGCTAGCCCGGGGGTCGTCTTCTGGCGGTCGTAGGATTGGCACTCAGAAGGATGAGTCATCCGGCTCTGTCTCAGGACGTCGGCTCGGAATATTCTCTTTGATGTAGGCCTGCTGGCTCTAGGGTGAGGCCGCTGCCTGTTTAGCAGTAGAGAGGGTCGGTGCTGCAGACTAAGTTGTAGTGGGGTGATCTCTCAGTTGTGGTCTCTAGCTCGTAGAGAGCCGTGCTAACTCACACCAGTTTATCTTCTGCAGCGAAGGTTGCTCTAATCAGTCGGCATTAGGCAATAGCTATTGGGCAGCGAACAGTTTGGGT
>JAZGLO010001528.1:0-21217 GCA_036873155.1 Biomphalaria sudanica
TACAGATGTGTTTAAAGTCCTGTGAATGATACAGATGTTTCTAAAGTCCTGTGAATAATATAGATGATACAGATGTGTCTAAAGTCATGTAAATGGTACAGATGTATCTAAAGTCCTGTGAAAATAATACAGATGAAACAGATGTGTCTAAAGTCATGTGAATGATACAGATGTGTCTAAAGTCCTGTGAATGATATAGATGATACAGATGTGTCTAAAGTCCTGCGAAGGATACAGATGATATAGATGTGTCTAAAGTCCTGTGAATGATACAGATGATACAGATGTGTCTAAAGTCCTGTGAATGATACAGATGATATAGATGTGTCTAAAGTCCTGTGAATGATACAGATGATACAGATGTGTCTAAAGTCCTGTGAATGATACAGATGATATAGATGTGTCTAAAGTCCTGTGAATGATACAGATGATACAGATGTGTCTAAAGTCCTGTGAATGATACAGATGATACAGATGTGTCTAAAGTCCTGTGAATGATACAGATGTGTCTAAAGTCCTGTGAATGATACAGATGATACAGATGTGTCTAAAGTCCTGTGAATGATACAGATGATACAGATGTGTCTAAAGTCATGTGAATGATACAGATGTGTCTAATGTCCTGTGAATGATATAGATGATACAGATGTGTCTAAAGTCCTGCGAAGGATACAGATGATATAGATGTGTCTAAAGTCCTGTGAATGATACAGATGATACAGATGTGTCTAAAGTCCTGTGAATGATACAGATGATATAGATGTGTCTAAAGTCCTGTGAATGATACAGATGATACAGATGTGTCTAAAGTCCTGTGAATGATACAGATGATACAGATGTGTCTAAAGTCCTGTGAATGATACAGATGTGTCTAAAGTCCTGCGAAGGATACAGATGATATAGATGTGTCTAAAGTCCTGTGAATGATACAGATGATACAGATGTGTCTAAAGTCATGTGAATGATACAGATGTGTCTAATGTCCTGTGAATGATATAGATGATACAGATGTGTCTAAAGTCCTGCGAAGGATACAGATGATATAGATGTGTCTAAAGTCCTGTGAATGATACAGATGATACAGATGTGTCTAAAGTCCTGTGAATGATACAGATGATATAGATGTGTCTAAAGTCCTGTGAATGATACAGATGATACAGATGTGTCTAAAGTCCTGTGAATGATACAGATGTGTCTAAAGTCCTGTGAATGATACAGATGATACAGATGTGTCTAAAGTCATGTGAATGATACAGATGTGTCTAATGTCCTGTGAATGATATAGATGATACAGATGTGTCTAAAGTCCTGTGAATGATACAGATGATACAGATGTGTCTAAAGTCCTGTGAATGATACAGATGTGTCTAAAGTCCTGTGAATGATACAGATGATACAGATGTGTCTAAAGTCATGTGAATGATACAGATGTGTCTAATGTCCTGTGAATGATATAGATGATACAGATGTGTCTAAAGTCCTGCGAAGGATACAGATATATAGATGTGTCTAAAGTCCTGTGAATGATACAGATGATACAGATGTGTCTAAAGTCCTGTGAATGATACAGATGATACAGATGTGTCTAAAGTCCTGTGAATGATACAGATGATATAGATGTGTCTAAAGTCCTGTGAATGATACAGATGATACAGATGTGTCTAAAGTCCTGCGAAGGATACAGATGATATAGATGTGTCTAAAGTCCTGTGAATGATACAGATGATACAGATGTGTCTAAAGTCCTGTGAATGATACAGATGATACAGATGTGTCTAAAGTCCTGTGAATGATACAGATGATACAGATGTGTCTAAAGTCCTATACGTTTAGCAATATATTGCTTCTTGATCTGAAAAGAAGTCTGAATTGAAGATTATTAAATTGCTGTCTCGTAACATTCTAATATTTTAAGTTTAAACCTGGATGTTTCAACCTTCTTATAGAATGGTTAGTGTCAAAGTATTATTGTCTTACGATGACACAACAGGATGACTCGTTCAGACACACTAACGCTTTCAAGGCAATGTCTTCGATTCCGAAGATTAAGGATGAGTACAGTATTTCCGTAACTCTCTAAACTTTAAAAAAAAAAAATCAAATATCATACATTATAAAGTAGGATATTTGATCTTGATACTGCTTTGTTCAGCATGACAGCTAGGCGTGTTACTGTGTCTTCCAGTAGTAACGTAATCCCTCGCAGGAGTTTTTTGTTGAACAGATCTATTTAATATTTCTTTCGTGTTTTTTTTTGTCTGTTTGTTTGTTCGTCTGTATTTCAACCTCAATGAAATCAATAGTATAAGAGCAATACAGTGTTGGCTAGTAATAAGTCAAGTCGAGGATCGAGAGAGAGAGAGAGAGAGAGCAAAGAGAAGAGAAGGAGAGAAAAGAGAGAAGAGAATGCAGGTAAGAAAGAGATAGAGAAGTAAGGAGATGAAGAAGAAAAGAGAGGAAGTGAAATAGAGAAAAGAAAGGGTTAGAAAAAGAGAAAAAGAAGACAGAGAGAGAGAGAAAGAAAAAGAAGACAGAGAGAGAGAAAAAGAAAAAGAAGACAGAGAGAGAGAGAGAGAAAAAGAAAACAAGATTAAGAAAAAATAATTATTTGTTAGGGTTTTGCTATTTGTAATATGAGTAATTAGTAATCTATAAATAAGACTAGACTTACAACTACTCATGGAATTGAAGAATTTATTCAAATATACAATACCAACTATACAACGTTCAAGACACAATTTGAAACTTGTATTACGTTAGTGATATTGTACCCGAATATGAGTGATACATTAAAATTCCTCTATACGAGAGATCTAGATATGTATTAGAAACATGTTTGTCACTGTAATAAATTGTGCGATATGACCAAACATAACCATTCGTATTCTAACTGAAACAGTTTAATTACACCAGCAGACCAGTTATAACATGTTTAAGTTGACGTCTGCTGTGCTGATAGCCGTAGTGTTTTAAATTAGGTCATGTCGACGTAACCTTTACTTATCTAAAACTTCCCCAAACACCTTGAGTAGTGTAAGACTCTTAGTTTCATTGACAGTTTATTTCATGATATTATTTTCAGAGCGTTCAGGATTTCACCAACATCAGGTATTCATATTGAAACTCTTCCTTAAGGACTCTACATAAAGTGTCAGAACAATGGGACACTGTGTACATAAATAGATCTAGACCATTTGTTTACAACAGACTAGGAGGAGTTAAACGATATTGAGGCTGCCGGTGTCAGTTTAGTTTAGTATACCAAGAAGAAATAGTTGTGTTTTTTCTTTATACAACAAAATGTGGAAAGCACAGTTTGTTGTATCCGTTGCTTTAGCCGCTGTTTTAATCCATTATTATCTGAACAAAGACCAAGGCAAAGGAAATCAGTTCACCCAACGACCACGAGACTTCTATGATTATATTATAGGTGAGCACACAGTGAATATACAGTGACTTCTATTAGTTACTCGAGTGCTACCCAAACTGTGTTCCGCGGGGCCTGGACAGGTGTTCTAGGAACTACTGGAGTAACTAACTAGCAGCCAACCACGTGAATCAATCTCTCTAATAAGAAAATAAAAAAAAATACTTAAAAAAAAAGCCTTTATTAAGCGTACTTGTATCAATTAGTTTGGATCAGTAACGTATTATTACTAGACTAACAATAAACAAAAAGAGAACAACCTGAATTCGAACTCATGGCTATGAACATGGAAGATTGTCTAGTTATCTATTATTTCTATAGTCTCGTTCTATTTCTCAGGTTGTGTTCACTTAGACTCAGATGTCGACCTATAAAGGGAACTTATTCTGCTAATACCACCACATCAGTCAAGTAAAATTTCTTCCCCTTGTTCAAGATACCAGACAAAATAGTTTATTACCAATAGTTTTTTTTTCATTGATTCCTGTGTTTTGTAAGGTAAAACAAATAATTGAGCAAAATGTCAGCTTGATAAGTCGAGGGAGAAATAGCGTGTGCAAAATTTTACCAGACAGAGTGAGGTGATAGAAGCTTTGTAGAAATAATCAAAGTGTTCCGCTAAATACTCAGAATGTGGGAAGTGTTCTGCTAAATACTCAGAATGTGGGAAGTGTTCCGCTAAATACTCAGAATGTGGGAAGTGTTCCGCTAAATACTCAGAATGTGGGAAGTGTTCCGCTAAATACTCAGAATGTGGGAAGTGTTCCGCTAAATACTCAGAATGTGCGAAGTGTTCCGCTAAATACTCAGAATGTGGGAAGTGTTCCGCTAAATACTCAGAATGTGGGAAGTGTTCCGCTAAATACTCAGAATGTGGGAAGTGTTCCGCTAAATACTCAGAATGTGGGAAGTGTTCCGCTAAATACTCAGAATGTGCGAAGTGTTCCGCTAAATACTCAGAATGTGGGAAGTGTTCCGCTAAATACTCAGAATGTGGGAAGTGTTCCGTTAAGGAGAAATGTTTGGGAAGCACTGGTCTAAGAGATATCAAATGTCGCGTTCTTAAACCTCGAGGCATCGAATGAAAAAAATAGAGACACTCTGCAACGAGGCTCGATGAGACTTTTTAAGTTCAGATATAAAGACACTTTGCTTTTTTACGCTCTATCAATGACCAAACTCCGCTACATAAGGCAGAATTAAATACACATAACAACTAGAGTAAAGTGCGAAGTTCGAGCAGCCCCGATTTGACAAGAGGTTCGAACAGTTCACTTTTTATTGCTAAAACTTTTTTATTTGAATGTTTACCAAATTACCACTATATTGTTACTGCGCATGCACCTTTTTTCTTTACTTCCGACACATACTATTTCCTTTTCCTTGTAAAGGCTAAGTACATGGTGAGGTCAAACTGAGGAGGTGTGGAGTTATTCTTTTTTACTACCCGGTAGTGAAGGAAATGGGTAATGGGCTTAAGGCTATTTTTAAGTCTGATTGCTCATCAGCTTAAAGAGACTATTTGAAGTTGTGGAGGGTGGAAATGGTGCATTGGATGGTGTTCTTGCGCTGGAGTAAAAAGAAAATGACTTTATAGTGAAAATTAAATATTAAAACATGTTTTTAGATATATTTACTTTGATCTGTTCGAACCTTCCATCAACCCGATCGAGCTTACTAACTGGGGAAAAATCCGCTCGAGGAAAAGTACGCTTGGCGATACTTACCCTACACCTCTTTGACTTCGTATTTAATTTTAACTAAGCCTAGTGATACATTAAATCCAATCTATTTTTATAGAAAAAGGGACGAGGAATTCAGAGATACTATCAGTTTTTTCATAGGTCAGACCGTTACGGTGCTATAAAAATCCAAACTTGAAAATTGCTGCCAGCGGGCTTAATGCGCTCGAACTTCGCACTTTACTCTAAGTGTTAACTCATTTAAAGCGGAAATAATGGTTGAGGTTTCGTTGAAGTAGCATCCCCCCCTCCATCCCATAAAGGAAGTTAACACACAGTTTTTATTTAAGAAGAAGAAGTTTTTAATAACAATCTCAACGTGGATATTGAACTGCATGCAATATCATCATCATCTCATCTCTGCCTGTGGTCCCTTCTGGGGCAAGGGCCACCAACCAACTTCCTACAGGCATCTCTGTTCTGGGCGAGTCTCTCCAACTGTCCCCACGTCTTGCCTATCTGCTTTGCATCTGCTTCGAAATCACGGCGCCATGTATTCCTGGGCCGTTCCTCTTCCTTTTTATTTGGGGGTTCCAGGTAGGGCTTGCCTTGTTATGTTGGATATATTCTGCCGAAGGGTGTGACCTATCCATCTCCAGTGTCTCTGAAAAATATCTATTTCAATTCGCTGCTGCTTTGTTCGTTGCCACAGATCTTGTCTGACCAGCGGATCATAAGAATCTTCCTCAGACAGGTATTGATGAATACCTGGATTTTTTTCATGGTGGTTCTCCAGGTCTCTGCTCCATACGAGCTTTTGCATGCAATATACACAGTCCAAAATTGACAAAGAACAATTTGTAATTATAACACACGGACAATTATCATTTTTTAATACATGTATAAATGAGGGCTTCTAAGATTTAGAAAAATGGTCCTTAGCTTTTAGTTTACAACAAACGCCTATCTGTACTAGTCCATTGACCAGGTGACGAACATATTGCTTCACGTATGAAACTAGCCTCGAAGCTGTTCTTTCAAAGTACCCGGTACTGTAACTTCTTTACTTTCTTATATTACATGCTTCAACTTTAGAGCACAACAAGACATGACCCTGACCTAGTTGGAATGTACCATTATTAAATATTAACTTCAGACACACCATGTGACCTTTGCCCTATTCTTTTTTTATGTAGTCATATTACAACGACACTCCCATTGTTGGCTGCTGTAGTTCATCTAATTGTCACTTGACCTGGACGCTATCAAGGCAACTAGGTCAATTAACATGCGACTATAATAAACTAACCATTATTTTAACCATATTTTTCCTTGTCTGTGTTTCAGTGGGCGAATTCATTTCTGTACACAAATTGACTGCATAGTGCGGTAGTGGTTTATATTACCGTATACTATAAAGTCTAACTAAACAATAGGCCAACGAATGGCCACAAAAGCTCGTGTGCTTTTGGACTTTTATGCTTACATTGGTGACGGGCTGTAACTAATGGCCTAGAATGACGTTCTCGTATTTTCGAAGAGAGATGTATCTATGTAATTATCGTATCAATGAATCTAATATTTGATATTATTGATGAAACTCTGTTGCAGTTGGTGCAGGCTCAGCTGGTGCAGTCCTTGCTAATCGACTTTCTGAAGATGCAGACGTCACGGTGTTACTTGTTGAGGCAGGGGGAGACGACCGAGGTATCGCTGAAATTTCAACACCAGGTCTAGCTCTGTCCATACAGAAAAGTCGGACTTGGTCAGAACCTTTGCTACTGGTACATCAGTCTAAATCTTTGTGTTTTTCATTTTAAAAAAATATTCTTTATTTATATGTTAGCTCAAATTCATTTTTTTCCTTATAAAAGACTATACAATTAAATGATAGAATTATATCCTGACCTATTTATTGTCTCCAGCGTTGGATACTTCAGACCTTGCGACTATCGTCGATTTATCAATCGATCATTTACTATTAATGATCGAACACTAGTCAATGATTCTGTGATTGAACAGTAGTCAATGATTCTGTGCATGTTTAAATCCCCCATCAAATTCGTCATATTGAATTATCCCTGCCAGGGCCGGCCCTAACTATTACGGGGCCCTATGCGAAACAGTCTGGGTGAGGAATATGGATAAGAACTGAAAATTAAGATTTTGTATAAGACAATAAATGTGTCTTTGTTTTAACCTTTTTTCAATGAAAGTTGATTATCCCCCCCCCCCCTTTTTTTTTCTTATCGGCGAAGGATTGACGTTTTCCATTTTGAGTTTTATGAGTTTTTAGGAGATTTTCATAATTTCAGGAAATTTCCAGAACTTGTTTTTGGCATATTATGCAATTTTCTGAGCTTTTAATGAGCTCCTGAAAGATCGTGAGAACCCAGGTAGAAGTTATAGTTTAATTTAACAATTTACACCTAGAACAATTTACACCTAGTGCTTTGAAAGTGCGAGACCCACCGCGGCCGCATTGGTTGAAGTGGTCTAAAGCCGGCCCTGATCCCTCTTACGTATTCCATGCCAGTGAGGTAAACAGCGGGCATTAAATGCCATGATTACATTGAAATAAAGGGGGATAACACTTGAAAAAAGATGTTATGAATGCATAAACATTAAAGGGGGATAACATATAATAAGGTGACATTAACAATAAAGGTAAGGTTACACCAACAAGGACTACACAAAGAAGAAAGAGTTTTTTTATATAATAATAATTGCAATGTCTTCACATACTAACTGCATATTTTTCCACACTCTGTGGCATTTTACGTCTCGAGGGACAATCTTTTCCCTTTCCCATTTCTGATGCAGCAATGTCGTTGTCCTCCTGGGGCTTATTCCTTTTCCTCTTCTGCACTTGTCTTTGACAAACGCTGTACTTTATACTCTAAATGTGTGTCCAGGGACATTCGTGTGAGTCCTCCATCTGTCTCTTTCAGAGGCCATCTGCGTCCAGCTCCTTTCCTCTATGCCAGTTAGATACATTTAAACTATTTTAGTAACTACTTCTGACTGTACTTTGTTTTTCTAGAGCCAAACACTCAAAAGTACAAAGGTCTTCCTAATGGACAAAGCATCTGGCCACGTGGGCGTGTTCTCGGAGGTAGCAGCAGCGTCAACTACATGCACTATGTCAGAGGCTCCAGTCACGACTTTCACCAGTGGGCGAACTACTCAAGAGACCCTAACTGGGGCTACGACCATGTTTTGTCGTACTTTAGAAAGTCACAGAAGGTGACAGATCAGTCTCTGAGCGAGTCGACCAAATATCACAGTCGATCAGGAGTCATGGGGGTTAGCAAGGTGAAGGCCACGTCTTTATTTAGCAGTAAAGTATTAAAATGCTTTCAAGAGATGGGGTTCCCTCTCAACGATGACTACAATGGTAAGTCAATGGATGGTATTTCTACGCTACAGGTGACGCTGGAAAATGGAATTAGGTCGAGTACATCTAAAGCGTTTCTTCATCCCATCCTTGACCGCCCAAACCTGGACATCATGGTCAACGCCTTTGTTCAGAAAGTTATCATCAAAGACAATCACGCTGAAGGTATCGAAGTGATATTCCAAAATAAAAAGTATGTCGTTAAAAGCAGCAAAGAAATCATTCTATCAGCTGGAGCTATACAATCCCCTCAGATATTAATGTTATCTGGAGTAGGTCCGAAAAAACATTTAGAAGAACTGGGAATACCCGTTGTTGTCGATCTTCCCGTTGGACAAAATCTTCAGGATCACGTGTTTTCACATTTCCAATTCAGTTTGAAGGAGCCTTCCTCGCCTTGGTTTAGTAAGCTAAGGTCTCTATTGTCATCCATTGAATACTTGGTATTCAAGACTGGACAGCTGTCAACGTTTGGGGTAGAAGTCAATCTCTTCACGTCAATCTCTGAGCAAGCAAGAGCTATTGACTGGCCAGAGCTTCATATTATCTTTCTACCTATCTGCTTCTCTGCTCAACTGTCCAGCTGCTGGACATGTTTGCCTTATGCTACCAGGCCAGCAAGCAGGGGATACTTGAAGCTACAAAGTACTGACCCATTCGACGACCCAATTATCATACCCAATTACTTTGACGAGCAAGCTGATGCCGACATAAATTACAAAGGCCTAGAACTTTGTAAGAATTTAATAGACACTTCTGCCTTTAAGGAATTAGACTCAAAATTACTACGCAATGTTCCAGATGTTTGCCAGCAACAAAATTTCAATTCCAAGGAGTATTGGATGTGTATCATACGTTCCTATCCATACAGTGTGTTCCATCCGGCTGGAACTTGTAAAATGGGACATGCCAATGACGCCAGTGCCGTTGTGGACTCTAAACTGAAGGTACTTGGTGTCAGCGGCCTTAGAGTGGCCGACGCTTCGGTTATGCCGTTCATTGTTAGCGGCAATATCAACGCTGCTACTGTAATGATTGGTGAGAAAGCTGCTGATATAATAAGACAATTCAACACGTGAATTGCTTAGGTTAAAATGTGTACATAAAGTAGCAAGAATTAAAATTTATGATACTATTAAGAATGATTCAACATGTAGCTCGAGCTGACATCAACTTGAAGTAGAGAAAATAGAGCAACGCTCTTCTAATAATAAAATAGTTGACATATTCAAATTCTAAGAAGGTAAATTTATACAATATTTACAGATACAAAAACCGAAAAACATTAAAAACAATTTTTGAAATACAGAATATCGCTTTATACAAGTTATAGAGCGATTGTTTTTCTTTTGAATGAATGAGAAATTATATTTAAAAGCAATGGAACATTTTTACCCCGATCCGCCCCCCCCCCCTTTCCTGAAAGAATCCTGATTAAGTGAAAGTATAAATCTATTAGAATATATAATATACAATTGATAGGCCTTTAGATCGAGACATTAAAAACAGAAAAATTTTCCTGAATATTAATAAATTAAACTCTTTAATCAATAATGCCTCACATTCGGAAATTTCCTAACAGGATAGTCTTTTCAAAAATGCGATAGTCCATTCAAAAAGGGATGTTGGAACAAGATCTAAACCTAGTTCTCTAGCCAAATTTTAAATTTATTTTTCTTTTTTTCTTTGAAAAATTTTAAGTCAAACTAGATTTTTCGCAGTGTAACCTACGAACTAGTAATAAGATCTAGACCTAGTTCTCTAGCCAAATTTTAAATTTATTTTTCTTTTTTTCTTTGAAAAATTTTAAGTCAAACTAGATTTTTGGCAGTGTAACCTACGAACTAGTAATACTGTACTCAGTGACATACATCAACTGTTAAATTTATGTGAAAATCGTTAGAGCCGTTTTTGAAATCCTAGTCCAGGTTCCAGGTTCCTCCTTGAAGTTGCGAAGTGAATGGAAGTATTGTAAAAATTCAGTGAAATATTTACGCTTATGTATAGGAAGGTCCAATTAAAAAAAAAACAAAAAAACTCTGGTGTGAGTTGCTTCCTGGTTTGCAAAATGTTAACACATATTGAGTGCAAAAATGTTTTTTTAGTCTTTCAAACTGCATCTTTAAACAAAAAAAAATTACTAATTATTTAGCCTTCAATTGCATAGAATAAACAAGAATGTACTGAAGGTAGGACCCTTCAATTGTATAGAATAAACGTGAATCTATTGAAGGTAGGACCCTTCAGTTGTATAGAATAAACGAGAATCTACTGAAGGTAGGACCCTTCAATTGTATAGAATAAACGAGAATCTACTGAAGTTAGGACTATGTTAAATGAGTTTGTACTTTTTTCATTTCTTTTCTTGGATTACAAAATTGTATACGGTTAAACGTGCTACTTTTGCATTTAGTGTAGCCCATCAAATATAGATATTAGATATTATGTTCAGGCAATAGTCTAATAACATTAACTAAGTACTTGGAAGATTAAATCCTACAACCCATGAAGAGGGTGTAAGCTAATAGCTAGATTCAAATAATTTTTTACTATTATAATTAATGGCAAACTTATGCTTAGTATGCATATTATGAAGTCATTAATGATGAAAATTCTAATAATAATTATAATAATTTAAAGGCCTATAGCGCTGTCAAATTAAATATTTAATGAAAGGAGATTTATATTTATAATTTCAATAATGAGTCATGATATATTCATATACAATTCGCGTTTTTGAGAATGTACTTGTAAGTGCCCCTCTAACCGTTCTGCATTCTCTTATCTTTAAATGGAATGGGTTGCCTGAGTCAGCCAGAAAAACCAATGACTTAGCATATTTAAAAAAACAGATCAACATGCATGACTAGATTTGACACATGAAATGCGTAGGACGTAACTATCTTATTTTTTTAAAAAACGTCTGTAATCTATAAGTAATACCCAAAAGTTTCAACTCATTTAGCTTTCTGTTGTATTGTTTATAGTTTTCAGACTACATAGATCTACATATATAAATAAAATACATTATTTAATCCTACGCAAGCATACACCCAATTTTCGATGCGTTATCAAACTTTATATATTTTGAAGAGAATTAGGCTGACACCTAACTATAGTTACCATTTTCTACCAGTCGCTGGACTCCATTAATTAAGAGCAGTGAATAGTAAATTTGGTTTTTGATTTTTTTTAGCGGAAGAGTAGCACGCTAATTGCACTGTAGATACTTCTGAATATGCATTTTTTAAACTTAAAATAACGGAAATAATGCTCGGATCCGTCGCTTCCCTCACAGCGCTCCCCCAGACTCCCGATCTGTTTTTGGTGGTGTGTATTGTCTTTCCACTAATCAAACGAAGAACCTATTCTAGGCTTTAAAAAAACGCCCAAAAGAATGAAAGGTCAGAATGTAATGAGAATAATTACATACATATACATTGCAGAGGGGGGTTAAAAAATCGAAAAAATCCTGGCTACGCCCATGATATGACATGGCATTATTTTGTGGGCCGGTTTATATAGGAATGCCCGGGCCGATTTTGATACACAGTCCGCCCCTGGGTATTGTCTTTAAAAAAATATGTATGACCTGAACAAGTCCACATAATGTATGACCAATTAAATTAACTGCATTAACATTAGTCTTGACATTTTAATTAGTTCGACTACCATTCATTGTAAGCCAAAAGTCTTATCAACGGTAACAGTGATAACAGTGCCCACACAGCGTACCAATGTATTGTCTGTTCACCTGTGCGTTTTATTGCCACTTATCAAAACATTCTCGTATGTTATGAATAAAGTTGTTAATTTGTTAAGAAGTTGTTTGGGTAATCTTTGCGTTCTAAACTTAACAGTTGTAAAAAAGAGACACGAGAATCGAATAATATTTGTACATCGTAATAGAGACATCTAGGGAACCAGTGGTGCACACCCCCCACCCAGCCATACGAAAAATATTTTGTGTGCGCCCTTTTACCAGCTGCAGTCTGAGGGGTGGGGGGGAGGGTGCTGTAAGCAGTCACTGTAGGGTCCAGGGTGAACTTAAAAAAAGAAACATGAATACATTTATGACACAATAGTCAGGTTTTTCTTGGCGTATATATGGGCATTTCAATTTACGATATGAATGTTAATTAAAGCAGATCCCTTTATTCCTTTTTACTATTCCTCTATTCAGCGTGCGAATTCATCTGGAATTCATCTGGTCAAAAAAACAAAAACCTGGGTGGGTGGAGAGGTCCTCGAAAATGGCTCTAACGATTTTCTTAGAATTTCGATTATTATTATTATAGCTTTTATATAGCGCTACTTTCATGCTTATAGCATGCTCAGAGCGCTTTTGGTCCAGTCTCATTTGTGGACCAGTGGGGGGGAGGGGGTATCTAGTAAACACAACTCTGCTCGAGTCGGGTGTCGAACCTCGAGCCCCCTTCTAGGTAGCCAAGCCAATCCAAGTTCAAGAGCACTTGGCCCCTCGACCACGCTTCCCACGCTTGATACTTGATTTATATCTTTGGGAAAAGAATTACTAGCTATTTGGCCATGCTGGGAAAACTCTGGTTTGACAGTTATACATTTTTAAAGTATAAAACAAAACCTAACATCGATTACTCATTAAGAGCAAACAAATGGCTGTATAAACTGTAATAAGGTGGTCGTGTCTTTTTTTAAGGTGTTTTGGTTTGTTTTGTTGTTTGTTTTTTTTTAAAACATACAAGATCATTTATAAGTTTTTGTATACTTAAAAATTATTTCTGACATAGTATTGTTTATATAAGATTTGCTTCTTTGACAGACAAAACAGTGGATTATTATCGCCCTGATCTGCTGTTTATAGACAGAAAAGAAGAAAAAAAAACGCTACCATGATTGCCATTGCCGTACCACTGTCTCATAATATAAGAAAATCTGAAATGGAAAAACAAAGAAAATATGGAAACCTAAGATTAGAGATCAAGCGATTATGGCACAAACAAGGGACACCGAATAATTAATTTCTGTCAAGAAATTGTAAGAAAGTAAAAAATTCCTAGTACCATGTTGTTGTTTTTCTCAATGGTGAAGAGAGACACTATATCCTCAAATAAAAATATAAAACGTCCCTCAGGATTTCAAATTAAGTTATTCGGTGAACGAACAAATATTAAACAGCTTTCTTCGCCATGATTTCTAATTACAATAAGATGATAAGGTCTCAACTTTGTTACAGTATTATTTTCTTTTCGTACGACATGAGAACCACTGGCGTCTTGGGTCTGCTGGTGTGTGTATAAACATTTCATGCACTGTTTCAGTTGGTATCCAGATCCAGGTCAATGAAGAAGTCTTCCTTTGTCTCAACTTTCATGCAAAGCAGTCTCGCTTATGCTGTGATACGGAAACAAAATAATGTTTAAGTTGATTGTCATTGTTCTGATTTGTGCAGTGCTAATCAGTTGGTATTTGGACTATCCAACATCCCTCAACGATGGCAGCCAGTTCGTCCAAAGACCGAAAGAAACGTACGATTATATTATCGGTAAGTATCTTTTCATTCAGAACCTTTGGTATTACGTTGTAAAAGCATTAATGTAAAAGGTTCTATTGTGCGTTGACGTAGTATTCTAATATTACACAGGAGGCTGGTTACTATTTGTGTATCGCGAATGCGTACACTGCTGGGTTCGTGCTTCCTGGAGTCACACTTGACAAGACACAGACATTACAGATTGAATCAAGTTCTCTTTGGCAGACTAATATGATGTTTATTTAATGACGATAATAACAATACTGCACCTTATTGGCAGTTACATCAAGACTTCCGATGTGAAATATAATTACATCCGCATGACAGCGGTATTGAATATCCAAAACGATTAGTTATAGAATAAATCACAAGTAACGTCCGTAACACAGCGGGTAACAATAATACTTTACAGTTACTACTTTACTCTCTAAATCCAGATAAAAAAAAATCAAAATACTTAAATCGGTACTGGACCAGAAGATACTACTTGACTCACAAAGTCGCTACTACTGGGATAATACATAACTACCTCGTTCAGAAAATTCTTTCTGACTCCACTGACTTGACTGAACTCAAAGTCAATTTTTATTCATTCTACTTCCTGTTTTCTAGATCAGGAATTCACGAGTCTTTCAACGTCTTAACACGAGATGAACATTCAATCAGACAATGTCAACTGAGACTGAGACATTCAATCAGGCAATGTCAACTGAGACTGAGACATTCAATCAGGCAATGTCAACTGAGACTGACACATTCAATCAGGCAATGTCAAGTGAAACTGAGACATTCAATCAGACAATGTCAACTGAGACTGAGACATTCAATCAGGCAAAGTCAACTGAGACTGAGACATTCAATCAGACAATGTCAACTGAGACTGAGACATTCAATCACACAATGTCAACTGAGAATGAGACATTCAATCAGGCAATGTCAACTGAGACTGAGACATTCAATCACACAATGTCAACTGAGAATGAGACATTCAATCAGGCAATGTCAACTGAGACTGAGACATTCAATCACGCAATGTCAACTGAGACTGAGACATTCAATCAGGCAATGTCAACTGAGACTGAGACATTCAATCAGGCA
The DNA here is from genome assembly GCA_036873155.1 of Biomphalaria sudanica. Lineage (NCBI taxonomy): Eukaryota > Metazoa > Mollusca > Gastropoda > Planorbidae > Biomphalaria > Biomphalaria sudanica. The sequence continues at coordinate 15,117 of JAZGLO010001528.1, forward strand.
ATGTCAACTGAAACTGAGACATTCAATCAGGCAATGTCAACTGAGACTGAGACATTCAATCAGACAATGTCAACTGAAACTGAGACATTCAATCAGGCAATGTCAACTGAGACTGAGACATTCAATCAGGCAATGTCAACTGAGACTGAGACATTCAATCAGGCAATGTCAACTGAGACTGAGACATTCAATCAGGCAATGTCAACTGAGACTGAGACATTCAATCAGGCAATGTCAACTGAGACTGAGACATTCAATCAGACAATGTCAACTGAGACTGAGACATTCAATCAGGCAATGTCAACTGAGACTGAGACATTCAATCAGACAATGTCAACTGAGACTGAGACATTCAATCAGACAATGTCAACTGAGACTGAGACATTCAATCAGACAATGTCAACTGAGACATTCAATCACACAATGTCAACTGAGACTGAGACATTCAATCAGGCAATGTCAACTGAGACTGAGACATTCAATCAGGCAAAGTCAGCTGAGACTGGGACATTCAATCAGACAATGTCAACTGAGACTGAGACAACTGACCAGCATCACATGTAAAATCCTAGAACACATAATGTGTAGCAACATGGGCGTAGCCAGGGGGAGGGGGGGTTGGGGGTTCAAAAATCCCCCAAACCCCCCCCCCCCCCCGAAAAAAAATCCTGGCTACGCCCATGTGTAGCAACATTATAAACCACTTAGACAAACATAATGTCCTCACCCCATACCAACATGGCTTTAGGAAATATAGATCATGTAAAACACAACTAATAGGATTAATTGATGACTTTTCAAAAGGTTTAGATAATAGTGAACAAAATAGATTCTATCTTACTAGATTTTTCCAAGGCTTTTGACAAGTTCACTACAATGGTTTACTTAAAAAAACTATAATATTTCGGCATTTATGGTCCATTGCATCAGTGGATTAAAGATTTTCTGATAGGGAGAGAACAAACTGTAATAATAAATGGCTCTAAATCAACACCAATAACAAGAAACTCAGGTGTACCTCAAGGAACAGTTTTGGGTCCACTACTATTTTTAATTTACATAAATGATTTACCAAATTGCATTAGTTTAGGAACAAAAGTCAGATTATTTGTAGACGATTGCATAATATATTGAACAATAAAAACAACACAAGACACAGATATTTTACAAAGAGAATTAGATGAATTACAGAAATGGGAATCAAATTGGAGCATGTCTTTCCACCCAGAAAAATGTCAGTTATTAATGAGTAACAAAAAAACAAAACTAAAACAAATTAATTCCACTTATCTTATTCATTGTAAACCAGTAACACAGACTAAAATCGCTAAATACCTAGGTGTTATAATAAATGAAAAACTGTCATGGAATCCACATATTGATGAAACTATCAAAAAATCAAATAAATCATTAGGGTTTATTAGAAGAACTTTCTATAAATCAAATAGGAACATAAAACTAAAATGTTATTTAACCTTGGTTAGGCCAATAATAGAATATATGCATCTTCTGTTTTGGACCCCTCAACTCAAGAAGACTATAAGAAAAGAGCAGTCAGATTCATAATAAACGAATAATCACATTTAACTAGAGTAACACCTTTAGTAAAATCACTAAATTTAGAAAGTCTTCAGGATAGAAGACTTAAAAGTAAAGAAAAAATTATACATAAAACACTGAACCATAATCTTTAAATACAAAAACAAAATTTAATAAAATACTCTGAAAGACACAAAGATAAAGGCACATTCCTCGTCCCACATGCTAGGACAAATTTCTAGAAAAGCTCCATCTTGTCTAGTGCTATAAGAGCATGGAATAGATTGCCTGAGCTAGCCAAGAAAACCAGTGATTTGGCAGAATTTAGCTCATTGGTTAATATGCATGACTAAATGCATGACGCGTAGGACGTAATCATCTTCTTTTTTGAAGTAACGTCTGTATCATATAAGATAAAAAAGATATATAGATACATGTAATTCTTTATTAATTCATTCATTTTCGTTTTAAGTTGGAGCAGGATCAGCTGGTTCTGTTCTAGCCAGTCGTCTGTCAGAAGATGCTCACGTGACGGTGTTACTTGTTGAGGCAGGGGGAGATGACCGTGGTATTCCAGAGATATCAACGCCAGGACTCACCTTAGCTTTAGACACTATACCAGACGTAGTGACAACGTATTATACAGGTGAACTCATATCACTACATTGAAACAAATAGACTTCTGAATAGTAAATAATGACAATGTTTTTAGAGATAGTAAAAGATCAGTAATTCTAATTATAACCTAAAGTAAGAGAAAGAAGGGAGGTAAGAATAAATAGATTTTTCATTAATGAAAGCTGATTTTTATTTCTAACTATTAAAATTGGTATTCTTTTTTTTTTTAGCGGCCTCCAAAACGGGAATAACCGCTATTGTTTTGTGTGGTCTGTCTGTCAATCCGTACGACCCGTTTAGGTCTCAAAAAGTAGAAAAGATATTGAAAGCCAATATTTTAGGTCTTTAAATCTTCTGATGCAACGGCTACTAAACTTTATTTTGAAAGTTAAAGTTTAATTTTGAAATTAACTATGAAAGCGTTTTTATTTTAATAATTTGTTTTTTATTTTCATAAAAAGAATAAACCTTTCAACAACTATTCATTATTAATAGTAAAAAAAAATGAATGACTGTATTAAGAGATAATTAGTGAGTATATTTTCAACACATTTATGCAAACGTTTTTACTATAAAAAATGTTATAAAAATGTTTATTATTAATTAAGTTTTTTCTGTCACTGTTATAAAAACAATTTAATAATTAAATAAACTGTTTACTTCAATTTCAAATCAGAGCTAATTCATTTAGTATGTATATAAATTGATTTTAATTTAAAATATCAATTACTAAGAAGTATTTGAAACAGTACAAATACAGTGCAAATATGCATAAACATACTACCCCTCAAAATATAACAACAGTTAAAAGTTTCTTCCTCGATGCCTTCAATGAAAGATTGGCTCTTTATCAAACATTCCAATTGATTAGATAATCATTCAATATAATCAGTTTGAATAAGATTAATAAATCTCCGTATCCTGTTGTATCAAGTCGTCAGTTGGGTTAACACTACAACTTTACTTTTTTACTACTTAAAATTAAATATATTTTACACTTTTTTTTTCAGAGCCAATGAAAACAAAATGGCCCCGCGGGCGTGTCCCTTGGTGGGAGTAGTAGCATTAATTATATGAACTATGTCCGAGGTTCCAAACACGACTTTGACCGATGGGCCAACTACAGCAAAGATCCGACCTGGGACTATGCCCATGCATTGCCTTACTTCAAGAAATCAGAACAGATGACAGATCCAGAGCTGAAACAATCAGCATTTCACGGAGCAGATGGTCAATTAGGAGTCACCAAGATGGAGGCGAGCTCTTCCTTTAGTTCGTCCATCCTGGCAGGGTTTCAAGACTTAGGGTTTATCTACAACCAAGACTATAATGGAAGGACTATGAACGGGGTCGGGAAAGTTCAAACTACGATAAAAAATGGGATCAGGTCAAGTACCGCTAGAGCGTTTCTCCATCCCATCCTTAACTGCCCAAACCTGGACATCATGGTCAACGCCTTTGTTCAGAAAGTTGTCATCAAAGACAAGCACGCTGAAGGTATCGAAGTGATATTCCAAAATAAAAAGTATGTCGTTAAAAGCAGCAAAGAAATCATTCTATCAGCTGGAGCTATACAATCCCCTCAGATATTAATGTTATCTGGAGTAGGTCCGAAAAAGCATTTGGAAGAATTGGGAATACCCGTTGTTGTGGATCTTCCCGTTGGACAAAATCTTCAAGATCACGTGTACTCAGCGTTGGAATTTCACATCAAGGACGCAGCAGTTCCGTCTTTCCCTTCTTTGAGGCAATGGTTGTCACATTTACAATACAAGTTTTTCCACACTGGACAGTTGTCTTCCCTTGGTATAGATATAATGGCATTTACTTCGGTGTCGGAAGAAATGAAGCAAATGGGATGGCCTGAAATTCAATTCATCATTGTCCCAATCTGTTTAACTTCCATGGACGTTTCTAATTGCTGGACCTGCGTGCCCTATTCAACTAGACCAGCAAGCAGGGGGTATATACAGTTGAAAAGCAAAGATCCTTTTGACAACCCTCTAATAGTTCCAAACTACTTCCACAAAAAGGTAGATGCAGAATTAAACTACGAAGGTTTAAAGATTTGTCAAAAGTTATCACAGACCAAGTCTTTAAAGAGTATGGGAACTCCTTCTTATCACAATGTTGGGGACATATGCAAGCAATATCCGTTCGAGAGCCAAGAGTTTTGGAATTGTTTCATCAGGTCTAGGCCGGACACAGTTTTTCATCCAACCGGAACTTGCAAAATGGGATTTTCTGGAGATCCAAGCGCAGTTTTGGACTCAAAGCTTAGAGTTATTGGCATCAAGGCATTGCGAGTAGCTGATGCTTCAGTAATGCCATTTCTTGTTTCAGGCAATACAAACGCAGCGACAATCATGATTGCAGAGCAAGCATCTGACTTTATCAAAAATCCATCTTAGCTTTATTAAACAGCAAAACTTGAATTCGTCAAATGTTGTGTGCTAGTTCTCATACTTCTTCACTACCTTATTTATTATGTATTTGTGAGTGAGTTTGTAAGAGAGAGAGAGAGAGAGCGAGAGAGAGAGAGAGAGAGAGCGAGAGAGAGAGAGAGAGAGAGAGAGTGAGAAAGAGAGTAGAATTTATCAAAGTATTGAAAACATAAACTTATGTTTCACTTATACATTAAAAGGTGTTTAAATTGTATAAATAAAATTAATAAAATTATATTTTTGCTCATTCTGTTTTGTTTTGTTTCTGACTTGAGTAACTTCTGTAACAAGTCACCTCGCGTTACACTTAAGGTGGGCGAGTTTGTAACATGATAGAAATGAGATCTGTTTTAAACTCAAGTCAACAAGTGGAAAAGTAAAACAAAAACAGCGATGCTGTAGAAAATGTCTAAAAAAAAAAAAAAAAAGGAAATTACCCCAAAGAAAGATTTCGTTAGTGTCTGAATTTAAGACACTGAAAGCATAAAAATATAAACCTTTCCTTTTGACTTTTTAGCATGACAAAACAAAACAAAAATCAAGTGATCAACAATATAATTATGATTAAAATGATATCATCAACCTGTTCTTTGTTTTGTGTTTTCATTATGTCATGTTCATGTTAGAAGGGAAACCCCTCAATCTCTGATCATGTTAGAAGGGAAACCCCTCAATCTCTGATCATGTTAGAAGGGAAACCCCTCAATCTCTGATCATGTTAGAAGGGAAACCCCTCAATCTCTGATCATGTTAGAAGGGAAACCCCTCAATCTCTGATCATGTTAGAAGGGAAACCCCTCAATCTCTGATCATGTTAGAAGGGAAACCCCTCAATCTCTGATCATGTTAGAAGGGAAACCCCCTCAATCTCTGATCATGTTAGAAGGGAAACCCCTCAATCTCTGATCATGTTAGAAGGGAAACCCCCTAAATCTGATCATGTTAGAAGGGAAACCCCCTCAATCTCTGATCATGTTAGAAGGGAAACCCCTCAATCTCTGATCATGTTAGAAGGGAAACCCCTCAATCTCTGATCATGTTAGAAGGGAAACCCCTCAATCTCTGATCATGTTAGAAGGGAAACCCCTCAATCTCTGATCATTTTAGAAGGGAAACCCCTCAATCTCTGATCATGTTAGAAGGGAAACCCCTCAATCTCTGATCATGTTAGAAGGGAAACCCCTCAATCTCTGATCATGTTAGAAGGGAAACCCCTCAATCTCTGATCATGTTAGAAGGGAAACCCCTCAATCTCTGATCATGTTAGAAGGGAAACCCCTCAATCTCTGATCATGTTAGAAGGGAAACCCCTCAATCTCTGATCATGTTAGAAGGGAAACCCCTCAATCTCTGATCATGTTAGAACTGAAACCCCTCAATCTCTGATGATGTTAGAAGGGAAACCCCTCAATCTCTGATCATGTTAGAAGGGAAACCCCTCAATCTCTGATCATGTTAGAAGGGAAACCCCTCAATCATGTTTGAGAGTGGCCACGGGGA
>JAZGLO010001529.1:0-28459 GCA_036873155.1 Biomphalaria sudanica
CATCCATCTCTAACATAGAGCATCCATCTCTCACATAGAACCTCCATCTCTCACATAGAGCATCAACCTCTAACACAGAGCATCCATCTCTCACATAGAGCATCCATTTCACACATTGAGCATCCATTTCTCACATTGAGCATCCATTTCTCACTTAGAGCATCAATCTCTCACATACAGCATCCATCACTCACATAAAGCAATTATCACTCGCATAGAGCATCCATCTTTCACATAGAGCATCCATCTGTTACATAGAGCATCCAACTCTCACATAGAGCATCCATGTCTCACATAGAGCATCCATCTCTCACATAGAGCATCCATCTCTCACATGGAACCTCAGTTTCTCACATAATACCTAAATCTCTCACATAGAACCTCCATCTCTCACATCGAGCATCCATTTCTCATACGGAACCTCCATTTCTCACATGATACCTAAATCTCTCACATAGAGCATCCATCTCTCACATAGAGCATTCATCTCTCACATAGAACCTCCATCTCTCACATAGAGCATCCATCTCTCACATAGAGCATCCATCTCTCACATAGAGCATCCATCTCTCACATTGAGCATCCATCTCTCACATAGAGCATCCATCTCTCACATAGAGCATCCATCACTCACATAGAGCATCCCTCACATAGAGCATCCATTTCTCACATAGAACCTCCATCTCTCACATGATACCTAAATCTCTGACATAGAGCATCCATCTCTCACATAGAGCATCCATCTCTCACATAGAGCATCCATCTCTCACATAGAACCTCCATCTCTCACATAGAATATCCATCTCTCACATAGAGCATCCATCTCTCACATAGAACCTCCATATCTCACATTGAGCATTCATCTCTCACATAGAGCATCCATCTCTCACATTGAACCTTCATCTCTCACATAGAGCATCCATCTCTCACATAGAGCATCGATCTCTCACATAGAACCTCCATCTCTCACATTTAGCATCCATCTCTCACATTGAGCATCCATCTCTCACATAGAGCATCCATCTCTTACAAAGAGCATCCATCTCTCACATAGAACCTCCATCTCTCACATAGAGTTTCCATCTCTTACATAGAGCATCCATCTCTCACATAGTGCATCCATCTCTCACATAGAGCATCCATATCTCACATTATACCTAAATCTCTCACATAGAACCTCCATCTCTCACATTGAGCATTCATCTCTCACATAGAGCATCCATCTCTCACATAGAACCCCCATCTCTCACATAGAGCATCCATCTCTCACATAGAGCATCCATCTCTCACATAGAACCTCCATCTCTCACATTGAGCATTCATCTCTCACATAGAGCATCCATCTCTCACATAGAGCATCCATCTCTTACATAGAGCATCCATCTCTCACATAGAGCATCCATCTCTCACATAGAGCATCCATCACTCACATATAGCATCCCTCACATAGAGCATCCATCTCTTATATAGAACCTCCATCTCTCACATGATACCTAAATCTCTGACATAGAGCTTCCATCTCTCACATAGAGCATCCATCTCTAACATAGAGCATCCATCTCTCACATAGAACCTCCATCTCTCACATAGAGCATCAACCTCTAACACAGAGCATCCATCTCTCACATAGAGCATCCATTTCACACATTGAGCATCCATTTCTCACATTGAGCATCCATTTCTCACTTAGAGCATCAATATCTCACATACAGCATCCATCACTCACATAAAGCAATTATCACTCGCATAGAGCATCCATCTTTCACATAGAGCATCCATCTCTTACATAGAGCATCCAACTCTCACATAGAGCATCCATCTCTCACATAGAGCATCCATCTCTCACATAGAGCATCCATCTCTCACATGGAACCTCAGTTTCTCACATGATACCTAAATCTCTCACATAGAACCTCCATCTCTCACATTGAGCATCCATCTCTCATACGGAACCTCCATTTCTCACATGATACCTAAATCTCTCACATAGAGCATCCATCTCTCACATAGAGCATTCATCTCTCACATAGAACCTCCATCTCTCACATAGAGCATCCATCTCTCACATAGAGCATCCATCTCTCACATAGAGCATCCATCTCTCACATTGAGCATCCATCTCTCACATAGAGCATCCATCTCTCACATAGAGCATCCATCACTCACATAGAGCATCCCTCACATAGAGCATCCATCTCTCACATAGAACCTCCATCTCTCACATGATACCTAAATCTCTGACATAGAGCATCCATCTCTCACATAGAGCATCCATCTCTCACATAGAGCATCCATCTCTCACATAGAACCTCCATCTCTCACATAGAATATCCATCTCTCACATAGAGCATCCATCTCTCACATAGAACCTCCATATCTCACATTGAGCATTCATCTCTCACATAGAGCATCCATCTCTCACATAGAACCTTCATCTCTCACATAGAGCATCCATCTCTCACATAGAGCATCCATCTCTCACATAGAACCTCCATCTCTCACATTGAGCATCCATCTCTCACATTGAGCATCCATCTCTCACATAGAGCATCCATCTCTCACAAAGAGCATCCATCTCTCACATAGAACATCCATCTCTCACATAGAGCATCCATCTCTTACATAGAGCATCCATCTCTCACATAGAGCATCCATCTCTCACATAGAGCATCCATATCTCACATTATACCTAAATCTCTCACATAGAACCTCCATCTCTCACATTGAGCATTCATCTCTCACATAGAGCATCCATCTCTCACATAGAACCCCCATCTCTCACATAGAGCATCCATCTCTCACATAGAGCATCCATCTCTCACATAGAACATCCATCACTCACATTGAGCATCCATCTCTCACATAGAGCATCCATCTCTCACATAGAACCTCCATCTCTCACATAGAGCATCCATCTCTCACATAGAGCATCCATCTCTCACATAGAACATCCATCTCTCACATAGAACATCCATCTCTCACATTGAGCATCCATCTCTCACATAGAGCATCCATCTCTCACATAGAACCTCCATCTCTCACATTGAGCATTCATCTCTCACATAGAGCATCCATCTCTCACATAGAACATCCATCTCTCACATAGAGCATCCATCTCTCACATAGAGCATCCATCTCTCACATAGAGCATCCATCTCTCACATAGAGCATCCATCTCTCACATAGAGCATCCATCTCTCACATAGAGCATCCATCACTCACATAAGCATCCCTCACATAGAGCATCCATCTCTCACATAGAACCTCCATCTCTCACATGATACCTAAATCTCTCACATAGAGCATCCATCTTTCACATAGAGCATCCATCTCTAACATAGAGCATCCATCTCTCACATAGAACCTCCATCTCTCACATAGAGCATCCATCTCTCACACAGAGCATCCATCTCTCACATTTAGCATCAATCTCTCACATAGAGCATCCATCTCTCACATGATACCTAAATCTCTCACATAGAGCATCCATCTCTCACATAGAGCATCCATCTCTCACATAGAGCATCCAACTCTCACATAGAACATCCATCTCTCACATAGAGCATCCATCTCTCACATAGAGCATCCATCTCTCACATGGAACCTCAGTTTCTCACTTGAACCTAAATCTCTCACATAGAACCTCCATCTCACACATAGAGCATCCATCTCTCACATAGAGCATCCATCTCTCACATAGAGCATCCATCTCTCACATAGAACCTCCATCTCTCACATAGAGCATCCATCTCTCACATAGAGCATCCATCTCTCACATAGAGCATCCATCTCTCACATAGAACCTCCATCTCTCACATAGAGCATCCATCTCTAACACAGAGCATCAATGTCTCACATTTAGCATCAATCTCTCACATAGAGCATCCATCTCTCACATAGAACCTCCATCTCTCACATAGAGAATCCATCTCTTACATAGAGCATCCATCTCTCACATAGAGCATCCATCTCTCACATAGAGCATCCATTTCACACATTGAGCATCTATTTCTCACATTGAGCATCCATTTCTCACATAGAGCATCCATCTCTCACATAGAGCATCCATCTCTCACATAGAGCATCCATCACTCACATAGAGCATCCCTCACATAGAGCATCCATCTCTCACATAGAACCTCCATCTCTCACATGATACCTAAATCTCTCACATAGAGCATACATCTCTCACATAGAGCATCCATCTCTCACAAAGAGCATCCATCTCTCACATAGAGCATCCAACTCTCACATAGAGCATCCATCACTCACATAGAGCATCCCTCACATAGAGCATCCATCTCTCACATAGAACCTCCATCTCTCACATGATACCTAAATCTCTGACATAGAGCATCCATCTCTCACATAGAGCATCCATCTCTCACATAGAGCATCCATCTCTCACATAGAACCTCCATCTCTCACATAGAGCATACATCTCTCACATAGAGCATCCATCTCTCACATAGAACCTCCATCTCTCACATTGAGCATCCATCTCTCACATAGAGCATCCATCTCTCACATAGAGCATCCATCACTCACATAGATCATCCATATTTCACATTGAGCATCCATCTCTCACATAGAGTATCCATCTCTCACAAAGAGCATCCATCTCTCACATAGAACCTCCATCTCTCACATAGAGTTTCCATCTCTTACATAGAGCATCCATCTCTCACATAGAGCATCCATCTCTCACATAGAGCATCCATCTCTTACATGATACCTAAATCTTTCACATAGAACATCCATCTCTTACATTGAGCATTCATCTCTCACATAGAGCATCCATCTCTCACATAGAACCTCCATCTCTCACATAGAGCATCCATCTCTCACATAGAGCATCCATCTCTCACATAGAACCTCCATCTCTCACATTGAGCATTCATCTCTCACATAGAGCATCCATCTCTCACATAGAACCTCCATCTCTCACATAGAGCATCCATCTCTCACATAGAGCATCCATCTCTCACATAGAGCCTCCATCTCTCACATAGAACCTCCATCTCTCACATTGAGCAATCATCTCTCACATAGAGCATACATCTCTCACATAGAGCATCCATCTCTCACATAGAGCATCCATCTCTCACATAGAGCATCCATCACTCACATAGAGCATCCCTCACAAAGAGCATCCATCTCTCACATAGAACCTCCATCTCTCACATTATACCTAAATCTCTGACATAGAGCATCCATCTCTCACATAGAGCATCCATCTCTCACATAGAGCATCCATCTCTCACATAGAACCTCCATCTCTCACATAGAGCAGCCATCTCTCACATAGAGCATCCATCTCTCACATAGAACCTCCATCTCTCACATTGAGCATTCATCTCCCACATAGAGCATCCATCTCTCACATAGAACCTACATCTCTCACATAGAGCATCCATCTCTCACATAGAGCATCCATCACTCACATAGAGCATCCCTCACAAAGAGCATCCATCTCTCACATAGAACCTCCATCTCTCACATTATACCTAAATCTCTGACATAGAGCATCCATCTCTCACATAGAGCATCCATCTCTCACATAGAGCATCCATCTCTCACATAGAACCTCCATCTCTCACATAGAGCGGCCATCTCTCACATAGAGCATCCATCTCTCACATAGAACCTCCATCTCTTACATTGAGCATTCATCTCTCACATAGAGCATCCATCTCTCACATAGAACCTCCATCTCTCACATAGAGCATCCATCTCTCACATAGAGCATCCATCTCTCACATAGAACCTTCATCTCTCACATTGAGCATCCATCTCTCACATAGAGCATCCATCACTCACATAGAGCATCCATCTCTCACATTGAGCATCCATCTCTCACATAGAGCATCCATCTCTCACAAAGAGCATCCATCTCTCACATAGAACCTCCATCTCTCACATAGAGTTTCCATCTCTTACATAGAGCATCCATCTCTTACATAGAGCATCCATCTCTCACATAGAGCATCCATCTCTCACATAGAACCTCCATCTCTCACAAAGAGCATCCATCTCACACATTGAGCATTCATCTCTCACATAGAGCATCCATCTCTCACATAGAACCTCCATCTCTCACATAGAGCATCCATCTCTCACATGATACCTAAATCTCTCACATAGAACCTCCATCTCTCACATAGAGCATCCATCTCTCACATTGAGCATTCATCTCTCACATAGAGCATCCATCTCTGACATAGAACCTCCATCTCTCACATAGAGCATCCATCTCTCACATAGAGCATGCATCTCTCACATAGAACCTCCATCTCTCACATAGAGCATCCATCTCTCACATAGAACCTCCATCTCTCACATAAAGCATCCATCTCTCACATAGAGCATCCATCTCTCACATAGAACCTCCATCTCTCACATAGAGCATCTATCTCTCACATAGAGCATCCATCTCTCACATAGAGCATCCATCTCTCACACAGAGCATCCATCTCTCACATAGAGCATCCATCACTCACATAGAGCATCTCTCACATAGAGCATCCATCTCTCACATAGAACCTCCTTCTCTCACATGATACCTAAATCTCTGACATAGAGCATCCATCTGTCACATAGAGCATCCATCTCTCACATAGAGCATCCATCTCTCACATAGAACCTCCATCTCTCACATTTAGCATTCATCTTTCACATAGAGCATCCATCTCTCACATAGAACCTTCATCTCTCACACAGAGCATCCATCTCTCACATAGAGCATCCATCTCTTACATAGAACCTCCATCCCTCACATTGAGCATCCATCACTCACATAGAGCATCCATCACTCACATAGAGCATCCATCTCTCACATTGAGCATCAATCTCTCACATTGAGCATTCATCTCTCACATAGAGCATCCATCTCTCACATAGAATCTCCATCTCTCACATAGAGCATCCATCTCTTACATAGAGCATCTATCTCTCACATAGAACCTTCATCTCTCACATTAAGCATTCATCTCTCACATAGAGCATTCATCTCTCACATAGAACCTCCATCTCTCACATAGAGCATCCATCTCTCACATAGAGCATCCATCTCTCACATAGAACCTCCATCTCTAACATAGAATCTCCATCTCTCACATTGAGCATTCATCTCTCACATAGAGCATCCATCTCTCACATAGAACCTCCATCTCTCACATAGAGCATCCATCTCTCACATAGAGCATCCATCTCTCACATAGAGCATCCATCTCTCACATAGAGCATCCATCTCTCACATAGAGCATCCATCACTCACATAGAGCATCCCTCACATAGAGCATCCATCTCTCACATAGAACCTCCATCTCTCACATGATACCTAAATCTCTGACATAGAGCCTCCATCTCTCACATAGAGCATCCATCTCTCACATAGAGCATCCATCTCTCACATAGAACCTCCATCTTTCACATAGAGCATCCATCTCTCACATAGAGCATCCATCTCTCACATAGAACCTCCATCTCTCACATTGAGCATTCATCTCTCACATAGAGCAACCATCTCTCACATAGAACCTCCATCTCTCACATAGAGCATCCATCTCTCACATAGAGCATCCATCTCTCACATAGAACCTCCATCTCTTACATTGAGCATCCATCTCTCACATAGAGCATCCATCACTCACATAGAGCATCCATCTCTCACATTGAGAATCCATCTCTCACATAGAGCATCCATCACTCACATAGAGCATCCATCTCTCACATTGAGAATCCATCTCTCACATAGAGCATCCATCACTCACATATAGCATCCCTCACATAGAGCATCCATCTGTCACATAGAACCTCCATCTCTCACATGATACCTAAATCTCTGACATAGAGCATCCATCTTTCACATAGAGCATCCATCTCTAACATAGAGCATCCATCTCTCACATAGAACCTCCATCTCTCACATAGAGAATCCATCTCTAACACAGAGCATCCATCTCTCACATTTAGCATCAATGTCTCACATAGAGCATCCATCTCTCACATGATACCTAAATCTCTCACATAGAGCGGCCATCTCTCACATAGAGCATCCATCTCTCACATAGAGCATCCAAGTCTCACATAGAACATCCATCTCTCACATAGAGCATCCATCTCTCACATAGAGCATCCATCTCTCACATGGAACCTCAGTTTCTCACTTGATACCTAAATCTCTCACATAGAACCTCCATCTCACACATTGAGCATCCATCTCTCACATAGAGCATCCATCTCTCACATAGAGCATCCATCTCTCACATAGAACCTCCATCTCTCACATAGAGCATCCATCTCTCACATAGAGCATCCATCTCTCACATAGAGCATCCATCTCTCACATAGAACCTCCATCTCTCACATAGAGCATCCATCTCTAACACAGAGCATCAATGTCTCACATTTAGCATCAATCTCTCACATAGAGCATCCATCTCTCACATAGAACCTCCATCTCTCACATAGAGAATCCATCTCTTACATAGAGCATCCATCTCTCACATAGAGCATCCATCTCTCACATAGAGCATCCATTTCACACATTGAGCATCTATTTCTCACATGAGCATCCATTTCTCACATAGAGCATCCATCTCTCACATAGAGCATCCATCTCTCACATAGAGCATCCATCACTCACATAGAGCATCCCTCACATAGAGCATCCATCTCTCACATAGAACCTCCATCTCTCACATGATACCTAAATCTCTCACATAGAGCATACATCTCTCACATAGAGCATCCATCTCTCACAAAGAGCATCCATCTCTCACATAGAGCATCCAACTCTCACATAGAGCATCCATCACTCACATAGAGCATCCCTCACATAGAGCATCCATCTCTCACATAGAACCTCCATCTCTCACATGATACCTAAATCTCTGACATAGAGCATCCATCTCTCACATAGAGCATCCATCTCTCACATAGAGCATCCATCTCTCACATAGAACCTCCATCTCTCACATAGAGCATACATCTCTCACATAGAGCATCCATCTCTCACATAGAACCTCCATCTCTCACATTGAGCATCCATCTCTCACATAGAGCATCCATCTCTCACATAGAGCATCCATCACTCACATAGATCATCCATATTTCACATTGAGCATCCATCTCTCACATAGAGTATCCATCTCTCACAAAGAGCATCCATCTCTCACATAGAACCTCCATCTCTCACATAGAGTTTCCATCTCTTACATAGAGCATCCATCTCTCACATAGAGCATCCATCTCTCACATAGAGCATCCATCTCTTACATGATACCTAAATCTTTCACATAGAACATCCATCTCTTACATTGAGCATTCATCTCTCACATAGAGCATCCATCTCTCACATAGAACCTCCATCTCTCACATAGAGCATCCATCTCTCACATAGAGCATCCATCTCTCACATAGAACCTCCATCTCTCACATTGAGCATTCATCTCTCACATAGAGCATCCATCTCTCACATAGAACCTCCATCTCTCACATAGAGCATCCATCTCTCACATAGAGCATCCATCTCTCACATAGAGCCTCCATCTCTCACATAGAACCTCCATCTCTCACATTGAGCAATCATCTCTCACATAGAGCATACATCTCTCACATAGAGCATCCATCTCTCACATAGAGCATCCATCTCTCACATAGAGCATCCATCACTCACATAGAGCATCCCTCACAAAGAGCATCCATCTCTCACATAGAACCTCCATCTCTCACATTATACCTAAATCTCTGACATAGAGCATCCATCTCTCACATAGAGCATCCATCTCTCACATAGAGCATCCATCTCTCACATAGAACCTCCATCTCTCACATAGAGCGGCCATCTCTCACATAGAGCATCCATCTCTCACATAGAACCTCCATCTCTTACATTGAGCATTCATCTCCCACATAGAGCATCCATCTCTCACATAGAACCTACATCTCTCACATAGAGCATCCATCTCTCACATAGAGCATCCATCACTCACATAGAGCATCCCTCACAAAGAGCATCCATCTCTCACATAGAACCTCCATCTCTCACATTATACCTAAATCTCTGACATAGAGCATCCATCTCTCACATAGAGCATCCATCTCTCACATAGAGCATCCATCTCTCACATAGAACCTCCATCTCTCACATAGAGCGGCCATCTCTCACATAGAGCATCCATCTCTCACATAGAACCTCCATCTCTTACATTGAGCATTCATCTCTCACATAGAGCATCCATCTCTCACATAGAACCTCCATCTCTCACATAGAGCATCCATCTCTCACATAGAGCATCCATCTCTCACATAGAACCTTCATCTCTCACATTGAGCATCCATCTCTCACATAGAGCATCCATCACTCACATAGAGCATCCATCTCTCACATTGAGCATCCATCTCTCACATAGAGCATCCATCTCTCACAAAGAGCATCCATCTCTCACATAGAACCTCCATCTCTCACATAGAGTTTCCATCTCTTACATAGAGCATCCATCTCTTACATAGAGCATCCATCTCTCACATAGAGCATCCATCTCTCACATAGAACCTCCATCTCTCACAAAGAGCATCCATCTCACACATTGAGCATTCATCTCTCACATAGAGCATCCATCTCTCACATAGAACCTCCATCTCTCACATAGAGCATCCATCTCTCACATGATACCTAAATCTCTCACATAGAACCTCCATCTCTCACATAGAGCATCCATCTCTCACATTGAGCATTCATCTCTCACATAGAGCATCCATCTCTGACATAGAACCTCCATCTCTCACATAGAGCATCCATCTCTCACATAGAGCATGCATCTCTCACATAGAACCTCCATCTCTCACATAGAGCATCCATCTCTCACATAGAACCTCCATCTCTCACATAAAGCATCCATCTCTCACATAGAGCATCCATCTCTCACATAGAACCTCCATCTCTCACATAGAGCATCTATCTCTCACATAGAGCATCCATCTCTCACATAGAGCATCCATCTCTCACACAGAGCATCCATCTCTCACATAGAGCATCCATCACTCACATAGAGCATCTCTCACATAGAGCATCCATCTCTCACATAGAACCTCCTTCTCTCACATGATACCTAAATCTCTGACATAGAGCATCCATCTGTCACATAGAGCATCCATCTCTCACATAGAGCATCCATCTCTCACATAGAACCTCCATCTCTCACATTTAGCATTCATCTTTCACATAGAGCATCCATCTCTCACATAGAACCTTCATCTCTCACACAGAGCATCCATCTCTCACATAGAGCATCCATCTCTTACATAGAACCTCCATCCCTCACATTGAGCATCCATCACTCACATAGAGCATCCATCACTCACATAGAGCATCCATCTCTCACATTGAGCATCAATCTCTCACATTGAGCATTCATCTCTCACATAGAGCATCCATCTCTCACATAGAATCTCCATCTCTCACATAGAGCATCCATCTCTTACATAGAGCATCTATCTCTCACATAGAACCTTCATCTCTCACATTAAGCATTCATCTCTCACATAGAGCATTCATCTCTCACATAGAACCTCCATCTCTCACATAGAGCATCCATCTCTCACATAGAGCATCCATCTCTCACATAGAACCTCCATCTCTAACATAGAATCTCCATCTCTCACATTGAGCATTCATCTCTCACATAGAGCATCCATCTCTCACATAGAACCTCCATCTCTCACATAGAGCATCCATCTCTCACATAGAGCATCCATCTCTCACATAGAGCATCCATCTCTCACATAGAGCATCCATCTCTCACATAGAGCATCCATCACTCACATAGAGCATCCCTCACATAGAGCATCCATCTCTCACATAGAACCTCCATCTCTCACATGATACCTAAATCTCTGACATAGAGCCTCCATCTCTCACATAGAGCATCCATCTCTCACATAGAGCATCCATCTCTCACATAGAACCTCCATCTTTCACATAGAGCATCCATCTCTCACATAGAGCATCCATCTCTCACATAGAACCTCCATCTCTCACATTGAGCATTCATCTCTCACATAGAGCAACCATCTCTCACATAGAACCTCCATCTCTCACATAGAGCATCCATCTCTCACATAGAGCATCCATCTCTCACATAGAACCTCCATCTCTTACATTGAGCATCCATCTCTCACATAGAGCATCCATCACTCACATAGAGCATCCATCTCTCACATTGAGAATCCATCTCTCACATAGAGCATCCATCTCTCACAAAGAGCATCCATCTCTCACATAGAACCTCCATCTCTCACATAGAGTTTCCATCTCTTACATAGAGCATCCATCTCTCACATAGAGCATCCATCTCTCACATAGAGCATCCCTCTCTCACATAGAGCATCCATCTCTCACATAGAGCATCCATCTCTCACATGATACCTAAATCTCTCACATAGAACCTCCATCTCTCACATTGAGCATTCATCTCTCACATAGAGCATCCATCTCTCACATAGAACCTCCATCTCTCACATAGAGCATCCATCTCTCACATAGAGCATCCATTTCTCACATAGAACCTCAATCTCTCACATTGAGCATTCATCTCTCACATAGAGCATCCATCTCTTACATAGAACCTCCATCTCTCACATAGAGCATCCATCTCTTACATAGAGCATCCATCTCTCACATAGAACCTCCATCTCTCACATAGAGCATCCATCTCTCACATTGAGCATTCATCTCTCACATAGAGCATCCATCTCTCACATAGAGCATCCATCTCTCACATAGAGCATCCATCTCTCACATAGAACCTCCATCTCTCACATAGAGCATCCATCTCTCACATAGAACCTCCATCTCTCACATTGAGCATTCATCTCTCACATAGAGCATCCATCTCTCACATAGAACCTCCATCTCTCACATAGAGTTTCCATCTCTTACATAGAGCATCCATCTCTCACATAGAGCATCCATCTCTCACATAGAGCATCCCTCTCTCACATAGAGCATCCATCTCTCACATAGAGCATCCATCTCTCACATGATACCTAAATCTCTCACATAGAACCTCCATCTCTCACATTGAGCATTCATCTCTCACATAGAGCATCCATCTCTCACATAGAACCTCCATCTCTCACATAGAGCATCCATCTCTCACATAGAGCATCCATTTCTCACATAGAACCTCAATCTCTCACATTGAGCATTCATCTCTCACATAGAGCATCCATCTCTTACATAGAACCTCCATCTCTCACATAGAGCATCCATCTCTTACATAGAGCATCCATCTCTCACATAGAACCTCCATCTCTCACATAGAGCATCCATCTCTCACATTGAGCATTCATCTCTCACATAGAGCATCCATCTCTCACATAGAGCATCCATCTCTCACATAGAGCATCCATCTCTCACATAGAACCTCCATCTCTCACATTGAGCATTCATCTCTCACATAGAGCATCCATCTCTCACATAGAACCTCCATCTCTCACATAGAGCATCCATCTCTCACATAGAGCATCCATCTCTCACATAGAACCTCCATCTCTCACATTGAGCATCCATCTCTCACATAGAGCATCCATCACTCACATAGAGCATCCATCTCTCACATTGAGCATCCATCTCTCACATAGAGCATCCATCTCTCACAAAGAGCATCCATCTCTCACATAGAACCTCCATCTCTTACATAGAGTTTCCATCTCTTACATAGAGCATCCATCTCTCACATAGAGCATCCATCTCTCACATAGAGCATCCATCTCTCACATAGAGCATCCATCTCTCACATGATATCTAAATCTCTCACATAGAACCTCCATCTCTCACATTGAGCATGCATCTCTCACATTGAGCATGCATCTCTCACATTGAGCATGCATCTCTCAAATTGAGCATGCATCTCTCAAATTGAGTATGCATCTCTCACATTGAGCATGCATCTCTCACATTGAGCATGCATCTCTTAAATTGAGCATGCATCTCTCACATTGAGCATCCATCTATCACATAGAACCTCCATCTCTAATACGGAACCTCCATTTCTCACATGATACTTAAATCTTTCACATAGAGCATCCATCTCTCACATAGAGCATCTATCTCTCACATAGAACCTCCATCTCTCACACAGAGCATCCATCTCTCACATTTAGCATCAATCTCTCACATAGAGCATCCATCTCTCACATAGAACCTCCATCTCTCACATAGAGCATCCATTTCTCACATTGAGCATCCATTTCTCACATTGAGCATCCATCTCTCACATAGAGCATCCATCTCTCACATAGAGCATCATATCTCTCACATAGAGCATCCATCACTTACATAGAGCAATTATCACTCGCATAGAGCATCCATCTTTCACATAGAGCATCCATCTCTCACATAGAGCATACAACTCTCACATAGAGCATCCATCTCTCACATAGAGCATCCATCTCTCACATAGAGCATCCATCTCTCACATGGAACCTCAATTTATCACTCGATACCTAAATCTCTCACATAGAACCTCCATCTCTCACATTGAGCATCCATCTCTCATACGGAACCTCCATTTCTCACATGATACCTAAATCTCTCACATAGAGCATCCATCTCTCACATAGAGCATCCATATCTCACATAGAACCTCCATCTCTCACATAGAGCATCCATCTCTCACATTGAGCATCCATCTCTCACATAGAGCATCCATCTCTCACATTGAGCATCCATCTCTCACATAGAGCATCCATCACTCACATAGAGCATCCATCACTCACATAGAGCATCCCTCACATAGAGCATCATCTCTCACATAGAACCTCCATCTCTCACATGATACCTAAATTTCTGACATAGAGCATCCATCTCTCACATAGAGCATCCATCTCTCACATGGGCCCTTACTCTCTCAGGTGAAGCATCCCCATGTATTATTTAAATCGTATTTTTGTCATTTCCTAAAACCTATACTTAACTTTAATGACTTCAACCACGCCATTTCCACCTGTCTTTTAGTAAGCTAATAAAGTCACCTGACTGTATAAGACTGAAAAAAATAGAGCTCTACCAATTCAATGACTTAAAACAGTTCATTAACATAAATACTAGACATGTATATTTGTGTATAAAATTATGATCTCGCTAATTATTATCTATTGGGGATGGAACATTTAAGCATAGTAAAAAATCTATTATTAATCTATTTTGTCTGGACGATGCTATTCAAATGTATTCTTCCTTGTAAATCTAAAGATCATTTATGCAGTAGATTATTTTGAAAGGGCTGATGTGTATTTCATAGTTCAATTGTCTAAGAGACTGAAATTGAAACGCGTACGACTGATTTAGGAAATGACCAGACGTAATGACTTTCAACTATCACAACTGAGAAAAAGTCATTGACCAGAAATATTAAACTGTGTGTAGACCACGTGACTGATTTACATTCTTCCTTGTTCATGATGCAAACGAGGCTCGTGTGTGTGGATGAGTGGACTCGTTTGAACATTTCTATTCTTTAAGAACATCTGGTAGTGTCATGGTCGCTGTAGTCAGAGGATAAACCATTATGTGTGTGGGGGTTAGCCTACCAAGTAATAATGACATTGATAAGTTAGAGAAAGACGGCAGGATATGAAACTCGAAACTCTTATTTGAAATGTAAAGTATTAACTGACAAACTTTATATCTTTTCTTTTATTTCTTAAATATTTATTAAAGTAATTTTATGGTTCTTATCTTATCTTATATAATACAGACGTTACTTCAAAAAAGAAGATGACTACGTCCTACGCGTCATGCATTTAGTCATGCATATTAACCAATGACTTAAATTCTGCCAAGTCACTGGTTTTTCTGGCTAGCTCAGGCAACCCATTCCATGCTCTAATAGCACTAGGGAAGAAGGAGTATTTGTACAAATTTGTCCTAGCATATGGGACGAGGAATGTGCCTTTATTTTTGTGTCTTTCAGAGTATTTTATTAAATTTTGTTTTGTAAACTTTTGTAATTTTTAGCGGACGTCTAAAAGGGAAAAGTAGCTATTCGTTTCGTGTGCTGTGTTTGTCCGTCCGTCTATTTTGTGTAAACCTCAAAAAGTAGAAGAGGCATTGAATTTCAAATTTCTTGATATTTTAGAGCTTAAAGAGTTTAGGTTCAACCTCTACATATTTACATCATTTTACATCTTCTGGAAGTGAAACTTCCATTTTAGTGAACCAAAACTTACAGACTTATAGTAGAAGTAGTATACTAATTTCTAGCTAAGTTGCAGCGTTTTCGTCACACAATCCGAAATGAAAATATAAAGTACTAGCAATATGCACCGGTAACGCACTTTGATTTGTTCCTAGGCCTTTTATTGTTATTGATTTCCTGAACACCCCCTTCTGTTCTTTGTCTTTCTTTTATTCTAATAATTAGGCCACATTTTATCATTCACCTTACATACATTTTAAGTCGAGAGTTAGTGAATCTGTTACAATGAAATTGTACGTCCCGCTCACTTTCTCTCTCTCTCTTGTCTTATAAAATACAGACGTTTTTTCAAAGAAGAACATGATTACATCTTACGCGTCATGAATGTTAACCAATGACTTAAATTCTGCCCAATTCATTTGTTTTTCTGGCTAGCTTAGGCAACCCCTTCCATGCTCTAATAGCACTAGGGAAGAAGGAGCATTTGTACACATTTGTACACATTCCTAGCATATGGAACGAGGAATGTGCCTTTATCTTTATGTCTTTCCGAGTATTTTATTAGATTTTGTTTTTGTATTTGAAGATTATGGTTCAGTGTTTTATGCATAATTGCTACTTTACATTTAAGTCTTCTATCCTGAAGGCTTTTTAGATTTAGTGATTTTACTAAAGGTGTTACTCTAGTCAAATGTGAAAATTTGTTTGTTATGAATCTCACTGCTCTATTTTGTGTCTGCTCCAGTTTCTTAATGTTTTCTTCAGGATGCGAACGAATTCTATTCTCTCTCTCTCTTTCTCTCTCTCTCTTTCTCTCTCTCTCTTTCTCTCTCTCTCTTTCTCTCTCTCTCTTTCTCTCTCTCTTTCTCTCTCTCTGTATATATATATATATATATATATATAACGATCATCAATGGTGCTAATGTCAAGATATTTTATGATGTTAGATGTCATGTTAAAGATTATCTTGATCTGAACAGCACAATCAATGATCGTGGTTGCCGAGGATCTAGAAATCGTTCTCCTCTCTTCCTAATGTTAACATCCTTTTCAGTATAATTTATCACAGTGCGCACCTTCTAGCTTAGATGGCGGTGCGCATGGCGGATTTATAACAATATATATATATATCTTTTTCGCTCTTTGAAACCCCCATTTTGTTTTTTTTTACCTGCGCATTTGTAGACTTGATGTGGAAAAACCCGATTCATAATTCTCCTAGACACATAAAGGCTCTCAAAATAATGGGCTTGTTGATTTTAGTAGCACTTAAACTTATTCCTCACCTCCCGCCAACAACAAAAAGTTAGCCCCTCGTAAACATTCCCGCTCCAACTTTTCTACATTTCTCTGAGTAGTTTGTTCTCTACGTAAAAAGAACTATCCATTTGGTTTTAGTAATTACAATTGTTTATTTGACCCCATTGGAATGTCAAGAAATGACAATAGATCTAAAATTTAGATTTTCAATGCTATTATAGTATTAGGATTTATTTATTTATTTATATTTTGGCAGTGTTACAAAAAGTACCATCCTTTGCTCTCTCTCTCTCTCTCTCTCTTTCTCTTTCTCTCTCTCTCTCGAAAGTAAATAAATAAAAATTAACTCTGAGACCATTTTTTAGAAAGATCAAAACAAAAAAGTGAGATGAATTTCTTGAGCTATAAATGTGATGATGCACGCAACCCACGTATGTCACCATACAGCTAAAGACCACACAGCTTCCAAACCTGTCCAAGAGACAATCAGAAAGTCTGGAGCAGTCAAAATGTTTTTAGACACAGCTTCGTCTTCCTAGCGGGGGGGGGGGGTACAGAAATTAACGCTTGGCCTGAACCAAGCCGACGTTGGCCTGCCCTGCACTATTTTCAAGGTCTGTTTAGCCTACAACATACATTCGATGAAGTCGTCAAATGAATGATTGAAATAATGTGAACCGTTAAAATGAGACGTCTTTTTTTAGTTACACCCTCTGGGTATGCAAAGGTTAAATATTAATGATAATAATAATGCTGAACTTATGTTTACTAGTAAAGGAAGTAAAAGAAATATATATTTCATAAGAAACGTGTGACAGTAAAACGACATAAAAATGTCAATGTCTATATAAATGTCTATGTCTATATAAATGTCTATGTCTATATAAATGTCTATGTCTATATAAATGTCTATGTCTATATAAATGTCTATGTTTGTATTTGTACAAGAAACTGGCTTCTCTAAAATGAAAGTTTATCAGCTTTTATTTTGTTCTAGATGAAAAAAAACGTATTTTGCGAGTGATATAATCTCCAATTTAATTTCAAACTATAAAGCCGTTGAGATAGTGTCTCTTCAATCTTGATTAACTGGACTGGTTATTATACGTCAGGAACTCTTCAATAACACACTGACTTAGCGAGTGACAGATCGATTCCACATTTTTTTTCAGCTTAACTTTACAACAGTCTTTTAGTCTCATGTCTGTCTATCACGAACTTATTCTTTTTTTTTCGCTATAACCGTAACTTTCAGATTTGTCAACACTGCGTGAGAAATGTCTCTTTTAAGACATCCTATAATCCTAGACATTTCTGGGGAACAAAGTCCATTGTAAACATCCACAGGGCAACGATGTGCGTCTTTTTATTTGACCTTAATCCATAATCATAAAATAAAAGTGATTTAAAGAAAACTAGCCTGATGATGTGTCAGCTTGTGGAGATAGTTAAGTTTGGTCATGGGACAAAATGCATCCTAAGAATTTGAAGTCTATAAATATGGCAGCATATGGCTCATTAGGGGAAAATATTTAAAATCACTTGAAAGACGTCAGGGGAATTAAGCGGGCAGTGTTTTGAACTAGGGGCTGTCGTGTGGAAAATCCAAAGCGCATATCACCACAACTATGTTTTAGTGTCATGGAGAGAATATTAAATGATCAGTGTCGCCATCTAAACAAAAAAAATAAAATACAATAATAAAATAATATAATAAAAAAAAATATATAAAAAAATAATTTTAAAAAATAATTCTTTAAGCGAACCTGATTAGAAGGGTGATTGGATAATGCTAAAAAGTGCTCAAAAAGTAAGCTTCACTGTTTCATACACATAGACAATCAACTGGTGGCAGCGGTGGGATGTACGTGTTGTTGTTTAAGTTTGTTTTTTTTGTTTACAATATTCCCCGAAATGTTTTTTTTTTTTAAAGAAAAGTGATGTTGTTATGGTGCGCAAAGGTGAACTCGTTCAATATAATAAAGTGTTGTTCTCCGCCATGACACTAGTGGTTGTTGTTTGCTTATTTCTGACTGTAAACCTAGATCTTAATTAACAATATTCATCTGAGCGGACACATCGAAAAGACATTCTTAGTTAATCGCTTTATATCTCCAATGTTTCCAAAACAAAATTTTTTTTCAAAAAAAAACTTTTTAATGTATTTAAAATATAAGGCTGTAGAAAGATGAACAAAAAGACTTTGATTCAAATATATTATTTTATTTGTCTGTGCATTGCTCACGGACAAACAAACACACACACATTCGCACTGAGACACTCACGTTTCCGCCAAGTCATATGCTGCCGAGGCACTCATTGGCACGGAATTCTGAAGATTAAGAACTAGAGCCGCTCTTCAAGTGTGACCATGTTAAACAGTTCGTCAACAATAGTACACGGTGTCAGAACAAAGTAGATGACAAGTCTATGTCTAGTAAAATACATACTAACAGGAGATATATAGGGAGCCTAATTTTTAATACACTCCTCCCACTATAACGATAAAAGATGATTCCACTTGTACACAGGGTGTTTCTAGAAATAAATGGACATTTCAGTTGGTTTGTTAGTATATATACTCCGTAGCACACCACAATAAACGAAGTAGATCTAAATTCAAATGTTTTTGTTTTAGTAATTAGTCACGTGACATTTCAGAAACCGTTGGGGATGGCACAAATGAAGCAGCACACGTACTAAATAAAATATAAAAAAAAGTGCCTAGTTGAGAAATGATACGACAAACATCTTCTAGCTGGTCAGCTAGGGGGGGGGGACCTAAGAACAGGAGCATTACTTGGACAGAACCACGGACAGTAAAAGTGGGACCAAGGCTGCCAAAACTCCAAAGCTTCCCTGGAAATACAAGAAAAAGGGTACATATTACTAGATTTAGATATAAAAACATTGACTATTCTCCAACTTTTTGTCTCTCTTAGTACAATTACTCTTAACAGCTTTCAAAATATTCATTGCAAAACATGTGCAGAGCCTGGACACAGATTTTGAAAAATGCTCTAATCATTTTCCTAGAAATGTGACAGTTTATGTATATATATTTGGGAAAAGAATTACTAGTTCATTGGCAAATCACGGTAAGCTCTTTTTAGACAATTATGATTTTTTTTTAGATTTCATAATCTTTACAATTAAATTTGGTCAATGGGCATTCTATAACTTGAACACGCACAATAGAGCGGGTTTTCCCGCATATAGTCATGATTAAAGTGTTAAATAAATGAATAATTTCATGATGTAAACTGTCTTCTAAGTGTGCAGTTGAGATGAGCAGTTCTATCTATCTATCTATCTATCTATCTATCTATCTATCTATCTATCTATCTGTCTATCTCTGTCTGTCTGTCTATCTCTCTGTATATCTCTCTATCTCTCTATTTATCTCTCTATCTCTCTATCTATCTATCTATCTATCTATCTCTATCTATCTATCTTTCTGTCTGTCCCTGTCTGTCTATCCCTGTCTGTCTGTCCCTGTCTGTCTATCTCTCTGTCTATCTATCTATCTATCTATCTATCTATCTATCTATCTATCTATCTATCTCTGTCTGTCTATCTATCTCTCTGAATATCTATCTATTTCTCTATTTATCTATCTATCTATCTATCTATCTATCTATCTATCTATCTGTCTGTCTGTCTGTCCCAGTCTGTCTTTCTGTCCCTGTCTGTCTATCTCTCTGTATATCTATCCCTATCTATCTATCTCTCTGTATATCTATCTATCTATCTATCTATCTTTCATCTATCTATCTATCTATCTATCTATCTATCTATCTATCTATCTATCTATTTTTATTTATTCTTCATTGTATGTATATGGTTGTTTACAAATCCATGAAAAGATTGATACATTCGTTTACACGATTCCTTAGTCAACTATGATAATGTTTGGCCAGAAGCATAACTACTAGCAGAGCCTCGTGAAACTAGCAGTTTTGTTAACTACTAAACCAGGGTAGCTATATGAGTTCCAATGTAAATATATCTCATTACTAGAACTAGACATCTTCGGATTAGTAGAAGATGGCTCAACCATTTAACAATCTTATCAATGCAAACTAAGCACATTGATGATACTTGTGTGTGTGTTTGTGTGTCGGTGTGTTTACCTCTCTTTTGAATTACTGAGATACACATTTTATTTTTTTTATTAAAAAAAAATGCATCTAATAAATTAAATACCAAACAAATGTAGTTTTAGGCTGCAATGGTTAATTCTACAAAAAAAAGTATATATATTTATCTAGATGTACACATATTGGAATAATTACAATTTTTTCTGATCCGTTTCCAGCGCCATGAGCGTCACCGTGAGCATCTCCGTGGGCGTCACCATGACCAGCAGCTGCTCCGTGGGCATCGCCGCCGTGAGCGTCGGCGGCTCCATGGGCATCCTAGGAAGTAATCACAAGAAAAGTGCAACTTTTAGACTTTTAGAACTACCTTTTCAGTTGGCTGTGTCAGACATACAGTGTAAGCCCCCCTGGGTGGACTATACATCGCTGTTCTTATGTTCTTTAGATATTGAGTTTTTGTTTCTAGATCTTATATAATTTAATTTAAAGTTCTTTAGCACTAGGCTGTACGAGGGAGAATATGGGCAGCCGTACTATGACAAAACACCTTGAAAATCATTCCTATTATTTCAATACATTCCCAAAGTATGTATATTTCTAGTCTTATATGCTATTGTAATGCTATATTGTTTTATTGTAAGCTGGGTTACTACTGTCTGAAGGAGGAATAACGGAGTTAATTTGTATCGTCAATCTCCAGGACATTATATTGGCCAGTGACCAATACTTTTATTTTTAATTAGGGGGAAAGGTAGGTAACTTTAAAGTGTGGCATTTTATTGTAACTAGAAGTTAATTTTGTTTACAAAGCTTATATCATCTCCGTCTGGTAACAAATTTGGACACGTTCTTCCTTTCACTCATATTCTTCCTTTCACTCACATTCTTCCTTTCACTCACATTCTTCCTTTCACTCACATTCTTCCTTTCACTCACTTTCTTCCTTTCACTCACATTCTTCCTTTCACTCACTTTCTTCCTTTCACTTACATTCTTCCTTTCACTCACTTTCTCGAATCAAGTTGAAATTTTACACAATTATTTATTGGTGTAGACAAGACATGAATTTAAAAAAAACTAACCAGTTAGTAAATTAAATACTAGTAATTAATTATTTTGTTTGATGCCAACAAGGGAAGTTAAACCTTCGGTATTCACAGATATGGCTAAATTGGTACGTTTTGTCCCCTTATATATTAAGCACGCTATTTCTTTTCAACAATCATTGATGGTACCAAACAAAACACGAATCAAGTACAAATAAAACAATTAGACATTTATTTATTGGTAATTAAATATTTTGCTTGAAATCAAATAAAGCAAATAGCTAAATAGCTTCCATTTTATTGAGAGATATAATTGTAAGGGAGGAGTTCTTCACCATAGATATTTTTATTAGTGTTCAATACTTACATGTGCTCCATGTCCGGCATCTGAAAATAGAAGGAAAAAAATGAATCCACTACGACTTCTAATTCAGAAAGCTATAACTAGATGTAAGATTCTTTCAATTCCTTAACGATTGTAGTGTTTTAAAGTTGTTTACTTTGACTAAAAGAAACTCAGCCGCATTAAACACAAAGAGAAAGCCGACTAGAACTCTAATCTTGTCTTATCGCAATAGTTTACTGTTAATTAAATAAGTTTTTGTTTAATTTGTTTCGGAAGTTTTACCAGGAATAAAGATTTATATCGTAGGCCAGATTTCAAGTTGGATTTCTAGGGAAAGGTAGCTGATAAAGTTTAAACTTGAGACTATTTCATGGCAGTACGAAGTATTTGACAGGCAACCATTCCAACCAAGAAACTAGTTTTGTGTGTGTGTATATAAAGCACATCTATATGTATTCTTATGGTTCGTAACATGTAACTTGCTACTAACAGCAGATGAACATTAGTAGTAAAAAGTGCAAACAAATATGATACCCCCTACTTTTGCTAGAAGTACTGAAGTACTTAATATCCAGTACGTCTGAGTAGGACGAAAGGTCTCTATCCCCCCCCCCCTTATCATTTATTGTAGGCAATTACTTTTATTTATATTTATTACCATCAAAATACAACCATGTCGACCCTAGTCAATAAAAAAAATGTATCTCTAATTCTCTTTTCTTTCTATCAAACCGTTATTAGTATTGATTGGTCTTGTTTTGAACAATGTACAAATATAAACTAGAAAACTACAATACAAAAAAAATATATAAGTTGAATGCGTACAAAGTTATTAGATCGGAGACAAGAGGAGAGCGGAGGATGCAGAAGATAAAATCAAATAAATTCTTCGCTAAATCTTTATTAATGATGCCATTAAGTTTGACTGGACATCGTGCAAGCATCTTCATCTATCTCGCGGTTTACTGAGTAGGTAACAAGAAAACCCTTTCAGTGGAGTTGGTCATTCTTACTGGTGATAAATGTTTCCTATAGGTCTAATGTGTTAAGTGTGATTTATTGTGGAGTAGCCGAATACTGCCCGAGGCCCGGGGGCCTTAGTTTGTGTATCACTGATCCAGTGCTATGTTTCCTTATGTAGCTACTATAAAACTTTAAAATACTATGAAAATGGGTTTACCCGATTTGTTCCAAAGTTTCGTTCTTCAACAGAGATACAATTTGGTATTTGATTCTTTTATTATTGGGGCCTTCTTTTTGTGGGAGAGACATTTAACATACACTACGGTCACCGCCCTGATCTAAGAAAATGTCATTCCAAATTTTATCAAGATAGATCAAACGGTTCTGATTTCCATTCGGGACATACTGTATATATGCACATATATTTATACAGTCATACATACATACATACGTACATATATTTACATATATACATACATACATACATACATACATACATAGTCATACATACATACATACATAGTCATACATACATAGTCATACATACATACATATATATACATATATATACATATATATATACATATATATATATATACATATATATATACATATATATACATACATATACAATACATACATACATACATACATACATACATACATACATACATACATACATACATACATACATACATACATACATACATACATACATACATATGTTATATTATCACAATACACTAACAATACTGATGTTTAAAAGTTACACTCCATTTTTATTAACGCGAAACAAGGAGAGACCAACCAGCAGAGACTAATACACAGTGAATACACACTACTGTTATTATTATTATAAAAGAGCGAGCATTCATTCTCTGGCGAAGCCAGGGTCGAGTTTCGTTAAAGGGAAACAAAATTCATCGTAGTCCCTTTATCAGCTTCCACCGAGGAAGTTGCTGGTGATGTGGCAGGTCTGCAGAAGTACCGCCCTCTGACAGGCAACGAGAATGTTCCTAGGAATGCCAAGGGCCTTGAAGGTATCTCTGAGTTCAGTTGTTATTATTCCCTCGGTTGATATGACAATGGTGTATATTGTTATTTTAGATAATTTCCATAAACGCTTAATCTCCAAGCCAAGGTTCCCATATTTTCGTTGTTTTTCCAGCTCAGTTTTTTTTTAAATTATGAGATAGTGGTACGGCGATGTCAATAATGGTAGCAGCCTTTTCTTTTTTATCGACGAGCAGCAGCTCAGGGCGATTAAAATCTACCGTTTTGTCAGTCAAAATAGGCCTATCCCAGTACATCAGATGATCCGTAGACTCGAGAACCTCTTGTGGTGAGTATTTATAATATGGAGGAGTATTTTTACCGATCAAATTGTGTGTCAAAGCCAAGTGCTGGTGTATTAGCTTTGCAAATTGGTTATGGCGACCTAGGTAGGCAGATTCCGATAGGGCTGAACATCCCGCCATTATGTGTTCAATTGACTCACCCCACATTTCCACATTTTCGGCATTTGTCAACAATATTGAGTTTTAGGATGTTTCTCGTAATTTTTTGTTCTAATTACTCTGTCCAGTATTGCTGTGACAAAGCTCTCAGTTTCAGGGTAAAGATGACCTGCTTTTAGCCATGCTGAAAAAGCAACCTTGTCAATGTTGTCCCCATGTAATAAAAGCGGAAATTTTCCGTGGAGTGTTTTTTCTTCCCATTGGCGAATCTCATGCCCGACGTCGTCCAAACCGACATTAACATCAACATTGTTTAGGTTCAGAGGGGTTATTATTATTATATTACTTTAGGCTCTTAATTTGTCAGTTCCACGATAAGAAATATTTGAATTTTTTGGGTAAAAATAAACTTCACATTTAAGTGCATATTTATTTCTTTTTATGAATGATGTGTCTGAACAGGGTCGGACTTAGGTAAATAAAGACCCTGCATTGAATTTTATAGATGCCTCTTTTCTCTTCATAAGACTTTAAGGAAAATGAATTTTATTAAGTATGAAACTTTGAAATGTATGTAATTGTACGTTTCATCACATTTTTATTCATCTTTTAGTTTGCATATTTTTTTTAAAAAATATTTTAGTTACTAAAGACATTTTGTGGCTGCACTGTCTCCAAGGCTCTTTAATGACCACTTGATTCTATTCGCCAGGTGAGAATAACCTCCAGGCATTGCTTCGAGTATACTTTTTTAAAACTTAATTCCATATAAAATTACAAATTAATAATTTAAACTAAAACCTTTCTTTCATTTTTAAACACATTTTATGACGACATTTTTAAAACTGTCGAAATTAAGCACCTGTAAATAAATATATCCCCAGAGAATACAAGAGCAATATGATTATTTAACTAGAAATATTGTAAGACAAATTCCATTCAAAAAAGATGTCAAGGTTCGAGACTAAAGCTGCATTTATTTGCTTTTTAAAGTTGTTTTCTAATTCTAATGTAATATAATATTACAATAATAATACCAGTAATTGTTATTGAAGTATCTAGGTTAAACATATTACTGTAAATCAACTCAGTGTCTTCTAGCGTGATAGACTTTAGCCAGGCTTTTTTTTGGGGGGGGGGGGATTTTTCTTTCCCCCTACCCGCCAATATATATATATTGTAACTGTATATATAACTGTATATATCTATATATATATATATATATATATACTAGACATATGTTACCCGCGACCCGCGGGTCTTTATTTGCGCATTACTGTCGATATAGTCACAATTAAACGAAATAATAATGTAATAAGTAAAGCGAATATGTCAATGTAAAAATAGTGTGAATGAAGATATCAAATAAAAATAGCTAATAGGCTTAAATCCATTTTTTCAAATTAAAACATTTGTTTGTAGGCCTATATATATTTGATTGAAATTTGAGATGAATAGACTTAATTTTGTATGTTCATGTGTTAAAGTATAAAGTAGATCTTGAGGTAGACATAGATCTAAATCTACACTAATTTAGAGTTAAAAATTGGCTTTTATAGAGTTCATTCTGTGTTGCGCATGCGTGACCTTTTTTTCATGAATGAATATAGGCCTATCTCAACACGGCTACGCAACTTTAGCGAATAGCGAACGAATATATTAAAATGCTTTAAAAAAACACATTTGAATGCTAAATTGATTAAAATATCAAATGAATGGACAATAATTAGTATGCTAATGTGTTAAAGCACAAAACTATCTTTGCGAAAAGAAGTTTTATCATCTTAGAGTTCAATAAGAGTTTTAGACCTAGACCTAGGAATAGACTCAGTAGAGAGATGTGTTAATGTGTAACCAATTGGTAATGTCTAATGAAAGAATGTTCGCCAGGAAATCTGTAGTCACATATATCAGGAACTAATTTATGTAAAAAATGCTTTTAAAACACAAAATTGAAGGTTAATTTTATTATATAATGAAATCAATTGATCTTCTTTTGCATTTTCATGTGTCAAAGTAAAAAAATATGTGCGCAAAGTGTATTTCTTAAAATTAGATCTAGGTCTAAATCCTTTCGATCTTTTCTCATGTCAAAATTGTTAACCATGTCCTAGATCCATAAAATACTATAGCTGTAATAGAGTCGGACAACTTTATTTTTTTTGAGGGTCTTCAAGTTTGTTTTAGGGCTACAATACATACACTACAGTCTAAGTTAGTATCCAAGGAACATTCCCGCCTAGTTTTATCAAGATTGGTCAAGAGGTTTTGATGTCTATAAGTAACATACATACATACATAAACCTCACATTCTACTTTACAATATAAATATATATATATATATATATATATATATATATATATATATATATATATATATATATATATATATATATATATATATATATATATATATATATATATATATATATATATATATATATATATATATGTTTGTGTGTGTGTGTGTGCGCGCGCAAAAAATTAGTCACTAAACTACGACCCCCCCCCTGCCGGGAGGGGATTTCATTTGGGGGGGGGGTCCCCGCGGCCACGCCTATGGACTTTTATTCATTTATGTCTACAAAAAAAAAAACCTTTAGAAAGCAAATATTGAGATAACTAAGGTAATAATAGCATCTACTTGTTGAAGTGGCTTTTCATTATCTCTGTAGATATTCAAGTCGAGCTATGTACTATTAGGTTGCTTCTAGACATCTCATGGCCACCATTTGATACACAGGTCATTGTGTAGATAATAAAGTTGATGAATGGGCCAGGTGAATAAATATGGAGAGGGTGCGGCTGGTGTTGGTTTCCACATTCTGATTGGTAGGCATTGATACGACACGTGACATAAACTGTACTACGAAAAGAACGCGATTAGGAACTGACAAGAAATGACAAGCTGTTTATGTCAACCTAAAACAAGCGGAGAACTGACAATATGTTTATGTCAACCTAAAACAAGCGGAGAACTGACAATATGTTTATGTCAACCTAAAACACGCGGAGAAATGACAACCTGTTTATGTCCACCTAAAACACGCGGAGAAATAACAATATGTTTATGTCAACCCAA
>JAZGLO010001530.1:0-180000 GCA_036873155.1 Biomphalaria sudanica
ATTTTCATGGCAACAGTTGGTGAAATGTATCAAGGCGCATCAATACCTCAAACCCAACACAGAGTTTACCTATTACTATCAAGCCGCATCAAAATATACTTACAGTGAATATGTTTGAGAATGGTTAATTGTTTGGAAGATGTGTCACGATATCACCAATATAAATACATTTTCAGAATAGCTTAAAACAGAGGCACTAAAATCTTCAATAACAGCCGACATCGAAATATAACAACGCATAGATATTAAAACACCTATGACCACCGCTGGATTTACCTATAGCAACATAAGCTATATTTGAGGGTCCCCGGATGATTGGAGCCCCCCCCCCCCCAAAATTAATTTTAGTGATCTGATCACAAGGGGCCCAATATCTCATAAAGCTTAGGGCCTTATTAAGTCTAAATCTAGCCCTGCATATAATCCTTTTGTTGACGTCTTAAGGGAAACAACACAAGAGGACCACTACAAGGCATTCTATTACCAACCTATTTACTTTGCTGTCTGTGATGTCACATTTTAGTTATAGCCAGCCCAACTGTCTCTTGATTTGATTTTAACTGCTCTTGTCCTACTGGGAGAAAGAGCGTCTCTCGTATACTTATAGGAAACATTAGCTGGAGATTAGGTCCCCTCCAAATATTTAGCACTGACGTATAATATATGCACTTATAAAGGGCCCCCGTATCGCAAATAGCTTAGGGCCTTTTCAAGTCTACATACTGCACTGTCTATTACCAGTTCAAACTTTAACTCCATCTAAGGTTATCCTGGAGTATAGACGAGAGCAAGTTGCTGAATGCATGTGTATGGGGTGATACCATCAACCTGACGTGAACGCTTTTCAATATTTTGTTTTCCTTTTGATTCAACATTCAAGTGGTCTTTCATTTGGATTGTCACGATGAATGAGTCTTTAAATATGAGTGGGGGGGGGGGGGCGGGGAAGAAGAAAAAAAGCCGCTTGCTTGTCATTAAAGACGTTGAACTTAATCGATGGAGTTTCTGAAGTTCTATTACTGCTTCTATACTGTTACATTAGTGCGTTTAGCCACAGGGCAGTTTTCCTACATTTCACAGCAGCCGCAATGAAGGTGTCCGACGAGATGAAGGGATGACCTAGAACGGCTGCCTTACTTTGGACGATGCCTCGGGAGAAAAAAACGTTAAGATTTGATTTTTTAAAAGGCTTTTTAATTTATTAAAGAAATCAGTGGTCCAGTAGAGTAGGTTAAGTTCACCTTTAAGACCATGTGATCTATGGTAATGATAATGTAAAGGTCATCAGTTTCTATGGCTCACGGTTAACGGGGGTGTCACGCGGCCAGCACATAGATCAAAATTCTTTACAACAGGTACAAATAAGAGCTGCATGGACTCAGAGGTGCTCTAAGGATCTTGTAAATATCCCAGTCTTTATTAGATTTCAAACCCGGGATCCCAAGTTTAGAAGCCAAGCGCTTAACTACTCAGCCACCGCTCGGTATCCAAATCATTGGTCAAGCTAAAATAATATTTGCTAGTGTTACCCTGTTTACATTTAGTCAAAACTTGTAATCCATAAAAAACAAACATAGTATTCAGGTAGGAGACTACGATTTTGATTGACTTCGCCTACTAGCGTAATGACATGGGCGTATCAATCAGGGAAATGATATTGTTGTCTCCTCAATTACGAGGAACATTTTGCAGGCCAATTCTTCTCTAAATTAACGGAAATTCCCCAGAGATTTCAATCCCAGGAAGCCATGCACTGACTAAAATTCATGCTGTTAACTTTAGAATAGCTTTAAAAAAAAAAAGGATGCCTTTGAAAATAATCAGATTGAAAAGAGAAGCAATTTGAATAATGTTCTGGTAACGACAGGGGCCATCTCTAAATGAGAAGTCAATATAGGTAGCTTTGTTCTGAGCCAGAGAGTCTGGTTTGTATTGCTTGTCCTTTGAACACCAGAGTAATCGATTGCAAATTAGCCATTGAATTCAATTAAGTAGGTCAGTGTACCTGATTTTATTAACTTTATACGATGAACAGACACTTAAGTATAATGACTCTTTAAAACAACGCCGTCTTTTTTTTTAACTTAGCTATTTCCCTTAGGGAATGGCAAGGTCCAGGAAAAATATTTAATTACAAAAGTTTGTGTGGTGGGTCACAGAAACTACGAATGGCGAATAGAGTAAGAGTAAGAGTAATCTATAGAGCAGATCATCTGTTTCTATGGCCCACGGTTAATGAGGGTATCATATGGCCAGCACAACGACCAACCGCCTTTACTTTTTGTCCCATCTAATGCCAGGTACACATCAAAGCTGGCTGACTCGGAGGCGCGCAAAGATCCCGAAATTAAAAATCACTGTCACCAGGATTCGATCTGTGGACCTCCGGTTTGGAAGCCAAGCGTTTTACCACTCATCCGCCTCGCCTTGGAAGAGTTCAAGGTATTAGGTTTCTTTTGAGGTTGACCCGTCTCTAGCACATACAGCACGACAAGGCAGCCGGTAGAGCTCAAAGTACGCGTTCATGAAATAGTCAAAATTATGTAAACTTTTTTTTCTGCAAAAAAAAAAAAGGGGGGGAGGGGGGAATGCATAGTATTTTCTAAAAGTACAGGGAACAAAATCTATTTTTAAAAAAGGTTACAAAGACAGTTTGTGTGGAAACACAAACTCAAAATCGGCACTTGAAGCAGGTTTCAATATTTTCAGAAGAATATCGGTATTAAATTCTATCAGAAGTGATCCACCCAGGCAGTTAAAAAGGCAGGTGTCAATATTTTCAGAAAGATTATCATAATGAAATTCTATCAAAGGCAAATGACGGAGAGAATTGGAGAAATAAGTTTGACAGATCCTGTGTGGTGCCCCAAAGGTCCCGCAGAGCAAGGGGTAGGTAAAAGTGAATGTGAAGCTAGATGTGAACCTGACCTTATAATGAGTATCTAATTAATCTAATTGTTTTGTAAAGGGTCAGTCAAGAAAACAAGATTACAAAGAGAGTTTGTGCTGACACACAAACTCAGAGGCGGCCCCCGTGGGAGACGGATCCCTGTCGGATCCGCATTTGGCGGGTCGACTGAGGATGGCATCGAGCAGGGTATGAAACCGAGACCGTAGAGATAATCAGTCCTGCGCGCTAACCGCACGACCAGGCATTGCTCTTAATCTAATGACAAACTGGTTACAAACTAATAGCCTACTATTGATAATATACCTACACATTACGGAATGACAACTACCGGATATGTACAATATGTCAGAAGAGCGATTTTAGATAATCTTTTGTTATTGAGCATTTTCATTTAAATGGAACCAGAATGAAGATGTAGATCTACCTAAATTAAACTACTAATTTAGCACTCTCAATATCTATATCTACTAGATCTAGATCTAAAATATATATTTGGGATAATATAGATGTAATTTAGATAAGATTTATATAAAAAAAACACTAGATTAATAGACTAATTGCAAAATGAAATATTAAAATGGTAGATTAGTTTTAGTATTTTATAACAATGCAATATTGACAATCTAGACGTTAGAAATAAAAATCTACACTTTAAGCCTAGAAATTTAAATTATAGATCTTGATCTAGTCTAAATCATGGCTGTCTGGTAGTGCGGTTTGCGCGCTGGACTGTCGTTCGGATTCATCGATGTTCTCAGGTTCAAACCCTGCCCGCTCCCATCCCCCGTCGTCCTACAGGAGGTTTGGACTACAACTCTGAAGGAACATCCAAAACATGTAAAACAACAAACATTCTAAACTAGACCAAGAAATTCTAGATCTAGATTCTATGAAAATTCATAAGAGATACACATAACTGTTAGCATACTGTAACAATTCCTCCCTTACATTTACGTAATTGTTTTAGAATTGGTGTATTTTTTTGAAAAAATCGCTTGCATAATTAATTTTATAAACTAAACGGTTTGCTTTTAGAAAATCAAAAGTAGCCGTTGCACCTAAACTTTTCAAGCCGCATTTAATGATGAAATAATATTTTTCATATCTCTTCTAGTTTTCGAGATCTAAGTGTGACAGACGGAGAGACGAACATTTTGCACAAACCTAATAGCGGCTTTTTCGCCTTACGGGGGCCGCTAAAAGACTATTCCGTAAAAAAAAAAGTCCTTTAGTTTTATGTTGTAAGACAATCTCCCGCCAAAATGGTTGCATAATTCATAATAGCATAGCCTTACACGAATCGCGCCTTTACGGCCGCGTCCTACTTCGCATACAGTTGGTGTGAAGTATCTAAACTGAAATCCAATATGACAATGTATCCGAACTTAATCTTACCAACATCGTATAGTACATTGTATTATTATTATTATTTTTTATAGCTTTTATATAGCACTACTTTCATGCCTATGCTTATAGCATGCTCAGAGCGCTTTGGTCCAATCTCATTTATGGACCAGTGGGGGGAAGGGGTATCTAGGAGTTGGTTTTCCATGTAAACGTTCAGTAAACGCAACTCTGCCCGAGTCGGGTGTCAAACCTCGAGCCCCCTTCTAGGTAGCAAAGATAAGCCAAGTTCAAGCGCAACTTAGCCTCTCGACCACGCTTCCCACCATCCATTGCATTTTTGTCCAGCAAAGAAAATAAAAGAGTTAGTCTACAATCAATAAAACTGTCCAGTTTTTACAATCTTATCTGCAAAATCACGTAGTAATAAAAAAAAAAAAGTAATAACAAATAAGTAGACTTTGATTTAGAAAGTAATTTAAGATAGAATTTTATTTTTGTTGTCAAAACTCTTGGTTAATATTAATACTTTTAATATTAAGTCGTTTAGATAAACACAATGCAAAGAGGATTCTCATACAATGCTTTAGGGCTTAAATTCAACAAGTCAGAGCTAATCATTGTTGTCCTGAAGTTGGCTTATAAACAAAAATACTACTTATAAAAAGCTAATTTAAAGCTTCCCTTTTAGACCTTGCTATCTATAGGGCAGATGATGTAAAGGTCCTATGTTGTGTGGTTCATTGTTAAGGAGGGTGTCTTGTGGCCAGCACAACGACCAGCCGCATTTACTTTTCCTCAACTAATGTCAGGTACCTATTAGAGCTAGGTGGACCCACCAGGATTCGAACCCGGTATCCGGGTTTGGAAACCAAGCACTTTACCGCCGCATCTCCAAAATGAATTAGATTAAATCTAAATGGTTAGCACTTTACTGAACAGTTTTTAATTATTTTAAAGTGTTTTATAATTTAAACGTTTCCTAACGTGGATAAATTCTCAATTGATTCTCTTATTAAATACATATGTTGATGTTGATGTCTAAAAAAATACAAAAAAAAAATTCATTTCAAATGTTCAAGTTCATATTCTATTAATTTGAATGGTATATGTTGCCTCAAGGAGTTTCCAATGTTTCTTGATAATACTTATGTCTTATCTTGTCTTTCAACGCTATGATTCTACAGTGAATCGATACTTCAACGTATTTCCACCTCTGTGGATACAACTTCAATCTAACCAGCTTTAAACTTAGCCGTGAAGCTTATAAAAGATGTCATGAGATCCAAGTTTTAAAAATGTTATTTATTATAGTTGTCTATTGAATACACATATTTTATGTTTTGGGGAAAAGTTAAGAGTATGGTCATATGACCAATGCATTATAAAGAGCAGAACGATTCAATATTCCTATGAGTCATAATCTCTGCCTATGGTCTCGTTTGTAAATTCATGGATCAGGTCTGTAGATGTCGATCACACGTATGTGCGCGTTCAGAGGCGTCGCAGACGTTGGTGCCCCCCAGTGAGATTTGCAGCACTTATTCCGAAAAAATGTTAGTTTTAATTTGGCTTGGTTTGTTTCTACTTTTTGTAACTAAGAAAAGAGTTAGAGCTTAACCTACACGCATTGACTGGTACACAACTGTAACATAGCGGCGTTTTGTTTTTTGTTCTTTAAAAGGTCCTAGAAAAATTGTATCATTTCATTCAAGTCAGAAAGTTGTCACGTGGAGCGGCACCTCTCTCACTCCCCCCTAACATCATCATGATACACGTTTTTGTGTGTAAGAAATAAATCCCAAGAACTATTTACAAATGTAATGACATGAATGATCTAAAACTAATTGATACAATTACACTTTATATAAGCTTTTTGTTGTGATGGAGCAGTTGCTATCGATGGCAAGTGTTTCGGACCCTACCACAACAGAAATTAATCCAATCTTTTGGAAGGAACGATCGAAGCTTTAACTTCTAAAAAAAAATATAAATCGACAAAGTCAGCATTTTCTTTATTCTGCTACTACAGTGTATACAAATAGTATAGGTCTAAAATAAATAATGATTGAAATAACAATCTCCTGAAGATAATGTATTCAAAGAGGCTTAAATAGTATGACATTTTTTAATACGACTTTAAATGACTAAGCATTTTACGCTTTGAGATCCGCTCGTTGAACAAGAAAAAAAAACTCGCTTTCTTTAGTTGAAACTTTCCGACGCTTTTTCGCCCACTCGATATCACGTATTTGGTTTGTGTTTGCAATTCTTTCACAATTCATCTGGGATAGATTCTATGCTATACTTTTCTTTCTGTAAAAGTAATTTCTCCATTCTTCTAGACCTCATGACTCTAGTAAAGGGAGATGTACTAAAAGAAAGGAGACTTACTCTTGGGCCCCAAATGAGACATTGTACAGCAGAAGGGATGTCCCTCCCCCATACTCCCTGCATACAAATAAGGGTAAACAATTTGTATACGTATGTAGAACCTAGGTCACCGTAATAATGTTTCGATGGATATGCTCTTTGGTTTGGAAAATAGAGGAAATCAGAGTTGTATACATTGCTTATACACATAGAAGAACATTTTTAACCTTTTCCTGCTTGACTTTTTGTTTCTCTCAAAATTTTTAAAATAAACATATCTTAAGAACCATTTAAGAAACAGAATGTTATTAATACAAAAAAAAAAAAAAAGAAAAGAAATCAAAGTATAATAATAATCCAATTACTATAAAAACAAAATAGTGGGTTTACATGTTCAAGATGACTAAATTACAGGTCCATCTGATTTGAGTCTAAATGTTGAACACAAATACTCTTTCTTC
Organism: Biomphalaria sudanica; assembly: GCA_036873155.1. Classification (NCBI taxonomy): domain Eukaryota; kingdom Metazoa; phylum Mollusca; class Gastropoda; family Planorbidae; genus Biomphalaria; species Biomphalaria sudanica. Next base: position 7,090 of record JAZGLO010001530.1, read on the forward strand.
CATTCGTCTCGTTACAGAAGGAAAAGGGTTGCAATAATATGGCAGTATAGTGTATGTCTAAACACAATGTAAACATTAACACAAAGATCCTGATCTGTTGGTGTTAGATAGGGTGTGTCTGCGTGTGAGTGTGTGTGTGTGTCTGCAATGTACCAAACTATATGGTCATCGGTAGAACGCCTCAAATGATATATTAAAAATGTATTCGATTCAACTGTTGAAATAATTAAATAAGTACATTTCTCTTGACAAACCAAATAAGTGATAGACTCATCGAGTGAAAGATAAAACAATAATGATAACTCAGCCTAAAATAATTTGTTATCTCCCTTTGGTGTTTGTTGTTTTCGTTTGTCTCTGTGGCGTTTTTTTCCTTCTAAAAAGCGTCCCCTCTTATGTCTTCAGGTAAAGTACACTACAGATACTCCACTCAATGAAATCAGAGGCGATAGAAACAAAAAGTACAGTTTCTCTGTTAGCTAAAAGCCTGGAAACAAATGAAAGCGTCACCCGATAGGAGACACTAAAATAAAAAAGAGGATTCAGCGTCTCCAAACATAAAAGATGCATTCAGTGTAAATAGCTTCGATCTACACAGAATCCTACGGTTTTTTTTTCTCAATCACTAAGCATTATCATTTCCATCAGGGGTTCTCAACCTGTGGTCGCGACCCCCTAGGGGTCGATTGACGATTTGCCATCGAAAAAAATGGATTGTTATTGTCTATTCTTCTATTACTGTTTGTGTGGGTTTGGGGGGGGGGTCGCGGCAGAGTGGAGGATTGTAAAATGGGTCGCCGTGCTTAAAAGGTTGAGAAAAGCTGATTTACATCAAGCATTTTTTTGGGGGGTCGGGGATGGATGCAGGGGTGGAGCTTCAGATAAAAATACACAACTGGCAGTGAGAGTGTGCAGTGAGGGGAGGTGAACGCATGCAGAGTAAGAAATCTACCCCAACGAAGTGCGTTATTAGGATTAGGGGCCCCCGAGCCCTTGAACTTTGCATAAAAGTTTCTTAAGGATATGAAGACGAAGGATTCGTGGGATTACAGGCTTCACCTTATCCACTGAAGTGTAGGCTACTCCTTATTTGTCCCCGAAAATCTTTTTGTTTCTTTATTGAACCTTTTACAGCCAAAAACATTTTTTTTAAAGCAAAGAGAGAAAAAAAATCAATTTGTGGAACTGAAGGGAGATATCAATGCCCGGTTGCATATGACAGGTTTTACGGTCACCCACAATGGCACGGACTGTTGTTTGGTGTCCCCAACAAGTTAGTAGCTTCATGTTTCTTATAATGTGTCCTGTTTGATCGAAACATTTCTAAACACCCTAAGAACGCAAGATCTTTGGCTTATAAATGCGCATTTCATCTATACTTCTTTTATACAAAAATGACCTAAAATAGACGTGTTTAAATCATCTATATCAGACTATCACTTTAATACTAGGAAATAAACAAATGACCTAAGATAGACGTGTTTAAATCATCTATATCAGACTATCACTTTAATACTAGGAAATAAACAAATGACCTAAGATAAATGTGTTTAAATCATCTATATCAGACTATCACTTTAATACTAGGAAATACAGAAGTGACCTAAGATAAATGTGTTTAAATCATCTAGATTAGTCTATCGCTTTTGTCAAGTGAATACGAAGCTATTCATTTAGTTTTAAATCCACTTTATATGGAAAGGCAGAACTCCTCGTAAGATTTTATTTACCTAAACAAACAAAACAAAAAGGGAGGAGGGTAAGACAAAATAAGGTTACAACAATAGTAAAAGTGACTTAATCTACAACTACAGCAACCACCTGCACATATAATTTTCTCACACCAGCAAAGAGATCTTTACTGTCTTATATAAATATAAAAAAAAAAATTTTTCTATTGTCGGTTCATAAAAAAGCACAAAGCAAATAAATAATATTATATTTTTTTTAAATATTTTTTTATTAAAAATATATGTCTACTGTATTTTCAAAGGTTTCAAAGGTAGTTATGGCCCGGGGGGGGGGGTTCAATTGAGATACCATTATTTATAAAATATGGCTTTCTAAATTTAGTGATTTTACTAATGGTGTTACTCTAGTCAAATGTGAATATTCGTTTGTTATGAATCTCACTGCTCTATTCTGTGTTTGTTCCAGTTTCTTAATGTTTTCTTGAGTTGATGGGTCCCAAACGGTGGATGCATATTCTATTATTGGCCTAACCAAGGTTAAATAACATTTTAGTTTTATGTTCTTATTTGATTTATAGAAATTTCTTTTAATAAACCCTAATGCTTTGTTTGATTTTTTTATAGTTTCATCAATATGTGGATTCCATGACAGTTTTTCATTTATTAAAACACCTAGATATTTTGCGTTTTTAGTCTGTGTTACTGGTTTGCCATGAATAAGATAAGTGGGATTAATTTGTTTTAGTTTTTTTGTTACTCTTAACAACTGACATTTTTCTGGGTGGAAAGACATGCTCCAATTTGATTCCCATTTCTGTAATTCATCTAATTCTCTTTGTAAAATATCTGTGTCTTGTTTTTATTGTTCTATATATTATGCAATCGTCTGCAAATAATCTGACTTTTGTTCCTGAACTAATGCAATTTGGTAAATCATTTATGTAAATTAAAAATAGTAGTGGAACCAAGACTGTTCCTTGAGGTACACCTGAGTTTACTGTTATTGGTGTTGATTTAGAGCCATTTATTATTACAGTTTGTTCTCTCCCTATCAGAAAATCTTTAATCCACTGATGCAGTGGACCATCAATGCCGAAATATTTTAATTTTTTAAGCAAACTATGGTGGTGAACTTTGTCAAAAGCCTTGGAAAAATCTAGTAAGATAGCATCTATTTGTTCACTATTATCTAAACCTTTTGAAAAATCATCAATTAGTCCTATTAGTTGTGTTTCACATGATCTATATTTCCTAAAGCCATGTTGGTATGGGGTGAGGACATTATGTTTGTCTAAGTGGTTTATGATGTTGCTACATATTATGTGTTCTAGGATTTTACATGTGATGCTGGTAAGTGATACTGGTCTGTAGTTTCCTGGGTCAGATTTTTCTCCTTTTTTAAATAGGGGGGTGACATTAGCTTCTTTCCAGTCCTTTGGTACTCTGCCCTGGTTAAGCGATGCCTGAAAGCGTATTTTGAACATTGGGGCTAGCTCATTGCTTAGTTCTTTGAGTAATCTAGCTGGAATACCATCAGGTCCAGACGCTTTATTTGGTTTGGTGTTGGCTAATAGTTTTTGAATTCCATTTTCTTGTACTACTAAATCTTCTATGTTGTCTACTTGGTTCAAATCAAGAAATATGTCTTTGTCTCCTGGGGCTGAGAATGCTGATGCAAAGTATTTGTTTAGGATGTTTGCTTTAGTTTCATGATCATTATGTATTATGTTATGTTCATCTTTTAATGGCGCTATGCCTGTTGTTTCCATTTTCTTAGACTTAATGTATGACCATAGGTTTTTGTTGTTATCTTTAGATATTACATTGTTTATGTATTCACTCTGCAGCTGTCTGCTTAATTTTTGGGTTAGGTGTTTAATTTTTATATACTTTTTGTAAATTCTTTCTGCCTTGGTTTCTTTAAATTTTCTATATGGGTTTTCCATTCTGTTTACAAAGCTTCTTTAGTCTATTATTAAACCAGCATTTATTTATTTTGTTTGATGTGTATTTAGTTGGTATATGATTTTCTATAATGCTTTTAAGATGGTTTTTAATGAAATTCCAGAGGTCATCGACTGGTTGGTTAATGTCTTTTTCTAATAAGAATGTTTGTTGAAAGTTTAATGCAGCTTGGTGTAGTTGTGTTAGGTTACATTTATTCCAGAGTAAGATTTTTCTTTTGGGTTTTGTATTGGCTACTGCTTTTATCTGACTGTGTATTTTTATGATCTCATGGTCTGATAGACCAGGGATAATATCATAATCAACTACTAATCCAGGTCTGTTGGTTAAGAAGAGATCTAATGTGTTGTTTAATCTAGTTGGCTTTTTAATGATTTGATCTAAACTTAGGTTGTGTAAAGTTTCTATGAAAAGCTCATTTATGTCCTTAAGGTTTTGGTGTTTATCTATGGTTAGTGTTTTCCAATTTATATCAGGTAGGTTGAAATCACCCATAATCCATACTATAGTATTGTCTGCAGGCTCCACTACCAGGCAGTAATGTACGAGGCATGGAACATCAAAAATGAAAAGATACAATATATATTTAGAGAAAAAAAAGAATGCATGGTAAGGTTTTTATAAAATGTGATTTAAACTGGAATATTCTCCAACCATGCATTACTCTAGGATGCCAAGTTCAAAATAATGTATTTCTTTAATGCTCAATGTCTCGTCCATCTTATTCATTATTTTTTGTGTGTGTCATTATTTGCATTGAAGGCATGCGATGCGTGCCGAAGTGAAGACACTGGTAATCCTTCTGCTGTAATAGACATGGAAAGACAACTTGGCATTTGAAGATTAAATGATCTTGAAAATAGAGTTGCCTATCTTATTCTTCCTGCTTAATGTCAGTGCTTCATCATCATCAACACTCCATTGAGTTCCTCATGGAACATAGGGCCTCGACAAAAACACGGCCACTCGCCACGGTCTCTTGCTAGTTCCTCATGGAACATAGGGCCTCGACAAAAACACGACACTCTCCAGGGTCTTTTGCTTCTTTTTGTTTCTGGTTTCCCAGCTCTTTCCTGTCCTCCCGGCTTCTTCAAGTACACTGCGTCGCCATGTTCCCTGGGGGTTCTACTCTAAGGCCTGCCTAGCTCTGTTGCTGGTATCTTTTCTAAGGGTGTGACCAATCCATCTCCACTTCCTCTCTAAGATCTGCACTTCTATATTTTTCTGTCCACTCATCTCCCACAGTTTGGTGTTTTCTACTTTGTCATGTGCTTAGATTTGTAAAGATTATTGCTATTATTATCATCCCTTTAATTTTTAATGTTTACTAGAGAGTTACATTTTTTGTCAATAACTATTTTAAGGTATACAATTTGTTTTGATCAAAGTTAGGGGTCAAGGGATGTTATTTATGAAGAATCACTCCGAAGATATCAGATCGTTCACCATTCAGCACTTACGATCTATAGAGCACATAATATACAGGGCGTCATGCGGTCAGGGCAAGAGCAATCCGCCTTTACGTTTCCACAACTATAGTCGTGTACTCAATAGAGCTGAGAGGTGCACAAAAGATCCCGTATTTAAATTTCCCAGTCTTCACCAGGATTTTAACCCGGTTCCCTTCTGTTCGAAAGCCATGCGCTTAACCACTCAGCCAAGCGCCTTCAGGTCGAGTGTGTGTGTAGTAATTGTTCCCTCTTACAAACTAATTAGTGGCGAAAGCACCGTTTGTGGTTGGTAACGTTTTGGTGCTACTGAGTCGTATTGGCATTAGACCTTTATGCCAATACATAAAAGCGTCTTGTCACACTTTAAAGCTACCTATGTAGCACAAATATATAAGAACGTTGCCTAATTTTATTGACGTTGATTGCCCAACTCCTATGCACAGTAAAATGGCCAAAATATAGTCTCTTACATTTTTAAGGCGTATGGACAGGAAGTAGTTGTGGATGTGTCGTCACTGACAAGTCTGGACACACCTTTTTTTTTTTTTTTTACAATGTGCGACACTATTCTCTTTAGAACACGCCAACTCCAATTTGAAACAATCAAAAAGCTCCGAGAATCTCATCACACTCCAAGATGTTAGCTGAGAGAAGATTTGATTTGATATGTGACGTGCCAGTCAATGGTAGTGAACAGGCGAGATTTAATAGCAGACGACACTGAACAGTGCTAGGTGATTTGACCTTAGTCTCAAGTACATAGCTTTTAAAATAAAACCTACAAAAAAACTAAACCATACATTTTTAAAAAGTGACATCACAAAATAAAAATAAAGCTTGGGGTAATATGCATATAAGACAATTTGGGTTTGAATTCAATCCCTTTAGCTCTTCTGTATGAACATGACCTTTAAAGTAACGGAGATTGAGAATGTAGAGAAGGTCGAACGAAAAAATGCTATTTTGACAATGTAAACACTAAAGTGATTCAAGGTGACAATTGGTCATTTCATGCAGTAGGGTTCTCGCGGGAAAGGTGGGGACACATTTGATTGTCACTATACTATACTCACCCAAAATGCGCATGAAATTCTCCAGTGAAATTTAAGACCAGGTCAGTATGTACCTATGTTCTCAATGATTTCATTCAGTTTCATTCACTTCATTTTGGATCGATTTTTGCTTTTCAACTAGATAACATTTCATTAGTCCGAAAATTGGAAATTTAGTTTGACTACAAGAGTCCCCCTCAGCATTACTACTATAACAATAACATTATATAGATACAAGCACGACAAACATTCGTACCTCAACATATGCACACACAGGCACACTCACAGGCACACACACAGGCACACACACATAGCTAGGGCTATACGAATTAGGATTCTATATATGCTATCAATTTTATTTAAAACTACAATATCGCATGATCGATGACATAATTTGTATTACGATACTGTTCAATACATCTCTTCTTTATATTGCTTTCTATTTCTAAGTTCTAAAAGATAGCAGACAATTTAAACAACAACAAGGACGAAATATGAAAAAAATAATACTAGCAAACTAAGTCAGAATAAATAATTTGAGCTCCAAATGGAAAAACCTTATACTCCTGATTTTACAGTGTCAAGAGTGCACAGAAAATGTAACAAGTTTGTTAAACACATAGACTATCAACACTTTTATATTCTGAGCATCAGGAAGAACAATACTATTTCTATGTATCAGCCTTTGATGGAAATTCTCAATTCTACTATAATAGACTCGATCATTGCTCTTAATCAAATCATCTTTCCAAAAGTTACACTTTTCAGTTAGATGGAGATTGCAATCATATACCCAGTTAACCCAATATACACATTTCAATAAAAAGGGGTTTCGGCTATTACAGCTTTAACTTAACACTTTCAAAAATATATACAATATGTTTGTTGATAGATAAATATTCTTACATTCAGCTTAGAAAAAAATTAATTAAATTATTGTGATCTTTTAAACCTAAAAGATGAGACATTATATGACTTTATACTTTATATATTGTCCAGACTTTTTGAGTGTTCTCACAATACATAAATGTGTCTATAAAATAAAAAAAAATTTGCTTTCTTTACAATTACATATTTCAGTCTATATTTTATTGTTCGGTTAAACACTTCGCACATGCATCTAGTGTAAAAATAAGTTAAAAGAATCATTTTTCAGACTTTGGGATCTACAGATGATGTTTTAAAGCTTAGATGTTTTAATGGCTGACAGTTAACGAGGGTGTCATGTGGTCAGCACAACGACCAACCCCCTTTAATTCCCCAAAGTATGTTAGTACCCATTACATTTGGATGGACGCTTGCAATGTACTTCAATAAACTTTTAACATTTAAATACATATAATGTACACTTACCACGTGTAAGCTAATTCATTAGTTGTATAACAATGATAATTAGATCCTGTCCATTAAAAAAGGACTAAGAAATGAAACCTTTAAATAACTTGCAATTGCATCTAAACAAACACAAGATCAATTCTTTAGCCTATTAAAAAAGTATCAACAGAGCAGTGAGCTAGGGTTAAAGTATTACAGAGAGATGACCAGCCCAGGCAAAGGTGTTAATGGACTACACTTTGTCGGTCAGTGACGGTTTGAAGAGTACCAGAAGAAAAGGGTCAATAACACCAAGGGAACTAAGCAGACTTTAAAGACTGAAAAGTTTCGAATCCAGAGAAAGAACAAAAGGATGACTCCAAGAAATTATAAATAGTTTTTTTTTTTGGGGGGGGGGGGTATTTTTAAACAGTAGGCTAACCAAAAACTGTAACAATATAAAAATAGTACCATTACGCATTACGCAGTACGCAAGTTGTAATTGTCGTGTAAATGTATCCCAATAAACAGCATTCAATGTAACCACAAAGACGTGTAACTGGCGCCTAAACCAATAGGCTTCTGTTAAAGAACTTATTAGTTTCGGGTCAACACCAAATTAGAAGAACAACCATTAAAGTTGAACGAAATATATAGATAAGTGTGTGTTTTTTTTTGTGTTTTTTTACCCCTGGCCATGAAAGATGAACAGTGGAGATGTTTAATGTGTGGTCTCTTAGAGAGATGACACAATGACTGATTGACATACCACCAACGCGTTCTTTTCTAGAGGAGAGAAGGGAAAAAATATTCTGTCACGTGATGGCTAGTGTTAAATTTGTAATGAGATGGAAAATAAAAGCTCTCATTGTTTCTTTATTATTAGCGGCCCCCGAAAGGGGAAAAGACACTATTAGTTTTGTATGGAATATCTGTCCGTCCGTCCCGTTTAGATCTCGTAAACTAGAAAAGATAGTGATAATCCGACATTATGATATTTTAGACCATTAAAAGTTCTGATGCAACAGCTACTTTTTTCTTTTCTAAAAACGAAAAATTTAATTTTTAAAATCAATTATGCAAGCAGTTTTTTCATAAAAATACACCACGTTTACAACTATTCACTATTAATAGTAACAAATACGGGAGGCTCTCTAGTAGGGGAGATAAGAATTGACCATATTTTCAAAACATTTATGCAGCTGGTTTTAGATTTTTTTTATCACAAATTTTTTTCTTTCACATTTGTATTGCTAAATTATGAAAGTTCTGTCATAGCACTGACTATAAACAAACACAAACAATGTTAATATTTTTTGAACGAAAAAAACCTATTTATTATGCACATAAGTTGGACACAATTTAAAACAACTGGCTTTGGGCATTTTTTTTTCACAGGGAACTCTTTATACATATACACTAGTTTAACGATATACAATGCATATAGCTAAATATAGCTGTCTGCCTATCCTTCCGTGCATTCATCCGTCCACACATACATCTGTCTCTCTCTCTTTCTATTGGCTTACGAACCGACGTGTCTGAAGTTCAAATCTCGGTCTAGATTCGGAATTTGAACTTTGGAATACATAGAATGTCTCTAAGTCAACCCAACTGAATGGGTACAGAACATACGTTGATCTATAAGAATGATTTTATAGACACTTTGCACACATTCTGTACATGCTGTTAGCCTATTTGTAAAATTTTATATCTAGAGATATGAACTGAGCATAGTCGGGTCAAACTAGTAGGTATATACAGATCAACTTATCCATCTTTATATATTTATTTATTTATTTATGTTATTTATTCAGAATACCCAGTTTCTTTATGTTTAAAATAAATTATGCAATTATGTTTGGACATTTCATTCCATGAAATCGCTACTAAAACTCAGGAAAAAACTTTTTATCTGAGATTTAAATAGCGAAAAAGAAATCTTTTAAATTTGCTCACGGTTAAGTTGAGCCTTCGGTTAAGTGAAAGTTCAATTCACTTCCACGTGTCTCAGAGGTATAGAAATTTCTCCAGATGACGTCAACAAAGGTCTAAGGTAAACAGATGTAAAGGTAAACAAACTAATCATCTAAAAGCTTGATGTTGTAAAGCTTTACTCCTGGAAATGGTAGGATTTAGCTTTATTCTTTTTAGTCTTCATTGAATAACAAATATAGCAGCTTTTTACACATTACGTTTAGTTGTCTAATAGCTGAATAACTATTGAAGTTCGTTAAACTTTAAACATTTGACTGATAATATTATCTTTTTTTTAATGTAACATACGATAATATCTGCCAGTGGCGTCTATAGGGTCGGTGTCACCCCCGGTGCGGTCAGCTCAGGGTGTCCCTCCCCCCAATCAACTTTCACCAAACATTCTCCAATAAATACAATCGTTATTATGTACTTTCGATTGAACCAAACAGTGAGCTGATTACCTACTTTCATGGATTGTTTCACAAATATAAAATAAGTGTCAATTCTAGTCTACAATGTACGTTCTCCATCCCCTTAGCTTTTGGTCTGGGAGAGCGCTTAAAGCTCCTACAATGGAGTCGGGGTGGAGGCCCAGGCGCCAAGCGTTTTTCAGTTGTCCTACACTTCAGAAACCCATTCTCCTTAATTATAGCTTGTACTTTTTCTCTTAGTAACAAGTTTGTAGGTACAATAATTAAGAAAGGATGGGACTGTCCATATCTGAAGTTTGAGAGACATCCGACTTCATACCAGGCGAATGAGCAGTGATTCTCAAAATTTTACAGTTGGCGCCCTGGTAAATGTTAAGTCTTTTTCTTTCAGAAAAAGTGCTTAGTAGATTATTATAATCTGTTTTGTATAATCGAAAAAGTTATCTCTTAGTATTAGAGAGGCGTCAGGTTCCAGTCTTTTATCTTATAAAATACAGACGTTACTTCAAAAAAGAAGATGATTATATCGAACGCGTCATGCATCTAGTCATGCATCTTAACCAATTACTTAAATTCTGCTAAGTCATTGGTTTTCCTGGCTGGCTCAAGCAACCCATTCCATGCTCTGTCCAGCAAGGTGGTCTGGGAATGCGCCGTTAGCTCCGCCAAGCATTTTCCTGCGTTCTGAGCTTCATAAATTATTTCTCTGTCGTCTACAGCACATTTTTCTTCCCTTAGAAAGAAGAGCCCATATCAATTTTAAAGTACAACGTAGTGTCAATTTTAAAGTATAACGGAGTGGTCCGTTCCAATAATGAAGTAGTTTCTTGGAGTTCAATGTATTCATCCTAGCAAAAATAAAAGTCACTAAACTTAAGTCTAATAAAGGCAGCATTGGACAATATAATTATGCAAGGAATGTTCGAGGTACATATACAGCACTTATGTCTCAGTATAAGTTAAGATAAACTTCGTGTTAAGTAAGAAGCCTTGCCGCGAACATTTTAGTTTTTATTACACCGAAACGAAGATTATACTTTAAGTCTTTAACTTATAGTATTTTAACTATTTAAAAATTGATAATAATGTTATTTGAATGTGTTAATATTCAAACGCTGCTTGATAGCTACTATGAAATACAAATTTTAGATTTGAACGGTTTCGCACCCTCGCCAATGGTCAGGACGCAGCGCCTCACATGAGAAAACGTTGCACGCCCTCCTCCTAGGAGGTGCTTGAGAAAAGCTGCCGTTGATCGTGCTAGTTTGTAATGAGCTTGTTGTCTTAAGATCGTCCTCGTGGTAAGCAAGATGTCTTATTGCGGCCTGTTTTGTTCAATCAAAAAACGTCAGTAGTAGATTATGGAATCGCAATGGCGAACAGGCATTAAAATATTTTCTTTAAAAGAACCTTTTGAATCGATTTTGTTTTTGCTAAGGAAAATTATATGTAGAAGATGAAACGACGTCCCTTAAATTAATAATTTTATTTCTTCATTTCTGAAAATGTAGTGCTAATGGCGTTATTATCTGAGTCATACTAACGTATAAAATAACTACAATGCAAAAGACCAATTTTATTCCCCTTGTAAGCACGTACGATAATGTTTTAGACATTTGTACCTACAACAACAACAATTACAGTAAGGCTTAATATAAAATATAGAGATCTAGATTACAAAAGTAGACGTGCCTAGGCATATCGGGGCATATATCTAGAGATTTTTTTGATGTATCTGCTTTTCCAAGCTATACGTTTTTCCACTTGGGTGTCACCCGGTGCGGACCGCACCCCTGAACCCCCCTAGTGACGCCACTGAAGTCTGGTTTAATTTAATTAGTCAATTGCATGCTAAATTGTTGATAATATTATATATTTATTTTATTATTACATTTTGTTTGATACAACGTGTAGTAGAAATTTTAAAATATTGCAATGCTGTATATTAGTGTGGTAGTGATTGTGGCTTATAATTATTTTAATTATATTTCTTATTAAGTGTATATAAACTGTTATGTGTGTTATAGTGTTGTACCTTGTACTTGTTATCATGGTTGGTAATTAATAAATATACCGGGCATTAACAGACATTGAAGTGTTTGGACATTCATTTCCTGATTCTTGAGGTGCTCTAGTGGTTGGTGCTTGTAACAGTTTTAAGTGTTTGACTGCTGTTGAGTGATATAGTTCAATATCATAGCTGTTTAATCAAATGTGTATCCAGGACAGACGCAGACAACGAAAAGAAACTTTAAATTAACCATTGGAGGAAAATGGTTATGTCTGCGCAGGATGTGGCAAAATATGTAGGTCGCAGCTGGGGCGGCGTAGTGATGGATAATACTGCATTCCTCGATAATCTTTGTTTGATGATAAACTAGTATTAGAAGACTAGTTAGGGTTTCTTGGGGGTTCTGAATGTTATTCAGGTTATAATAGATAGTGGCTGTAATACACGGTGCTTTAAAGTCATTTAAAAAAAGGTATATTAAAAAAAATAAAGTTCAGGTTCAGACTTGTTACAGTATATGAGCAGCAGTACAGACACTTCAAACTTAATGTTGTACAAAACCTTCACAACATAAGATGAATGAAAAGTCTTCAGCGATAATCAAGTAATAAAAGGAATCTAAAGATAGAAATGCATAATATATCAATAGTATTCCTTTTTTGCAAAAATGATTTATTGACGACATAATGTGTTAATGCCCACGAGCCATATAAGGCAAACCCTAATCCTGTAGGGTTCATCCTAAGGAAGAATACGTTAGTCTTAGTCTTTCAAAAAATTGACCTATGCTGAGATTATCTTTCAACTTGTGGCAGTAACGAGGCTTGGCTGCGCGCATCTTCATGGCACCATTTTGGTGTCAGAATGGAGTTCAGTGCATTCGTTCAGTTACATAGCGTGCTAGCAACACGCTAACTAAGAGAGAAAGACTAGATGGAGTCCCACGAGAACTCATTGCTATGCCGAAACGGACCGGAAGTCTTATTATGTCTGACACCTCAGTAATCAAGTTTTCTTGGTGTATACCATAATCCGAACGATTCCTTTTAGTCAACACGTTAGAATAATGGGCGGATTCATACGAAATGAACAGACGATTAGAACAAGCATTGATACACACACACCCCTTTCTTTTCAAATGATAATTACTTACAATTCTTAACAACTTAAACCAAAGTATTTTTGAGCCAAAACAAAAAAAGAATAGTGAAACAATCATTTGACAGTGCAATTAGGTACTTTGATGTAGTAATCAAAGAAAAAGAGAAAAAAAAATAAGATCTTGTTTTCACACAAACTCATAGGAGGCCCCGTGAATCTCTTATTTGGCAAGAATAAAACTAAATAGATATGTTCTGATATCTTTGAGACGTACATGAGGGTGAAATCTGAACATAGTAGATCTTTTCTTTCAAAGATATATATATATATATATATATATGGTAGGCTAATGACAAGTTTGGATATCGAGAACGGAGTAAAACTTTCAATAAACAATAAAAATAAAAAACATTTAAAACGTGATTGCCTGTGATCCTCGCGCAGTCTTAACACTGCACGTGATTCTTATGTCGTCTGCTTACTTTCGGCCTTTCTAAACATGTTATTCATTCAAATCTGCTGTATGTTTAAAATTCGCAAAAAAAATCTAGACTGCCTTTTAAATTTTACTTTAAAAAAATATTTCTGAGCGTATAATTTGCATTCTAAAATATTACAATTCCTCTTATTAACTGACAAACTCTTCATGGATTGGAATTTAGACACTGTAAAGGTATTTCAAATGATGTTACGAGAATTTTTTTAAGTCTATGTATATCAACATCGTTGGGGGAAAATTACTAGACCACACAGTGAAATCTCTGGCTATTCAAAATAAAATCATCTTAAAAATGAAACCTGGCTATTCTATTACCGGGTAATACCGCACTCGACTCCCATGTTTCTTAGTACTTGGTAAAGAGCTGAATAAATATGTTGACGTAGAAGAACAGTTTATGTACCTCTACTAATACAGAAGAACTTGATTGTGGTAGCTCACTGGAATGATTCCTTACAATATTGAAGCATTACAAGAAATAAATAGATTGAGAAAATATAGGCCAACATTACATTTAGAAAGGAGGAGTTTATTTTCAAGAGACGATTTGTTGGTTTGTTACTTGTTTTAAATTAATAATACTTTTTTTGTTCGGTACATTTAAAATAGCTGATAAACGACATGCACTTTGAAAAATCGCCCTACTAAATGAACATTACATTATGTAATATATTAAAACATTGTTATAAATGGTTTATGTGTATAAAAAAAGTACACTTTTTATATAAAAAAAAATAAATTTGCTTTGCAAAGAGCAAAATGAGACATTTACTTATTTGGAGCAAGCTACAGACAATGTGTAAATCGAATTAATCCTAACTCCTTAACTTCTCGAGATGTAAACGTGACAGACATACAGACAAACAGACGTACAGATAGCAATAGCTATTAGTTGCTTTCCCTTTTCGGGAGGCTACTAAAAAATAGAGGGACACATTAAAAGAGCAAAAAAAAGGAGATAATATGCACGCAAATTTAAAAAGCACTGATGGAAAAAAGGAACACACAAAAAGTTTTTAAAATTTAAAATGATATTCATATATAAAGAATTAGAAATGTTACAGGCAGAGATAAACTTCTAGAAATATAAATAAACATGAAACTGATGTATAAATAGACTAACCTTTTTTGGTAGTTATCCAAATGTAACATTAGAACTGATTCAATAGAATGTACCTCTTTCCTACCAATTGTACTTTTTCACAAATTTGTAGTTTTAAAAAAAGTTTTTCATACATTGGCATCTCAGACCCAAGGCATAAATTAATTTACTCGCCAATACGGTTGTCAGCAATAATTCGGAAGATAACTGTATAATAGAAGTGTTATGGGACACTCTCCTAGTCAAATTGAAATCAATATGTGTGCAGTTCTATTTATGCAAGTCGCGATCAACTGATAGATCTATATGCAGCTAGATGTTGTGACTTCAGTCACCATATGCTAAGTAGTGAGGCATTATTGATGAGGAGATGAATTAGTGTTATTATTTGATGGCAGGTTACAGGAGCGGGTCGGCGTTAGTTCACTTTATGGCGCTGCTTCTCACTTAGGGGCGCTGCTACTGTCTATCTACAACGCGCTGACCAAATGCTGGCGTCTAAACAATGATTCGAGCGCGGAGAGCTGGACACAGAGCGTAGAGTTTGGGATACTTTTTGAGTTGTGCGGCCTCCCCCGCCGCAAGCCTGGCCGGGAAGGAGGCTGGGAAGCCGAGACTAAGTGCGTGGGGGAACTAGCGGTGCGCACCGTCCCCTCCCCTATAAGGTCACTGAAGTCCCCTGGTCAAGGGGGCAGGGGGACTAGGTTGGGGGTAAACTAAAAGAATTTCTATTGAGTAGCCAAATCAAGGGCTCTTGACCCCCATGGGCTCGTTACGCTCTAGAAAGGTCATCAAAAAGTATTTTAATATTCAGATCATGAATAAAAATCTTCCTGAGATGTATGTGTGTGCGTATATATATATATATAGATTGGTAATGGGTAGGGATTATAGGGTAAAGTATTTAAAAGACAAAACTGGGTGTGTGTCAGGCATTGTAAACCTGATCACTGGGACCACTAAATGGCCCATTTATCTTTCCTTGAAATTGTTCATTTTTTTTTCTTTGGGTGGAAAGCGGGTTATTTGAGAAAACAAAATCAGCCGTAAGCATATACTGTCACATCAATCTAACGTAAGCATATACTGTCACATCAATCTAACGTAAGCATATACTGTAGAGAAAAGATAGAAAGGTTGTAGTAATAAAAAAAAAACTCACAAAGAATCTATTTAAAAATTATGTAAACTTTATTCAGAAAATTGATAATGTTGGTGCAAATTTAAGAAAAACCATGGAGGCGCGGTGAGCGGTAAAGCGCTAGGCTTCCGAACCGGTGAAGACTGGTATTTTAATGGGTACCTGACACTACTTGAGGAAAAGTAAAGGCGGTTGGTCGTTGTGCTGGCCAGAAACAGATGACCTTTACATCGTCTGCTCTATAGATCGTAAGGTCTAAAAAGAAAATTTACTTTTTAAACAGAAAAATCAGTCAGTTTTAGAGCTTGGCGATAAATATTGAGATTTTTTTTTTACTTTTGATCAGTGCCTTGTGTACATTGGGCCCGATAAGGCTTGTACAGTTGGCCCTTATTTTCAGTTTAATTAGTTTCAAAATCAAAATAAAAAGTCTATTGATTGGTGCGTTTTTGTAAAATGTAACTTAAGAAATTCTCAATTCACAATATTTTAGACTGGCGTGATGGCTGCCTTGCCATGTGGTATGCGCTTTGGACTGTCGTTCGGTGCTCTTGAAAGACAAGGGTTCAAAACCTGACCGCTGCATCCTTCGTCGTCCTGCGGGATGTTAGGGCTAGATTGTCACTATCTTCAGAATAAGAAAGAACATTTAACTCATTTAAAACATTTGAAAATCAATTTTACCTTTATTATAACATTTTGCTGGTTGATTGGGGATCTAAGTTAATTGAAAACCAGTTACGAGATAAACATATAATTTATTTTGTTACTTGAAAAAACGTGTACACTAGTGTACTTAGCAATAGAAAATACCATGTAACTCCTTTCACAATTTTACATGAAATTTTCAATAACGGCAGGACAAAGCCTCTTGGCTACCTATGGAAGGTAAAAGCTGCTCTGAAACTTTCTTCCCTCCCCTCCACATGTCAAACGTAGGGATCGTTTGGATATTACGTAACGGGGGGGGGTGAGGGAGGTATAAATAGCTGTTTTAAAAGGGAAGGAGTCTCTGAAGATTTGTAACGTAACAAACAAACAAAAATTCAAATGAATTAACGTTACAGCTACAGTGGTCCCTAGACTTTCGCGGAAGGGCTTTAACACGGGTTTAAAAAAAAAATATATATATATTAAAACAAATAACAATATACAATTATACATATATATATATATTAATAGAAATAAATACTCCGCTTTTCTTTTCATACCACGAGTTTTCCCAATGGGTTTTCCGTAGGTGACCCGATGCATGTCTACAGTTTTAGGAGGAAAAAAACTGAATTCGTTTTATAGTAGTTTCTCTCAAACTTTGGATGAATCTTCAAATATCTTTGCAAAACCCCCAA
Source organism: Biomphalaria sudanica (assembly GCA_036873155.1). Classification (NCBI taxonomy): domain Eukaryota; kingdom Metazoa; phylum Mollusca; class Gastropoda; family Planorbidae; genus Biomphalaria; species Biomphalaria sudanica. Next base: position 24,177 of record JAZGLO010001530.1, read on the forward strand.
AACAGGAGCTGATGGATGAATCTTCAAATATCTTTGCAAAACCCCCCAAAACAAGAGCTGATGGATGAATCTTCAAATATCTTTGCAAAACCCCCCAAAACAAGAGCTGATGGATGAATCTTCAAATATCTTTGCAAAACCCCCAAAACAGGAGCTGATGGATGAATCTTCAAATATCTTTTCAAAACCCCCAAAAACAAGAGCTGATGGATGAAAAAGCAAGTACATCAACATCCAAAACACAATGGCTTTATCTGCGTGGCTTGCGCTAAAATTTGTTGATGCCAGCTGAGTCTGTGTGGCTATGTGGAGTACTGCACTTTTCTTTAATTACTTCTTACTTATAGATAGCAAAAGATTTGACCGTTGCTCACCAACAATTGTTTTTATTAATGGACTTCTCAATCAATGACATGCAGAGGGTTGCACTAATCTTACAATTAATTGTTTTAGAATCAGAATTACGTCCTTATACATCAATACTTATTATTCCATTTTAGTGCTTTCATGGGGCTTAGTTGCCTAGAGATCTCGGGTTCAAAACCAGTTGTAGGTTAGTAATTTGAAATTTGGAACTCTTAAGTTGCCAATGAGTTATCCCCACTTTATTTGTGTCACGTACACGGTATCTATATTTAGCCGCCCAAGGTTACCAGAAAGAACTTATTAGCTCGGGGAATTCCTTCACGCAGCAGCATTATGTTTGGAAATAAATGTGATTGGTTTTGAAATATTAATTATTGTACATTGAGCTGCATTTATTGGTTGGCATTGCTATACCCGGGAAAAGATTTCTAGATTTTTTAGTCAGTGTCGTACGGAACGTGTTAGGATTCAGACGTATATTTTACATTATTGTGTAGATCATTTATTTAGCAGAATTGTATTTATTCTGTTCTATTCAAGTACATTCAAGTTTTGAATTAAAGCATTTGTTTTAGACGAAGAGAAGTTTCTTCATTGAATATAGTAACATACTTAGATTGACTTAGCGATTGGCAACTTCTAGATGATCCTCTTGTCAACTGGCAACATTCTGAATGATCGTATTATCAACTAGATCTAGCTACTTCTATACGATCATCTTATTTAAGACGATTTCAAGATCCTCGGCAATTGCGATCATTGATTGTGCTTCAACGTGACATCTTGACATCAAGTTTGATTGTAACATCTAGCACTATTGATGATCGTAACAATTTGACATTACTAAGAGAAGTTAAAGTTGGTCGTTGTGCTGGCCTAATGGCATGCTCGTTAACCACAGGCCATCGAAACAGATAAAAAGAAATATCACCAATCTCATGAATCCAAGAAGTTACGTGCACATTCATAGAATAGTGTTTGTAAAATATATTTTCTAATTGTAATTTTAAAAAAAAAATGTCTGCAGTTCTTACATACGACTGTGATATACGAAGATATATGCAAAAAGTATAACACACCCGTGTTATAAATTATATAGTTGGTTAGTACATGTAACTGTGATACCGTCAGCCAAGTAAGGTCAAGCACAAGTGTCTCATCATCAACCTATCGTCTGCTACGAGGCATTTCACAGATAAATAGGACAACAAAATCATCACATGTTTCCTTTCAGAAAAAAAAGTCGATACCACAATGATTGTAATCGATTACTGTAATGTGCTGAGCTGAACGTGACTCCAGCGCTTGAGCCGATAGAGAAACACGGAATGTCGATACTGATACAAGCACTTGACGCGATCTAAGAGCCGATACCGTAATGTCAAATTCTAAATTTGTCTTGTCGTCTGCAAAGATAAGAAGACCTCTGAATTTTCCCTTATAAAATCTTAACAATCTACAACTATTTAAAATAATGCTGTAGATTCTTCCAAAGATGTTCGTGTTAATTCGATTTAAAATTAACAATTTCAGCAAAAAAATAAATGTGACTTTTATTTACATAGGGTGAACATGAAAAGCATAAAGAATACTTTAAAAAAAAAAAAAGAAAACAAAGCTAATATTAAGCGTTTTTATGGTAATTAGTTTGGATCGGTGGTGTAATTAAATGTGTAATAGATCTAGACTAACAACAATAAATATGCTAGATTACAAATAGTTTTTCCAATTGTTTTTGTTTAGCGCAATTCTATGCTTTTAGCTTTCTCAATACTCTATGATCTATCCCTTGTCTGGTCAGGGGTAGAGGGAGACAGAACGGGATATCTGGGTCATTTTTAAATGCATTTATATTTTTTTTAAAAAGATGAACGACCGGAATGCGAGCTAAAGGGCTAGGCCTAATCAGCCTCTTCAAGTTAATTCCTTAACCACTCTGCAAGCGAATCGCTTATCAACGTTTTATAGTTATCTATTATTAGCTTCAAGGTCTAAAGTGTGACCTATAAAGAGGGCTAGTTTAACTTACACCACCACATTGTCATTCCCTAGTTTGAGATACAAATACAAACTATCAATCACCAAATAGTTCATGAACTAATTGGTTTATTTTCTAATTGTTTCTTGTAATGTCAGGTAAAACAAATGATTGTGCAATATTTCAGATTGATCCGAAATGGAGTGTTGGAAAAATAACGTGTACAAACTTTTGACCAGACAGACAGACAGAATGAGTTGCTATAAGCTTTGTAAAAAATGTACCTTACCTCCCAACAAACAAACACATAAACAATTCACAAATCTCGTCTTTTAAATTTTAAGTCTTCCACCAAAAAAATCCCTAAATACCCTTTCAAGAAATAAAACTGATCACAATTTACAAATATTTTTGGATAATTATAGAAACTTCCTGGCAGTAGAGCCAGGCAACATGCATAGATCAGATAATTACACAGAAATTATTTTTTAAATTGCTATAACTAATATATTTCACACCTCGGGCTACCCCTAACACGTCTACACTAACTTTTGGTTAATGCTTGAGAAGAAACTATTAATTTGAGACTCCACAACAAGTATCGCTTCCCCAACCTGGCCAGGTTATATTTACTGAAGATTCTAACATTTCTTTATGTTTGTAGACCCGCTAAGGTTGTAGGATGTTTTGAGATAAGAATAGCAAGAAAAAGGGTAACGTCTTTTTGAGATAAGTTAGACGTGTCTGTAAATCTTAATTCAGTTTAAGTTCATTTATGACAAAAATGTGTCATTGTTCAGATTGTTTCTCCGTTCCTCCTTTCTGGAAAGAATATGATCTATGAAGAGGAGAGGAAGATGCTCACATAAACCGTCTCCGATTCTCTACTACTTTTTATAAACCTTTTATCAACTCACTCTGTCTTTCTGTCTGTCTGTCTGATAAAAGGCTTGTACACGTTATTTCTCCGGTACCCGATCTCGGATCTAACTGAAACGTTTCATAATTATTTCTTTTACGTACAACAAAAAAGACAATAACAAAGCAGTATTAACGATTTTATTGTTTTAATTGGTATCTCTAACAAGGAAAAGAAATTATACTTGACTAAAGTAGTATAAGCTGAATAAGTCCCCTTTATAGGTCGCCGATGTGTGGAACAAACAAAACATAGCTCTACCAATATCTATAGGCATAAGCACCTCACAAACAGAGTGGTTAATATGTCGGTTTGAGGAGGCGTGAACCATGAGTTAGAATATTAAGGTCGTTACCTAGCGTAACGATCATAGCGTATTGAGAACGCTAAAAGCATGACATAGTACTAAACAAAAACAAGTAAAAATATCTCTAATCGGAAAGATTTATTTTTGTTGGTCTAGATCAGGGGACGGCAACCATTTTCTACCGAGGGCCGCATTAAAAAAAATTGGGGAATGGGGGACCGCATATATATATTTATATAATTCTATAATAATTAACAGCGGAAAAAAAACTAAAATTATAGAGTTTATTAAATACCTAGTGTACTTCAACAATAACAGTATAGAAATTTCTTTTCTAAAATATGACATATATGTCCTGTGCGGGGCCCTCAGCAATCGTAGGTCCTAGGCAGCTGCATAGTTCGTCTATGCCTGAAGCCTGTCAGATGATAATCTAGATATCATAATCGTGCACTTCATTTTTTGGATATCCAATGCAGCTTTGTGTAACATTCCCGTAATAAGTTTATGGTTGGGATATTGCTCTTTATTTTTATTACAAAGCCTGTTTTTACTCAGTCAAAGCAGGGTCTCCACCAGTTGTTACCCTTGATTTCTTGTACAACCCAACCCAACACTTTTAACACACATTTTTATAGCATTGAATAAATACTGGCCTGAGTTTCTGTCTTTGGCTAAATTTTTCGAAATATTCCCATTAAAAATAATCTTCGTTTACTATAAACGTTTTAGAATGACGTTTAGAAACAATGCTTCTTTAGCCTCTTCTTTATAAGTAATAAGAATCAAAAGTTTCAATGATCTCTATAGATATTTACATTTATATTTATGTTTTAATATATTTGCATTTTTATATGCATAATGTATGGACACACCTGATTTCTTTATGTGTCCACGGGCGACATAAAACACTTCGGAGAGCCGCATGTGGCCCGCGGAGCGTAATTTGCCCACCCCTGGTCTAGATCAATGACAAATATAATTACATGACTGATCCAAACTAAATGATATAATTACAGTTGGTATAAAGTTTTTAAAAGTATTTTTTATGTTTTAATTGTTTCTTTGTTTTTATTTCAAGAAGAAGGGGATGGGTGGGGTGGGGGGCATCGAATGGAAACGTTTAACGAATTTTTAAAGTATTTTTATAAATGGATCAAATCGTTCAAGAATTTCTTGTTATACCAAACAAACCTTCATTCCAATAAACCAGATAAAAACGTTTGCTGATATCTCGCGATCTCATATTAATCCATTGAAGCATTACGTGGATCTATTTTAAGCGTTACTAAAAATAAACAATACCTTCGATGAGATAGATATGTGTCAATCACCTGGACTGACTCAAGATGCCAAAGATATAAAAGTGACATTTCAAGTCATGAACAGGTCAGCGTCAGCCCGCGTGAATCAAAATGAAGTCTGGTATTCCTACTATAATGAGCCTCGTTTTCGTGGGCCATGACTTTGACCGAAATACCCAAATCTTACCGGAAGATACGTGTCGGCCATTTCCTTTGCTTTCTTCTTGGCGTAGTTGGGGCTTTGATGGTAATTAAGTCCCTCCTGCTGGCTAGTCATACCGTCTAATCGTTTACTGTCCAGGGGAAAAAACCGGAGAGAAAAACTAAAGCCCCCGAGGGTGAGAAATGAAAGGCTGGAAGTCGGTGAGCAAGTGAGAAAAAAGAAAATCTATTCTGTCAGACGTGTCAACATTAATACAAAGTTCTTGTACCAGACGTATTCCATTTATGACTTTATGTTGACTTCTGTTTGGAACTTCTAGTGTTGAGTTTATTTGTAAATCAACTCATTCTTGTTTTTCTAGGTGGAAATATAATATCAACATTACTATAGTTCAGAATACAGAAATAAAAGTAATCGCCATGAAAAAGACTTGATCTAATAATTAGCAAGACTTGTCTGCAGACATTCATCAACATCTGTCTCTTGGCGTAGGAGTGCTGAGATAGTTCGTTCATCCCGGTGAGAAGCGACCCAAGCGAAATATCAAGAAAGAGGCCGGTCCACTCCTTGACGTTGTCCAGCCAGCCTTTTTCTTTGGACGACCTTTACTTCGTGCTCCCTTCACTGGACCTGTAAGGGCTACCTAGTGTTCTGGAGTGCATAAAGGTTTGTTTCAAATTAAATTTTCTTATAATTCATTACAATTTTTTATTTTTTTTGCTATTGTTCCATTGACGTCTAACATAAAAAAATCATAAGTATATGTTCAATTAGGCTTTATGTAACTTACTATTTAGTATTTATTGTAATTTATGTTAACCATACTATATTTTCTTTTGAAACTAGAATGAACAACTGACAGTCATTGAATCAAGCCGTGATATCTTCTACACATTAGAAATACAAACATACATTATTATACTAAAATATGCAGTATTGTTATGAAGTGTGGGTGTGTGTTTGTGTTTCTATAGTGATGGTGGGAAGAAGTTAGCGATTGGTTGTGAATGATGCAAGTTTGGTGCCTTTCTCGTCACCGGTCTCAGTTAAGACAGACGTCTCCAGATCACGAGACTGAAAAGAAGTGTTATTGTTGTGAGTTATAGCTGTTTACCGTTTTATATTTATTACTAAAGTCTACTCTGTTTATTGCATCATAAGTTCGTTTTATCTCTGTTATACTTATACGAACTTGATGCAAGTCCTATTGACTAGTGTTCACTAAAGACGTGATTCAAGTTAGTTCAAGTTTTACAAGCTCCAGAGGTTTAGTTGTCTACCAGCAGTCTGGTGCTACAAGTCAACGACCATCAATAGCTAGTATCATTTTAAACATTTAAATTCCAGTTATTGGAAATGCTCCATAAATTATGTATAATTCAAAATTAAATACATGCATCTTGATAGTTGTCTTCAACAGTTACCATTCAAAAGTCAATACATGCAATCTTTTTTTGAATTTTCTACAATAAAATTTTAAAATCATAATTGACCAATATTATATGGCTTTTACAATTTTGTATAACTGGTTTGTATATCGTTTTTGTAGTTGTTTTTGGGGGGTGGGGGGAACAGAAAACCCTTGAATGATAGGAACGTTTAAAACAAAAAACATTCAAAATGTGCCCCCACCCCCTTTTCCATCCACATGACGACGTAACGATTACCTATTGGTCAATTTCAGACGATCTTTAACCCAGGCTAATAGCGTTAAGAGTACACCGGAAGTGAGCTTCACTAGTGTTTGGGTTGTGCTGGCCAGAACATAACCTGCGGCAAAACATTTTGTTGGTCTACAGACGTGAAGAGGCCAGCGGAAAGATTGATTGGCAGGTGTAGTGGCTTCAGGAATCAAACAAAATGGAAACAGCAAAACAAAAGTGCTGAAAGATATTTTGCAATGCGCGTGAATTGAGTCCCTTGGTGTAAAGCAGCGTTTCCCAAAATGGAGTACGCGTACCCCCAGGGGTACGGGAAGAGTTTGAAGGTTGTACGCGTTGCACATAGTTAAACTGTGCTGATTTTTATCCACAACTCTAAGATCCCGATTGATTACATTCACAACTGTTAATTCGTGCATCCAGTTCTGTGAAAACATGATTATACCAAAGAAGAAAATTAAAGCAGTCAGTAATAATAGACCATGGATGAGTAACATTCTGTCGTCATCGAGAAGTACATTAAAATCTATTAAAGCGCTGGTTACGTGTATGTGTTTTTCGTGTGTGAATGTCGTTAGGTGCATCTATATTGTTATTGTACTTTAGTTACGCTGAGGTTGTCAATTGTAGTCAAACCGAATTTTCATTTGATTGGATCAATAAAAGTTATCTTATCTCATCTTATATATAACAAGTATCATATTACATCATATCATATCGGATCGTATCTTAACGTATCATATCATATCATATCATATATCATATCAGTCAGTCTGTGTGTATTTACTGCTGGAATAAATCATCTCGAACACCTTAAAGAGATATTGACGCAAACAAACGTTATTTAGAAATACTTAGAAGTAGATAGTAGGCCAATGTAGGAGTGAAACAACTAACAATGATGTCAACAATCCACACAAGTTTTTCTACGATACTCTACAAGGGACGTAGTGCTAGGTCTTTGTTCCACATCAGTGGTATTATTTTATGAGAGATAATACTTGATGGGCATTATCTTCACTGTCCTTTATTTCTTCGACACTAATATTATATGTCAGTCAAGGTAAAGGTCATCTGTTTCTGTTGCCCATGGTTAACGAGGGTGTCATGTGGCCAGCACACCCACGAACCGCCTTTACTTTTACCCGACTAATGTCAGGTTCCCATTAGAGCTGGGTGGACCCTGAGGTGCCCAAAAGATACCGAAAATAAAATCCCAGTCATCACGAGATTCGAACACTAGAATACCGGTTCAGAAGCCAGTCGCTTTACCGCCCAGCTAATTGTGTCAATGTTTAGTCCCCATACTGTCCAGTTTGAGAATTTTACCGTTGGTGCTCTTACCGCTATAGCGTGGTCGATAGGCTAAGTGCGCTTGAACTTGGCTACCTATGAGTGGTGCTAGAGGTTCGACACCCGACTCGAGCAGAGTTGTGTTTACTGAGCGCCTATAGGCAGAACGGAAAAACCTACTCCTAGATACCTCCCTCCCACACCCACTGGTCCAAAGATGAGATGGAACCAAAGCGCTCTGAGCATCCTATTAGCATGAAAGTAGCGTTATATAAAAGCTATAATTTATTTTATTTTTATTTTATTTATTTGGAGTAAAAAAGTTATGAAGGAATTTGATGCTGAAATCTAAAGCAAGCATATGAATGTTCTTCTAACAATCACATGTCTCTTTCCTTTAAAACAAAAAAGAAGAACAAGCCAAACCTTCTGGGAATCTTGTATTTGTTAATTAGAAACTGGCATTCAGAAGCTGACCTGCAGTGACTTAATAAAAATAACAATGTCAGGAAATTGTTTTTTAGACTGAGAAGGGTTTTTTTTTGTTTCGTTCTTAATTGACCTTTTCCCCTAAAGGTTACTAAAGGGTCCTTCCACTATTGATTACTTACACAATTGATGACTCATGCTATTGATGACTTATCTTTTTTACTATGATAGTGCTGGTTAACTTTTTTTCTCACGGCTTCTAGATTGTTGTTAAGTAAACAATAGATTTTAATGTGCATATCTTCTTTTAGGTTTAGCTTTTAGTGAATATATAGTAAGTTACAGTTAAATAAGTTTTTGAATTTTTGTTCTCTTCAAAGTTTAATTACGGTCAAATTTTGTTTGAGTTATTTTCAAATCTCTAATATATCTTACACAATGGAGACATCTGTCTTTATAATTGGTAATTTAAAACTTGGCCATGATTGTTATGTCAAGTTCTACTTGTGAAACCAAGCTAACGATATTTATAGTGCCAGTGAGTGTATGTGTTTTTTTAAGAAGACAGACAGGAAGCATTTTAACAAGGGCAACATGTAGTTTATGTTGTGAACTTTATCCTAACCTCGTATTTTGTATTAACTATGTTTAAAATGAACTTGTCATTGACACAAGGTTTTCTGAAATGCAATAATTTTATTAAAACGTGATTATGAAATAGTGATTGTGACATTGTGATTGTAACTTTGTGATTATGGCTTTGTGATTGTGAGATTGTGATTGTGACATTGTGATTTATACCTTGTGATTGTGACCTTGTGATTGTGACTTTCTGACATTTTTCATGACAGCAAGTGGAACCATTATTTCCGCAGACAGTTTTAGTTTCTCTAAACTTGACTCTCGTGCAGTTAGCGTGAAAGGTGAAATTCACGTTTATTGCTGCATACTTCTTTTAGCATTGTGTTCGAAGGCTATGAAGTCAAAGACTACAGTGTCATGATATTAATGTAAAACAAAAATTGATTTTCACATTGTCACCATAAATCCCATAGTTCATGATGCAGTCAATCGAAGCAGGAAATAGTTTCACACTACTAGCATGTCACCACTGGTTCAAAGACACTAACAAAATCCCCATCATTTCTCGCCATTTCCCACCCTTTTCCGACTATTCCCTCATAAGTGCAGATGTTCTCGATGAACTCACACATTTGGGCATCCTGCAAAGTTGCACAAAACACACTTTTGCTAAAGTGTATTAAATTGGTGACAAATCAAAATCTGAAGAATGAGTTTAAAATGGATGAATATGTTTTGAGAGCTAAACAGCACCATATTTGTTTTTATTTCTATCAATGTATTTATTTTTTTTTAATTTAATTTCAAATAGTTTCCAGAATTTTTTAGAAATGTATTAACAATCAGTCTATTTTTATATTTATCTTTGTATCATTTCGATCAATCAGACAACATTGAGACCACACAGCACTGGATACTCGGGATAACCAACCGTAAAATAAGCATACAATAAAACTAATACTCACGATAACAAACGGTAAAATAAGCATACAACAACACTGATACTCAGGATAATCAACAGTAAATTAAGCAGACAATAAAACTGATTATCAACATAACCAAACGCAAAATAAGCATACAACAACACTGATACTCAGGATAATCGTAAATTAAGCATACAATAAAACTGATACTCAGAAATCTCTAGCAATTAATTAACCTATACCAATGGGATATTCAGGGTACACAACCAGATACTCAATCAATATAAAACGGATACTCAGAAATCTCTAGCAATTAATTAACCTATACCAATGGGATATTCAGGGTACACAACCAGATACTCAATTAATATAAAACGGATACTCGGGATACATAACCGAATACTTAGCATACACAAAACAGATACACCGAAACAAGAATAAGAGCAAAGCCACAATAAAGTGATTGTAACTTCAAGTGAACTCCCCACATATTACCGATCTACAGATTGCTCTGTACTGGTAACTTAAAGTCAAATCAGTTCACAGGTATGTCAACCTGTTCTGCAAACTCGGTATGGGCAATGTTTATTAACCTAGTCTCTACAAGCTTTTTTTTAAAGGAGGAAGTTATTTGAAACAAATCAATTAAACCAATCAGTCCTGCCTCACTCTAATGATACATTTTCTTGGTTGACATTCTTAGAACTCGATATTGCTTTAAAAAAACAAACACACACACAAAACATTCAAAGAAATGGCTGTATCATCATTCAATGAGGTTAATTTTATCTCTACCGAATAGAGTACAAAATGGCCAATGCATTATCATGAAATAGTATGAACAGAAAACAGACATTTTAATGTGGAAATTGTGGAAAAATAATTTTCTAACAAGATATATCTGTTAACATATCCGTTTCATTATATGCTTAAATAACAAAGGCGGCCTTAGGGAAGGCGAAAGGGGCAACCATCCCAGGCACCGCGCCTTAAGGAGGCCCCGTGATAAGGAGAATCTTTGATCATCAACAGCTCATAGTGCTAATATTCGTGTCTCTGACATGACACCCGACCAGGCCTCGGCGCACCGTTGTTACCTTAAACATGAAACATTCTCAAGGCTTAAAACACACACACACACAGATAGACAGAGAGATATGGAAAGTCAGTTTTCTTGTTCAAATTTTTTTCTAAATTAAAGGGTTAAGTTTGCAGATTGCTTCCAGTAATGTTTGAATAATTTTAAAATAATTATTTATTTCAAAGACATGTTTCATTCATTTATTTTTTATTGAATTTTAAAACATTGAAACTCGTGTTTTTTTTTTCACCAAGATTCTTTTTTTTTCCTTTAGTGTCTGTTCAAGCTTCTGAAATATCAATAAATCTGATTAGATCAACATTTATCAATAGAAATCCTTTTTTTACTAATATAATTTTAATTTTGACTAGAATTTTGTATTCAGATTGGTTTGATCAAAACGTTAATGGTACAATGAGATGTGTGACCGAGAGGCCGAAACCGATTGGCTACGGCTTGACTACATCACAAGAAGGTTTGGAGTTCGAATTCTTCACTGGTGCACAAAAGACCATAGCGCACTGATCATGCTATCAGCATGAAAAAAAATTTCGCTGTGTAAAATCAATTAAACAAAATTATTCGTAAAATACTTTTTTGTTAATGTTTTTTTTTTTGCCTCCAAAATAACTGTAAACATTTAACTTGCAAGTGACTATTGAACAAACATTCTCCTTTTGTTTTGGTTGTATAGAATGAAGAGTTTCTGATGAAGCCACGTGACAAAAACAGCACTGGCGTGTAGGGGAGACTAGCAAGAGACGTGAGACACACAAGACGTTCGGTTTGTAGAGAGCTATTTCCTCTTTAAATCAGCATGTTTTTACATATGTCTACTATCTAGTTCAAGTTGGGTATATTTATAAATAAAAGTTGTACCAAATTTTATTTAATAAAAGAAGTCACAATTATTTCCAGTTTATTTCATTAAAAATTGAATACGCCTGCATGGGTGTTATGGAGTGTTTGTGTGTGTGTGTGTTTCTATGTTGACGGTGGGAAGAGGTTGCCGATTGGTTGTGAATGATGCAACATTTGATGACATTGCCGTCACTTGATCTTAGTTAGGAGAGACGACTTCAGAGACTGAAAGGTTAGGTCATTGTAGTGAGTTATAATTTGTTAAAATCTATTATTACTAAAGCCTAATACATTTATTTGATCGCATATTAATCTGATGTTGTCTATATTATATGTAAAGCTCTAAATCATTTGTTCATAAATGAAAATTATTCAAGTTATTGGAAGTTTCATTAGTAAAGATATAGTACGCCCACAACGATTTAGTTGATACCAGCACTCAGCAGTTTAAAGCTACAAACCAATCACCGAGTATCAACAACAAGTAGCAAAGAAAATGCCTCACACTTTAGTTTACAATAACATTAGATTATGTCAACAATTTTTTTTGTCAAGTGTGTGTAGAAACTACAAGACAACTCTTGCTATTATTAATTCGAATATAAAGTTATCTGCCCTTGCTATGCTAATTATACTAACAGCTTATAAACCAGTAAGAAAATGAAAGTACGCAGATGCTGCGATGATTTAATGAAGATAGAAGACGGTTATTCATGCTGTCAGAAAATGGCCAGCTATTAAAATCAGAAGAACATGAAAGGTACATGGTTTTGTCATTAGAAGTCGAATCAGCGAACTCTCAACAAAACCCGAAAGAAAATAAAACAAATAAACTATTGACAGGCTCCAGAACGCTCCCAAAAAGTGCACAGCCATGTTGAAGACATCAACAGCCTCACCATGTTTTAATTGAGTAACTGTGTAAGAGGTCCTCCCTGGAGGACATTGCGATACGTCCTGACGTCATACAACTAACTATGTCATTCTTTTAATAGTCAAAAGTTTTTTTCATTTGACTATTTGTATGACATTTATGTAAGAAATTTAACTCTTTCTCATCTAATTGACGATACCAAACGTTGATTTGACCCCCCTATGAAACTAAATTGATTATTTGATTTTTAAATATTCATTTGTGTTGTTTAGAAAGAGCATGCATTCTCTTATAATTCAATACAAAATATACTATTATCTGATTACTAACAAAAAGTTTTTGAGGTTTAATCCTAACAGGATAGTGAAATACAAATGAGCAAAACTAATAATACTATCGGAACGAGGAAAAAAATTACGAAGAAAAATAGTTAAGTACCAGTTTTCAGCGACTATTAGAGTCTCAAATTTCAAGTGAAAACATAGACGATAATAATTGTCAATAGAATTAACCAAAACTCAATAGTTTAAATAGGTATGTAAATATATTCAGCTTTGAAATGTTTTCATGTCAAATAAAATACTGAAGTGCTTGCTCTATTATTACAAATAATCTTCTTATACAAATGTAAAATGAATTCAATAAAATGGTTCATGTTTCATAAGCAATGTATGTTATTGGATGATAAAATAATTTAGTTTTAATGAAGATAATATTCTGTAAAAGAAAAAAATATTTAAAACTGATATTCATCCAGATCAACAGACAGGACCAATGATCAGTACACAGTATGACCGATGATGCAACTCCACAATTGAGCAACTAAAAATAGTAAGTAAGTGATATTATTTAAGCTTTGGAACAAAATAGACTACCTTGATATAAAAAAATGTATGTTTAATCTGAGTTAAAGTGAAATTTAAAACCAAGGTTTTTTTTTTCATTTAATTTATACGTATTTTCTACGTTTCAGTGCGTTTCACTCAAAAATAATACTTTTTAGTCTTAAAATTGTAAATCATTTTGAAATATTGATGTACTTAGCATCAAAGCCAATTATTATTTTTGTAGAAGGAAAGAACAATTGTCAAAATAGTAATAAGGACAATGCTAACTACCAAATCTATTACAATGTTGTCTTCATAATTGAATACTATGCATTTAGTATTTGATCTAATATAATACATACAAATCAACATAGCCTACAATGTTGAATATAATTTTACCTCAATATATAATTTTCAAATCGCAGACTACTCTACACAGCACATTATCTTCCTTTAGCCTAGACAGTAGATAGACTGATTAGAGAGAAGTGACAAAGAGAGCAAAGACAGTAGATTAGACTGATTAGAGAGAAGAGACAAAGAGAGCAAAGACAGTAGATAGACTGATTAGAGAGAAGTGACAAAGAGAGCAAAGACAGTAGACTGATTAGAGAGAAGAGACAAAGAGAGCAAAGACAGTAGATTAGACTGATTAGAGAGAAGTGACAAAGAGAGCAAAGACAGTAGATAGACTGATTAGAGAGAAGAGACAAAGAGAGCAAAGACAGTAGATAGACTGATTAGAGAGAAGTGACAAAGAGAGCAAAGACAGTAGATAGACTGATTAGAGAGAAGTGACAAAGAGAGCAAAGACAGTAGACTGATTAGAGAGAAGAGACAAAGAGAGCAAAGACAGTAGATTAGACTGATTAGAGAGAAGTGACAAAGAGAGCAAAGACAGTAGATTAGACTGATTAGAGAGAAGAGACAAAGAGAGCAAAGACAGTAGATAGACTGATTAGAGAGAAGAGACAAAGAGAGCAAAGACAGTAGACTGATTAGAGAGAAGAGACAAAGAGAGCAAAGACAGTAGACTGATTAGAGAGAAGAGACAAAGAGAGCAAAGACAGTAGATTAGACTGATTAGAGAGAAGAGACAAATAGAGCAAAGACAGTAGATTAGACTGATTATAGAGAAGAGACAAAGAGAGCAAAGACAGTAGACTGATTAGAGAGAAGAGACAAAGAGAGCAAAGACAGTAGATTAGACTGATTAGAGAGAAGAGACAAAGAGAGCAAAGACAGTAGATAGGCTGATTAGAGCGAAGAGACAAAGAGAGCAAAGACAGTAGATAGACTGATTAGAGAGAAGAGACAAAGAGAGCAAAGACAGTAGATTAGACTGATTAGAGAGAAGTGACAAAGAGAGCAAAGACAGTAGATAGACTGATTAGAGAGAAGAGACAAAGAGAGCAAAGACAGTAGATAGACTGATTAGAGAGAAGAGACAAAGAGAGCAAAGACAGTAGACTGATTAGAAGACAAGACGAGAGGCATAAAGCAGATTAATTGTACAAAACTCAATTGATATTTACCATTAATCCTAAAATGTAAACTTGAAGGCATATAGCAAGCAAAAAAATACAAATTAAAAAAAAAACTTTAAAAAGTAGAATCTCTAGAAAAATACGTCTCAGTTTCACTTTATGATCTTGTTATGACCCTACTTCTAATCATGTTTTTATGAATGTTTGACCACAAAACGTAAACAGTGGTTACAAGATGGACATTTGATTTATCCCACTAGTCAGTTCCGGGGCCACGTTATCTTAATTGGTCAGATGTCACATGATTTAAGTGTCTCCGTGGTCCCTGGTTCATGGGGTCCGTCCGCCTCAGCGTAGGCAGTGGTATATTTAATGTCCAGTTGCTGGTCAGAGATACATGAGTAGGAAAATAAATTCCTCCAAGTTAAGTACTATATTTATCTTGTAAATAAAATCTCTTTTATCCGTAGTCTGGTCAAGAAATCATTGAAAAGTCAAACTCATTTTTCTTTCTTCTGAAAAGTATATATTTTTTTATTATTATGTATTACATGTAAATAAATAAATAAATTTCTCTCTCTCTCTCTCTCTCTCACTCTATATCTCTATCTCTATCTCTAATCTATATCTCTATCTCTATCTCTACTCTATCTCTATCTCTAATCTCTACCTCCACCTCTACTATCTATCTTCTATCTATCTCTTCTATCTATCTATCTATCTATCTATCTATCTATCTCTATCTCTATCTCTATCTCTATTTTTCTATTATTATCTATCATCTATCTATCTATCTATCTATCTGTCTATATATCTATCTATCTATCTATCTCTATCTCTATCTATATTTTAATATATTTAAAATATATGTATATAATGTGTGTGTGAGTGTGTGTACGCGTATGTCTTGAAATTATCGAAGCAATGAGTAAAGATATAAACAATAATGCTTATCTCATGTTCAAAGATAGAGATTCAGAATCTTTCTTCATTTTAAAGAAATTAAAGCTACATCCGTAAAAGACTAGGATGAAAAGGGATTGTATTAAAAGAAAAGTTACTGTTTAACACTGTCACTAATTATGTATTAACTAGCATTCGGTTTCGTCCTGAAATTCTACAAAGTACACTCTAGTCAGTCTCCACAATACATTGAATCTATAATATCTTACTTTTTGTTGCTTTTTATTTCATAACGTCTAGATGCAAAGTAAACTGACAATCTTCATGTACTATTTCCTACATAGACACCATATCTAGTTTATAACATCTATCAGGAAGTGACAAGAGATGCTTTGAGATGAAAATATCTTGTACCGAACAGCTAAACCCAAACATGGAAAAGGTTTTGGAAGTCAATCCTGAGGAAAAATAGAGAGCCTTATGCCGTTTGTAGCACACAACACAGCTGATAGTTATCAGCTATTGCATGTCATTTGGACACATCAGATGTGTGGATAGTGGATTTACAGTGAGAGGGTGGCATCTGTCCGTTTACAGCTAATGCTCTGCAGCTCCGGTCTACAACATAAAGGTTTCATTTCTTTAAGATGAGACCATTGTTGTTTTATGACTGAAAGAGGCCGAAAACTATATTTAAAAAAAAAAAAAAAAAACATGACCAGGAAGCGCATCAGTCTGATTTTGGTGCCGCGGGCTAAGCCTTTGTCTTTCCATATTGTTTTAAGTTTTAAAAGGGCTGCTGTGGACTGTGCTATTCGGGCCACTAGTTTAGGTTTCGTTCCCTCATTTGAAACTACTGACACTAGTCAGCTTTTCAACTCCAATACTTATGCCCCTTTTAAAGCCCTGTTTGCTAGTGGTCATATTTTTTTTCTGTATTTATTTACATATCATATGCTGCGCATTAATTAGTATTAAATGATTAACTAACTGGTTAATTGTTGGATTGATTCGTGTATAGTTATCGACTATAAATAATTATGACTAATTTCCACTTGATCCGAGAATGGGAACTGGGAGCAAGAACGTGTCCAGACGTAATGAGAGAATGAAATCCATATCTATATATCCACAAGTGTCTTTAAGTAGCATTTATTTCCTTTATTTCGAAAGCAAACCAAGTTTTAATCACCAACAATTAATTAACTTTTTTTTTTCTTGATTCATATCTTGTCAGGTTCGATGAATAATTGTGTCAAGTTTGAACTTGATCGGTGAATGGGAAATGGAAGAAAAAGCATGTTCGTTTTTTTTTTAGGTTTTACTTTTTTTAATTCAGGAAAAGACCACCACTTGCAACTTTTTCTTTCTCGCTCTTGGCCAATCCCAACATTGAGACCCATTTACAATCAACAGTAATCTTGCAATTACTTCTTACTGACTAATCTCTTGCAAGAAGTTGGCAATGATTTTTTAAAATTCCCCAGTCAAAGTGCATGGAGAGACCCCCCATTCTGCACCAGTATTATATCTTTTAAGAACATGTCCACCATCTTAGCCATATCCGTTCTTATGTAGCAATCTGCACTCGTAAGGAATGACCTTCAAAGTTTCCGTATCTGAAAAGTTGTGTTGACATTAGGATACTTAGGATATATTAGGATTTCACGGATACAATTGAAGTAGGCTCCAACTGGACAGTGTCCTGTTTTGAGGCGCACCTATATTGATGATCCTTAAGAAACTAGCTGTTTTTTCCTTGCGACTCTTTCTGTATGGTGTTCCTTAGCGATACATCGGATGATAGTCACAACTTGAATGAACAACCCAGTTATACAAGTTTACAGTATTTGCTATTATGAGCTACTCTTTACCTATATTTTGACATGTACAAAGTAGCCTACAAAATGAGAAATGAAATTTAACAAAATTCAGCCCCTTAAATTGTGAAAAATAGTGGAGATTTAGTCTAGCAAGTTCCTCCCCGTTCTACAAAAATGGCTTCACCAGTAATCAGCTTAATGTCATCTCAGTTATACTAATATAATTTTAAAGTAATTAAAAATCTATTCTAAAAAATAGTTTGTTTTCAATGAATTCCTAGTTAAGATTAGTATGAAGCTGATGGTGGTCTAGTAGTTCTAATTCTAAGTATTTCCTCCAATACAAAAATAAGAGCACAACAAAAACTTTTAGTTGTTTAGAGAATTGAGAGCTCTGTATCAAATTATATCCATAAAGTTATTCAGATGACCTTAACATCATCTGCCCCATAGATTGCAAGGTCTGAGAGGGGAAGCTTTACTTTATTTAATGAAGTTATTCACGGTAAATGAAAACGAAGCCCTATCTAGTTTAATCCTTTAAGAATGCTAGTAACTAGAGTTTCTCTTTGGAACATTGTTTCTATGGCAGATGTTCAGTTAACATTTATATTTTTAAGCTAACAGTTGTCGAAGGGATTATGTGTACATCACAATGATCAAGCTTTTCAGCTTTTTCCACCCTTAGCAAGACACCTGGTCAGAACTGGATCAACATAAGGACTTCATATAAGAACTCACAGGTCACGAATATATATTCTAGAGCGTCAAGGAGGACTCCTTCGTGTCTCAAACCGTCAGCCTAATCACCGTTCTTGACAAGTGAGATCTTATTAAGCTAATTTGAAAAGCATCGAATTCTACATAGTAGGCTCCATCCGAGTAAATGATATAAATAGAAGGACTAATATTGATCACAAACTTAATTATATTCATATTTGGAAACAAGCTTTTTTTTTCCACATAAATATTACAGTGAAATAAGGACATATAAGAAAAATAGATCAGCATTCGTTCTCAATTTGTCTTTCTTTAAAGAGAATCTTTGGGGAACTGAACACAACAACAACAACGAATAAGCAGCTAACTTATTCCTCCGACGAAAGGATGAATTGAACGATGGAGGGAGGGGAGAGAGCAGAATGGTTTGAATCCCAGCTGTATCAAGTGATGAATTAATACTAAGGATACATCAGAAGATACGAGACAAAACGGGGACACGCTGATTCCGTAGATAACAAAACACAAAAAAAAGAAAATCAATCTGCTCCTCCTGATAGATCCGAGAGACAGAAATTTACACCCGGGGGGGGGGGGGAGAAGAAGTTAAGATGACCTTGTCTGGACGCTGATATCTCTGTAGCATTACTTGTAACTACATAACAGCAAGGAGGAGTGAAAGTAAATACACCAAATAAAAAGTATAAAGCCGCTTTAAGACGTTGTGAATATTTATTTGTTTGATCAACATCATGACATATGTAGAACTAAGAAGTTGAATATAGATGCTTTCGTTTCTTGTATGGACTGTTACAAACAACAAAAAAGAGCTACACTTTTAATATCCTAATAACAAAGAGAAGAGAGCAATCCATAACATACATAGTCACTTTTTTTTTTGTATACAAACAGACATTTATCTATCAAGATTAATACATTCTAAATGTTTCTTTAAAAAAAACACACCACTTACTACAATTTAATATTTATGTGTAATTACCCAGAGAGTTGATTCATAGTCTCTTGAAACTCTAGGTCAACTAAAGCTCCCTTCCTTCAGCCTGTCTGAACAATTGTTCTGTCTGGGAGGGATCCAATCAGATGTTAATAAATCAGATCCCTATTTTCATGTTGCTCGAGTTCCAAGACTCTGGGAACTGGAAGCTAGGCTAAAGGCCAAGCACACATGGGAATCCCTTCCATTTTACTTAAAGGTATCTCAGTGAGTCACTGGCCGTACATGTGTCCGTCATAGTACGGCCTCTTTAAGGAGCGGCCTCTAGATCTGATCTTGAAAGAGTTGTTGGGGATCTTTCCATTCCCGACAAGTGCAATGACCAAAGTTCTAAGGCACCCCTACGGGAGTCTTGTTTGCCTCACGCTCGACAGAATATAAAACGAAGGCAGTAGAAATATTTGTTTTTAATACAAATCTACATTATTTGATAAATCTTACTACAACTTAAATATCCCCTGGACCATTGAGAAGGCTGTTGGATACATTCAATCTTTCACAAACAACCCACGTATCTTTTTTAATTTAACAAAAAAATGATTCTTGTGTTTGCAGGTAAAAGAAATAACTGTGCATAATTTCAGCTTGATCCGAGATTGGGTGTGGGGAAATTACCGTCAAGTGATCTTACACCAGACAGACAGACACAGTCAGTTGATATGGCTATCTGAGAATTAAAATTAAAAATAACCTTCATAGAATCCTAAATGCTGCAAGTAAAATCATTGGCAAAAAATAAACCCCATTTGGGCAGCTGTTTGAGACAAACATCCATAAAAAGCTAAAAAGATTATAGAAATTAAAAAATCACCCTTTGGGTAAGGATTTTGTGATTTTACCATCTCAAAAGAGATACAAGACACCGATAGCAAAGACAAACAAACACAAACATTCTTTTGTTTCTCTGGCAATCGAATCATTAAAAAGAAACAAACTGATATAAACTTTTCACTTGTAAATTATGAGTGAGTCTGGTGGGAATGTGCATTTTGTTTTTTTATAGTTATAATGTTTTGTTTGGTGTAATGCACACATTATAAGGCAAATTATTATTATCCTCCCTGTTCCGTTTAAACCAGAATGCACTAAATATATTAGATCAAGGTATAATTGACTTCAATTTAAAAATTCTGCGGGCTAGAGATTGTAATAAAATGCAACCAATCGCCTGAAGGTATTTCAATTTACAATTAAATTACGAAAAAAAATTTTTAACTTTTTTTTTTAAAATGTCAAACACCTTTAGAATGAATGATAGCCAAAATATAAAGAAATATAATTCTAATAAAAAATGAAAGAACTACAAATATGAAATAAGCTGTAAGTTTAAACATAAAGTACAAAAACAACAAAACTGTGGCGATCTGAGAAGATGTAAATCCAATAAATAACCGAGTTTACTTTTGGACATGTTGAGAGCATCCAATATATGTTGGCAAGTGGAAGCTCAGGTATTATTTGATCATTGTATTAAATTCTATTGCCGATATTCAACAGTTCATATAGTGCTTGTTTTGTGTACAAAGAAACTAGTAAAAGAAAAGGCTGTCATTGAGAGTGAGTATGTCACTTTAACACAGTTGAGAGTGAGTATGTCACTTTAACACAGTTGAGTGTGAGTATGTCCCTTTAACACAGCTGAATGTGAGTATGTCACTTTAACACAGCTGAATGTGAGTATGTCACTTTAACACAGCTGAATGTGAGTATGTCACTTTAACACAGCTGAATGTGAGTATGTCACTTCAACACAGTTGAGTGTGAGTATGTCACTTTAACACAGTTGAGTGTGAGTATGTCACTTTAACACAGTTGAGTGTGAGTATGTCACTTTAACACAGTTGAGTGTGAGTATGTCACTTTAACACAATTGAGTGTGAGTATGTCACTTTAACAAAGTTGAGTGTGAGTATGTCACTTTAACACAGTTGAGTGTGAGTATGTCACTTTAACACAGTTGAGTGTGAGTATGTCACTTTAACACAGTTGAGTGTGAGTATGTCACTTTAACACAGTTGAATGTGAGTATGTCACTTTAACAGTGTTGAGTGTGAGTATGTCACTTTAACTCAGTTAAAGCGAGGGAGTTTGTGACAGAAACGAGTTTGTATTACTTTTACAGTGTTAAGTGTGTAAAGTAAGTAAAGTTCCCCCTTTCAGACCTAATGACCTATGGGCAGTGGCCCACGGTTAACGAGGGTGTCATGTGAGCCAGGGACTGTTGCTGTGGGGACATCTATAAGGAACTTCTTGAACCTGTACTCCACACCTTCAAATGAACTCACTAAATAATATGCATACATCTTGACGAGAGAAAAGTGCACGATTATAAACTGAAAGTGATACACTGAGAGAGAGAGGAAATATAATTAAGTTATCACAGATGGTCAAGCTTTGGACAATTGTATTAAGGAGTCGTTTCCAGTTATGATCACAAAGGAATGCGTGATACTATTACACATGTTCTGTTCGATGTATAATTACATTAAGTTTTTCTCTCTAAATGAATTCATTAGAATTTGATGAAATTCACGGATCAATTAAAGCAATAAATTCTAGCACGAAATCTAAGAGCTTGTAGGATCGGTGTTAAAAAAGATTTGAAAAACACAACTAGACCATATTGTTTCATTAATTAAAATTGTTCAAGATGCAGGAAGGAAAATTCAATTTTTTTCCTTTACCAAATATTTTTTTTTAAATATTCCAGCTTGCTTTTAGCAGGGACGGGAAGAGTACTGCCGAAATATCCAAGAGTGACGTTTATTTTAACGACTTCTACAAAATAAGCTCAAAGTCCGATGCATACGATAATATAAAATGAATACATAGAATACAATGATTGACCATCTAACTGAGAGCCCAATTGTACACTCCATTCGTGATCACTTTCAAACCTTCACCTGTCCCTAAATCTCTGTCCAGTCATATCTTATACAGACGTTACTTTAAAAAAGATGATGATTACATCCTACCTTCATGCATCTAGTCATGCATGTTAACCAATGACTTAAATTCTGCCAAGTTTTCCTGGCTGGTTCAGGCAACCCATTCCATGCTCTAATAGCACTAGGTAAGTGCCTCTTGTCAGGATGACAGTTTCTTCCATTTAGACAGGCCATCGACATTCTTTATAGTTGTCTTCCCATCGCTAAGTCTGTCTGCCTCTTCTTTTTTTTTCTTGAACTGTTCCCTGCAGAAAGATCTAAGCGACTTTAAAAAATCTTGTTATATGGCCGTGTAGTTTGCGATTTTTGTTAAAAAATGTTGACAATGATCACAGTGAAATCATGATATCCACTCGCCACTGTGATCCTGTTTTGGAATTCCTCATGTGTGACGTGCTTTTGAACTAATATTTAGAATCATTATATAATTAAAATATTTCTCTTTAATTTTGTGATTTGCTAGCATTTAGAAAGTCGCCATGTCCAATAAGCGCATTAATCTGATTCTATGCCGAGTGAATATTCGATAAACCTAAATAATTTTTTCTCCTCTCCCCTTTCGCTAAAAATAAATTATGTATATATATGAGGACCTCCATGAAAGTGTGGCGTGAAGTTGTACTAGGATGTCCCTGTTTGCGCTTTCCTCGTAATAACCTCCATGTCATCGCAACTCTTGGTATGCGTAATTCATTTTGTCGGAGAACATGTCGCTCCAACCTATTTTCTACGCTTTGTCACAACCTTACTAAGGAGTCGACTCCCAGTTCGGCATAGGATTTCCTTGATTGAGACGCAATCTCTATAACTGACTCCTAAAATCCATCTTAGCCATCTTTGTTGAGCAACATTTAGTCTTTTTCAATTTCGGCAGATGGCTATTCACTGCACCTTATTAGTGGAGCCCAGCCACTGGTAGAAATTTGTAAAATCTGTTGGCACGCTTTTGGAATTAGATGGCTGTAGTTTGCTTTAGATTTTATATCGAAAAGGAAAGTTTTATCGTCAAAATCATCTGTTGAGGGGTTTACACTTAAAAATTGCTGGAGTTTTTTTTAACCAATTCAAAACATCATTTAGCTACGCTCATAGAATTTGGTGAGAGTAGTTTGCTTAAGCATATTATTGAAGAGGGGATTTCAACCTCAAAGTTCTCTGTAGAGGGATTTTAAACTTTAAAAAGAAAATTAAAACCCGCTTGGCTGCGATGGGGAAAGTGATAGTTTAGTATTAAAATTTCACCTAAAATAATCAAAATCATAACAAAAAATCTGTCACTTAATTCCAACCCCCCCTGGCTACGCCCATGATACAGATTGAAAACTGTTAAGACGTATTTATTATTTTAGAAGAAAATTAGAAAATACAAATATTAAATCACAAAGGACTCAGTGATTTAATAAAACAGAGGGTGTTTTAAGAACGTTATGTAAGATCTTATCTTACACACAATTCGGAACATAGAGCTTAAAAGACATGTACAAATGGAGACAGGAGCAGTCAGCGACAACCAATTATCTAACAAATATGACCTAACATCCAGCAGAAAGGTGGTATCCATTTTTATGCTAATATCAGCCATCAAATGATGTAACAAATGTTTCAGAATACGAAAGAGTGAAATGAGAGATAGAGAGAGACGAGTCTGTGCGGTATGACAGCAGAGGATAGCAGAAGTGAGCGACATCAGAGAATGACAAAGAAGGATTCTCACGTCTGCTAAGTGTAATTATGAGGTCAGGACTCTCAGGACAAAATATTGGCGCCAAGACAACAATCCTTTTGAAACCTTAAAGAACACTCCTCAAGGCACTGTCTGATTACACATTAACTTCGTTGTTAATCTCAGCTATAGATCTAATTATATGATCCTTCCACGCTTTGGTGTGTTACAGTTTTACAAAGCTTTTATTAACTCTGTTTGTTTTCAGTCTGTCTCTCTGTCTGGTACAAAGTTTGAACACGTTAATTCTGCCACACCCATTTTTGAAACTTTGCATAATTATTTATTGTACCTGAAAAAAAAAAAACAAGAATTATATATAAACCAAAAATAACCAGTTAGCTAATTCATTGTTGTTAATTAATTATTTTGTTTGGTATATCGAACAAGGGAAATTAATTATACTTGGCTGATAAGGTGGTATAAGTTGAATTAGTTCCTTTTATATTTTGTCGCTTAAAAGTTTGAAACTAACAATAGATAGTTATGAAACCATCTATTTTTATAAGCACTTCGCTGACACAGTGGTTAGTGTATTGGCTTGAGGAGGCTTGAATCCTAGAGTTGTACAGCTTTTTAAAAATAAAATACATTTTAAAAGCTACCACGGTAACATTCACCCAGATACCCCTTTCTTTCTTCAAACTGCTAGATAGTAGTACGCTTAACATAAGCTTTTTATAAAATTATGTATTTATTTTTCTTGTTTTAAAGATATAGTTGCAATTATTGAACTCCCTCCAATGTTACAGTGTATCTTACAGATAGTTCTCTTTATGTGTAACTTCCTTAAATGTGGTAACAACAAAGAGCCAAATTAAAAAATAATCAATATTATTCATAGCAGAAGACAAGAGCTGTGAGAGACTGCGCTATGAATAGAGTAACTTTATTTTTTTACCATCGATCAGACTGTAACAATAATTGTGTTGTGAAGGGTAAAATTTGGTTTTATGTAGCCCCTTAAAAGTGGATGCATAAGCATAGCCGAAAAGATCAAGCACTGCAAATTTGAGTTTCACTGATCATCGTAGTCAAAAGCAATATTAATGTTCTCACCCAGGACAATTACAGTTTCCCCCTCGGACTTTATTGAGCTCTCTCGTCTAGTTTTTTGACTGTTATCATAGACTTTCTCCAGTTACTAAATAAAATGCTTTTCATCTTTAATACAGCTCCCCCCTCTCTCTCTCTCTTCCCTCTCTCTCATCTCTCTTCCCTCTCTCTCTCTCCTCCCTCTCTCTCTTCCCTCTCTATCTCTCTTCCCTCTCTATCTCTCTTCCCTCTCTATCTCTCTTTCCTCTCTCTCTCTTTCCTCTCTCTTTCCTCTCTCTCTCTTCCCTCTCTCTCTGTCTTCCCTCTCTCTCTCTTCCCCCCTCTCTCTCTTCCCCCTCTCTCTTCCCTCTCTCTCTCTTCCCTCTCTCTCTCTTCCCTTTCTCTCTCTTCCCTCTCTCTCTCTTTTACTCTCTCTTATCCCTTTCCTTTCTCTTACCCTATACATTGACAAACAGTGTCTGAGTCTAGGCATCAATCGACACTATCTAGAGGCTATGGACGCCTGTTTCAACACGTAATGATTACATTCAGTAGCAGGGGAAAGAAAAAAAAACGATAAATGCTCTCATCATCATTTGGTGATATCATTAAGAGAATGTCTTTTTTTTCCTTGTTATTGAGACTCACATAAGGTCCTCAAAACTCTTGAGTAAGATCTTGATTGGTCTACTATGGGTGAATTAAACAAAGGGAATCTTAACTTTAAAATAAAATTGTAGACTATATGTAGTACATTGTTATGTATCTTACTATTAGATAATTATACACTAGTAGAGAATAGTGTATTACTATAAGAATGTGCATTTAAGAATGTCTTAAAAGAAATGTTTTTATTCTATGACTTTTGATCTATTGCACTTGTCTGGCTATTGGAGACTCTAGTTATAATGTTATCTAAATGAAAATGACGAAAAGGTACATACGTATCATTGTTAGATGACTACAGCATTGAATGTGTTTGATATAATACTAAATCAATTGAATGATTGACTAAGTATTCTATTTAATATGAAGTTATACACCTTTTGAATTTCTAATATTTCATTTTAAATAATAACATTTACATTTGTATGTCTCTTTGTCTATGATGTTTTACAGTTTAATTTCTACGTTTAGCTAATCATTAACTTTAACTGTCTCTCTTTCTCTCTCTCTTTCTTTCTTTCTTTCTCTCTCTCTTTCTGTCTCGCTCTGTTCTTCCCTCTTGCTTACTCACTCGCTTTCTTCATTTCTTTTTATCTTTCTTTATTTATGTCTTTTTTCCTCTTTCTTTCTCTTTTTTTTCTCTGTTTCTTTCTTTTTCTCTTTATTACCTTTCCCTCCCCTTGTTTTCATCTGTGTCTCATTCACCGTTTACCTCATTATCTATGATTATTTCATTACCCTATTTTATTTCCAAATCGTATATTGTATGTTTCCCTCTTTCCCTCTCTCTCTCTCTCTAACTGTGTATATAAAAATGCCCCCCCCCCCCGCCCATCTCTCATTCGATGCCAACTCCATCTGGGGCTAGATCTAAATTTTCACTATCTCTATTTTTGATGTGTGAACTAACGTGCTGAAAACTAATGGTGTTAACTTCTAAACAAAATCATAGATCGACCAAAGCTTTAACAGTCTTAAAATCACAGTCCGGACGATCCAATTCCTCCCTGCTGCGTGATATCGAGAGACAGAGATAACTAGTAGTCGCGCTGGACAGTAAGTCGGTAACTGGTGAAAGATTAATGACTGTCATTAAGTTTGACCCATTTTTTTTTCTCAAAACTAAAACCTTTAATTTTTGTTTGATCCTAGACTTGTTTTGAACAACTTTTTAGTTTGTTTTCTAAGTTTTCTGAACGTAGAGAGAGAGAGACAGAGACCTTTGCGTGCAACTTTAACCTTTAGTTAATTGACTCTTCCAAAAAGCTACTTGAATGATTTGATAAAAGACATTCAGAGACATAGGTCAATCTAAGAACAGACACGATACCCAGACATTGAGAGACATAGGTCAATCTAACAACAGACACGATACCCAGTCATTGAGAGACGTTGGTCAATCTAAGAACAGACACGATACTCAGTAATATAGGAGACATAATTCAATCTAACAACAGACACGATACCCAGTCATTGAGAGACGTTGGTCAATCTAAGAATAGACACGATACTCAGTAATTAAGGAGACATAGTTCAATCTAAGAATAGACAAGATACTCAGTAATTCAGAAGACATAGTTCAATCTAAAAAAAACACGATACTCAGTAATTCAGGAGACATAGTTCAATCTAAGAATAGACACGATACTCAGTAATTCAGAGACATAGGTCAATCTAAAAACAGACACGATACCCAGTAATTCAGAACACATAGGTCAATCTAAGAATAGACACGATACTCAGTAATTCAGGAGACATAGTTCAATCTAAAAAAAGACACGATACTTAGTCATTGAGAGACGTTGGTCAATCTAACAACAGACACAATACCCAGTAATTCAGGAGACATATGTCATCTAAGAACAGACACGATACTCAGAAATTTAGAGACATAGGTCAATCTAAGAACAGACACGATACTCGGTTATTCAGAGACATAGGTCAATCTAAGTACAGACACGATATTCAGACATTAAGAGACGTTAATCAATTTAAAAACAGACACGATACCCAGACATTCAGAGACTTTGGTCAATCTAACAACAGACACGATACCGAGTAATTCAGACGACAGAGGTCAATCTAAGAACAGACACGATACTCAGTAATTAAGAGACGTTGGTCAATCTAAGAACATACTTGATACCCAGTAATTCAGAGACATTGGTTAATTGAAGAACATACACGATACCCAGTAATTCAGGAGACATAGTTCAATCTAAGAACGGACACGATACTCAGTAATTAAGAGACGTTGGTCAGTCTAAAAACAGACACGATACCCAGACATTCAGAGACATTGGTCCATCTAAGAACAGACACGATACTTAGTAATTCAGAGACATTGGTCCATCTAAGAACAGACACGATACCCATACATTCAGAGACATTGGTCAATTTAAGAACAGACACGATACCCAGTAATTCAGGAGACATAGGTCAAACTAAGAACAGACACGATACTCAGTAATTCAGGAGACATAGGTCAAACTAAAAACAGACACGATACTCAGTAATTAGGAGACGTTGGTCAGTCTAAGAACAGACACGATACCCAGACATTCAGAGACATTGGTCCATCTAAGAACAGACACGATACTCAGTAATTCAGAAGACATAGGTCAAACTAAGAACAGACACGATACTCAGTAATTAGGAGACGTTGGTCAGTCTAAGAACAGACACGATACCCAGTAATTCAGAGACATTGGTTAATTGAAGAACATACACGATACCCAGTAATTCAGGAGACATAATTCTATCTAAGAACAGACACGATACTCAGTAATTAGGAGACGTTGGTCAGTCTAAGAACAGACACGATACCCAGACATTCAGAGACATTGGTCCATCTAAGAACAGACACGATACTCAGTAATTCAGAGACATTGGTCCATCTAAGATCAGACACGATACCCATACATTCAGAGACGTTGGTCAATTTAAGAACAGACACGATACCCAGTAATTCAGGAGACATAGGTCAAACTAAGAACAGACACGATACTCAGTAATTCAGGAGACATAGGTCAAACTAAGAACAGACACGATACTCAGTAATTAGGAGACGTTGGTCAGTCTAAGAACAGACACGATACCCAGACT
Organism: Biomphalaria sudanica; assembly: GCA_036873155.1. Taxonomy (NCBI): domain Eukaryota; kingdom Metazoa; phylum Mollusca; class Gastropoda; family Planorbidae; genus Biomphalaria; species Biomphalaria sudanica. The sequence continues at coordinate 53,170 of JAZGLO010001530.1, forward strand.
TTCAGAGACATTGGTCCATCTAAGAACATACACGATACCCAGTAATTCAGGAGACATAGGTCAAACTAAGAACAGACACGATACTCAGTAATTAGGAGACGTTGGTCAGTCTAAGAACAGACACGATACCCAGACATTCAGAGACGTTGGTCCATCTAAGAACGGACACGATACCCAGACATTTAGAGACATTGGTCCATCTAAGAACAGACACGATACTCAGTAATTCAGGAGACATAGGAAAAACTAAGAACAGACACGATACTCAGTAATTAGGAGACGTTGGTCAGTCTAAGAACAGACACGATACCCAGACTTTCAGAGACATTGGTCCATCTAAGAACATACACGATACCCAGTAATTCAGGAGACATAGGTCAAACTAAGAACAGACACGATACTCAGTAATTAGGAGACGTTGGTCAGTCTAAGAACAGACACGATACCCAGACATTCAGAGACGTTGGTCCATCTAAGAACAATCACGATACTCAGTAATTCAGAGACATTGGTCCATCTAAGAACAGACACGATACCCATACATTCAGAGACGTTAGTCAATTTAAGAACAGACACAGTACCCAGTAATTCAGGAGACACAGGTCAAACTAAGAACAGACACGATACTAAGTCATTCAGAGATTAAGGTCAATTTAAGAACAGACACGATGCCCAGTATTTCAGAGACGTTTGTCAAACTAAGAACAGACACGATACCCAGACATTCAGAGACTTTGGTCAATCTAACAACAGACATGATACTCAGTCATTGAGAGACGTTGGTAAATCTAATAACGTACACGATACCCAGTCATTCAGAGACATAGGTCAATCTAAGAACAGACACGATACTCAGTCATTCGTAGACATAGTTCAATCTAAGAATAGACACGATACTCAGTCATTCAAAGACAGTGGTCAATTTAAGAACAGACACGATACACAGTAATTCAGGAGACATAGGTCAATCTAAGAACGGACACGATACTTAGTGATTCAGAGAAGTTGGTCAATCTAAGAACAGACACGATACCCAGACATTCAGAGAGATAGGTCAATCTAACAACAGACACGATACCCAGTCATTGAGAGACGTTGGTCAACCTAAAAACAGACACGATACCCAGTCATTGAGAGACGTTGGTCAATCTAAGAACAGACACGATACCCAGTCATTGAGAGACGTTGGTCAATCTAACAACAGACACGATACCCAGTCATTGAGAAATGTTGGTTCATCTACCAACAGACACGATACCCAGTCATTGATAGACGTTGGTCAATCTAAAAACAGACATGATACCCAGTCATTGAGAGACGTTGGTCAATCTTAGAACAGACAAGATACTTAGTGATTCAGAGAAGTTGGTCAATCTAAGAACAGACACGATACCCAGTCATTGAGAGACGTTGGTCAATCTAACAACAGACACGATACCCAGTCATTGAGAGACGTTGGTCAATCTAACAACAGACACGATACCCAGTCATCCAGAGACATAGGTCAATCTAAGAATAGACACGATACTCAGTCATTCAGAGACAGTGGTCAATTTAAGAACAGACACAATACACAGTAATTCAGGAGACATAGGTCAATCTAAGAACAGACACGATACTTAGTGATTCAGAGAAGTTGGTCAATCTAAGAACAGACACGATACCCAGTCATTGATAGACGTTGGTCAATCTAAAAACAGACATGATACCCAGTCATTGATAGACGTTGGTCAACCTAAAAACAGACATGATACCCAGTCATTGAGAGACGTTGGTCAATCTAAGAACAGACAAGATACTTAGTGATTCAGAGAAGTTGGTCAATCTAAGAACAGACACGATACCCAGACATTTAGAGAGATAGGTCAATCTAACAACAGACACGATACCCAGTCATTGAGAGACGTTGGTCAATCTAACTACATACACGATACCCAGTCTTTGAGAGACGTTGGTCAATCTAACAACAGACACTAAACCCAGTCATTCAGAGACATAAGTCAATCTAAGAACAGACACGATACCCAGTCATTCAGAGACATAGGTCATTCTAAGAACAGACACGATACCCAGTCATTGAGAGACGTTGGTCATCTAACAACGGACACGATACCCAGTCATTGAGAGACGTTGGTCTATATAACAACAGACACGATACCCAGACATTGAGAGACGTTGGTCCATCTAACAACAGACACTAAACCCAGTCATTGAGAGACGTTGGTCAATCTAAGAACAGACACGATACCCAGTCATTGAGAGACGTTGGTCAATCTAAGAACAGACACGATACTCAGTCATTTAGAGACGTTGGTCAATCTAACAACAGACACGATACCCAGTCATTGAGAGACGTTGGTCAATCTAACAACAGACACGATACCCAGTCATTGAGAGACGTTGGTCAATTTAAGAACAGACACGATACCCAGTCATTGAGAGACGTTGGTCAATTTAAGAACAGACACGATACCCAGTCATTGAGAGACGTTGGTCAATCTAAGAACAGACACGATACTCAGTCATTGAGAGACGTTGGTCCATCTAATAACAAACACGATACTCAGTCAAATGTAAAACTGCACTGAAAGTTTTCGAAGAACTAGTTTCTGTCCTCTTCGTTTCTTTCAAGTTGCACCGAAGTTATAGTATAAGCTGAATTATACCCCTTTGTAGGTCGCCGCTCTAAATTGAAACCAACACTATTTTACTAATTTTATAATTACCTTACTAGCAAAGTGGTTAGCACGTCGGCCCGAGGAGGTGTGATCCACTAGTTTAAATTCAGTTAAAATTCACCTTTTTTAAAAAAAAATACTTTTAAAAACCTATTTCGGTCAAATCCAGCCAGACCCCAGTTCTCCCTCTCCTTCTTCCCCAATTGATGAAGTCCTAAGGTCATTGCCTAGTGAGCAAGCTTTAAGCATGAAACTGTGCTCAACAAAAACAATAGGTCAAAATAGTATCAATCGCACTGATTTATTGTTTAGACCTATTACAAATGTAATTACAAGACTGATCCAAATTAAATGATACAATTACAAGCAGTTTTTAACATTTTGCTTCAAGTTTGTAAAGACAACATGTATGTGACAAAATGACCAAATTTTCCTCACTCTGTGTTTGAAAGAAATTAAGTTTACTCCCTTTAATTGGCATAACAAAATCACTAGTCTAGTCCCAGTCTTTTATCCTCAAATTAAATTATTCCAATCTAGCATCACCCAATGCCTTAACCCTCCCCGTTCTTCAAGTGTCCACTTATGGCCCAACGTCCAGGCTCAGTCCAAGCTGTTAAGTCAAGGTAATCCTTCTGGCTGATTAATGCGTTAAATACGACTTTCTCGAGGAGGATGTAACCGCCACGGCTAATGAGGTCTTACGTAAATTAACCTTGTTAAATTGGGGGCAATGTGACAGAATTGTTAAGCGCTTGGCTTCCGAACCTTGGGTGCTGGGATCGAATCTAGATGAAATCTGGATTTTGAATTTCGGGATTTTTCGGCCCCCCTGAGTCCGCCCAAGTCTAACGGGTACATGACTTTAAGCGGGTATAGTAAAGATGGTTGCTCATTGTGCTGGCCACATAACACCCTGCCAATTAAAAGTGGTCCAAAATAACAGATGAGCTTAACATCATTTGTCCTATAGATCGCAAGGTCTGAAAGGAGAACGTTTGCTTTTTTTTTTATTTACCTTGTTACATTATCTTCAACCTGCCTGAACGGATTTGGTAATTAGCATTATCGGATTATCCTTATTTAAATGGATAGGAACAAACGTTAAATACAGAGAAAAAAGTAAGCAGTTGTTAGTATCATTTAAGTAAGTGAATGGTAGAGCTCTTATCATTTGAGAAACAATTTCATTATCTACATTTAGAGCTAATTAGGCAGACAAAGGTCATCTGTTTATTTGGTTAACGAGCAGGGTGTTATGTGGCCAGTACAACGAAAAACCGCATTTACTTTCCCCAACTAAGATCAGGTACCCATTAGAGTTGGGAGGACTCCGTGGCGCCCTAAAAATCACAGTCTTCGCCAACGGCAGGTTCGGAAGCCAAGCGCTTAACCATTCAGCCTCCGCGCCCCCTAAACCATGACCTTAACATCATCTGCCCTATAGATCTCAAGATCTGAAAGGGGTACCTTACTCTATTTTACTAGACAGACAGAAACTTACAATTATTTGATTTTTCAAGTTTTACAAAAGAAAAGGATAGGAACGAGATGATTTCTCTGTCCAGAGACTCTAGTACAGGGGTTCTCAACCTGTGGGTCGCGACCCCTTGGGGGGTCAATTGACGATTTCCCAGGGGTCGCGTAAGACCATCGATAAATGGATTGTTTTTTGTCAATTCTTCTATTGCTGTGCAAATATGGGTGGGTGGGGGTCGCGGAAGTGTAGGGGAGTGTAAAAGGGGTCGCCGAGCTTAAAAGGTTGAGAACCGCTGCCTATTAGCTCTAGATCACTCAACTTATAGAATCTAAAACAAGCTTGAACTGGGCTACTACATCTTTATTATAGCAAACTGATGAATAATGTTATTGTTAATAATTGCTATTATTATCAGAACGTATTAGATTTGGTAATTTTGAGATATATATATAATTATTACATGGTTTTAGCAGAAATAATTAATAAATAAAATGAATATTCTATTCCAATGTCGACAATTCGGAGCAGACATAATTGTAGTTAAATATAATTTGAAAAACTAAGAGGCTGAAGTCATCCAAAATGGATTGTTATTATTGCTATTATTATAATTTGGAAATGAAAGAATTTTCATTCTTCGGCATTGCTAGGGCCGAGATTTGTTAAGAGAAACAAAATTCATTGCAGTCTCTTGAACAGTGTCCACTGAGAAATGTTCTGATGGTGTGGCAGGTATGCTGCAGTACTGCCCTTTGACAGGTTATAAGAATCCTCTAAGGAATACTTAGGGCTTCGAATGTGTCTCTGAGGTCAGTTGTCATTATCCCTTCGGCTGTTATAATAACAGGGTGTATTGTTACTATAGAGAGTTTCCAGAGTCGCTTCATTTCTTCATATTTGTTTCGTTTTTCCATTTTTATTTACGTATTTTGTATTTTGGTACGACAATGCCAATGATGGTTGCAGATTTTTCTTTTTTGTTAATAAACAGTGAATCTGGTAGACTGAAATCACCGTCTTGTCAGTCAAAATAGGTCTATCCAAGTATAGTAGGTAATCGGTTGACTCGAAAACCTCTTGTGGTTAGTATTTGTAGTAAAAAGGAGTATCATTCTTGATCAGAGTATGTGTCCAGGTGTTGATGTATTAATTTGGCTACTTGGTTATTATTATGATTATTATTATTATTACGCTTACTTGTTGTTGTTTTTTTACTGTGTGTATGGAGTATAAATACAATTAACTGTCGTGTTAGAAAGAAGATTCTATTGAATATATGTATTGTTAATTATGTCTTGCCTTAGAACTCTCTGCTGATGAAGTCTTCTTATTTCGGTTAAGCTCCCAATCGGTTAAACATTTCTTATGTGGCATCTGTTCGTTGTAGGGTCTTACTATTTAGCTTACTATAGCTTCGTAAGATTGCACAAAAAAATGTTTCTTAAAATCTATTTATTCATATGCAAATTTAACAGTTTCATATGAGCTAACACGAGGTTACTTAACAATTTATATATCAAAGTTTTATAATATTTCAGATTTCTTGTGCAATATATTTCCTTGAAAAGTAAGAACTGAAAAAAAAAGACAAAAATGAAGGACTTAGTCCGCACAAACTTGATACAAATAGCAAAATAGTGCACATCAAATTATAGAACATGAAACAAAGCGCCCGGAGGAACATCTGCGTCACACCGTGGAGATGAATTTGTCAGCAGATCTTTCTCGCGCCATTCGGTCCCATTGTTCTATCTCTGAATGTAAGCCTGGTGCCATCTACAGCCGCGTCCTTTCCCACTTCCCATTTAGATTTGCTTCCTTCCTTCTATTATGTTTGCTAAGCCTGGAGCAGCAGGGACTCCATGATGCCACTTAATAAACACATATTTCTTTTCTCTGTCACCAGTGGGGAAACTTCAGAGAGAGAGAGAGAGAGAGAGAGAGAAGGAGAGAGAAAGAGAGAAACTTTCCTTTTTCGAGAAATGATGTCTGTTGAATATTAAAAAGAATCAGTTTGTGATGACATGCACTTAGGCCCTATTTGTCTATTCTGTTTCCGGTCAAATTTTAGACCATTTTAAAGAGTTTTATTTTTATTCAGGAAAAAAAAAACCTACAACCACACCAGGGATAAGGCATTAAGTACAAATAAATATCAAAAGGCCTTGGAAACAAACAAAAAATTTCCCTTATCTGTTATCCATATTAATTGAAGATTTATCTGCATCCATTTTAAAAAATTATCTTTTTGTACTGGATATTTCATCTACAGCGGATAAATAGAAAATGCAGATCAATCTTTTTCAAGGGCCAAAAAAAATAATTTTCTTTTTCATTACAGCTATCATTCCACATGAGTAAACATTAACCAAGGGGGAAAAATGAAATTATTACCCATTGTTCAAATATACAGTATTTTATCTAACATACGTCGTTTAATCTTAATTGAAACATTTATAATGAGCATGAATACTGTTTTTGCTTAGAGGTGACTGCATCAATATAGAAATATCCAAACCTTTAGAAAAAAGACAAAGTAAAAACGTCTCCGATGACGTGATTGTCTTAGACTTTCTCGTGCCAGAAAGGTTGGAAATCCCTCAACTTTGATACATCGCTATGTGGACCACATTTGAGTGACAAAAATTATACAACGGTCCTTGGCAAGATGTCTTACTTACTACTAAGATCATCTTACGATGACCACGTCCATTACAGACGTCTTTCGACAATAATATTAGCCAGTGCTGCCTCCTTCTTTACAAGATTTAATTTGACTGACGACCCTTTTTTTTTGCTTATACCAGCAGCAGTTTTCAAGAGAAGACTTTAAATGAAAAAAAAAGCTAGCCAGTTTTTCTCTCCATTGTCACACACTATTGGTGGTACATTGTAGGATTAGAAAGGACTCCTTTGCAGAACTAAACTTCCGAACTCTCCACGGCTATCTTAAGGCGACGTAACCCCCCAAAATTGATGTTATCCAATGATCCTCTTGCCGAGGGAAGACGTTCAGACAGTAGGTTTCTTGGACAGACAGTCCCTTCTTCCTAGCTTCTGGAAACGTTCCTTGAGAAAAGGATATCAAGGGTCTGAAGGATCATTTGCTTGACTGACATGGGGCACTTTAGTTGAATGCGCATACTTGACTGGCATGGGGCACTTTAGTTCCATGTGCATACTTGACTGACATGGGGCACTTAAGATCCATGTGCATACTTGACTGACATGGGGCACTTAAGTTCCATGTGCATACTTGACTGACATGGGGCACTTAAGTTCCATGTGCATACTTGACTGACATGGGGCACTTAAGTTCCATGTGCATACTTGACTGACATGGGGCACTTAAGTTCCATGTGCATACTTGACTGACATGGGGCACTTAAGTTCCATGTGCATACTTGACTGACATGGGGCACTTAAGTTCCATGTGCATACTTGACTGACATGGGGCACTTAAGTTCCATGTGCATACTGCTAAAACATAACACAAACCAATTTTACTGAAAAAATGTAATAATGGCGAAAAAATGTGCACAAACTATAATAAGAGAAATAACTCAACATTTATTTTCCTATATGGATAACTAAAAAAAAAATTACCAATAATTAATGAACTAATTGGTTACTTTTCTCAATTGATTCATGTTATGTTAGGTACGTCATTTTTTTTTTATTTTCAACTTGATCCGAGAATGGGTGTAGGAGAAATAACGTGTACAAAAATTGTGACAGACAGACAGACAGAGTGAGTTGATATAAGCTTTGTAAAAACAAAGTACAACATCATATGTATTACAAGTCTAGTCCTTGACCTGACCGGCAAAATTTCCCTTTTTATAAAGGTCAAAGATCGTGACAAGTTCATGCATAAACAAAGGGAACTCAGTCAATAATCGAGTTTGCTGAAGTGAAGTCGGACAGATGGATGTATGGTTCGGAGGACGTAAAGCTGGAGTCGTGTACCTTGGTTTGCTTGTATCTGCAACTCTAGAGGTATTAGGATCACTTTAGAACTAATTAGTAAACATACATAGTTTATGTTTTACGTATGTGTGTGATATATCTGTCCCAGCCCCACGATTATTCTCATTCAATAATTAATCAATACTAAAATGTCACATGTAATGTTCTCATGGGAATACTCCATTTCAATATTATTTGACCTTGGAATCGAAATATTACGTAAAGATTCTAGACATCACTTACAAAGACCACATCAGAAATGAGGATATCCAAATAGGATCACAAAGGCCAACGGGTCACATGAGGACATTCTGACCATTGTCAAAAATGCAAGCAAAGACTGTATGGCCTTCTGATTAATCCCAATTGGGTTGCTAAGACCTTACTGCAAGCAACATGCCAGGAAAGGAGCCAGTCAAAAGAAGCGTTGGCAAGACATAAACAGGAACTAAGAATCTCTAAATTCTTGCAAAATACAGACTGAAAAGGAGAGAAACTGTCAACAGAGACACTGCTTTGTGCCCCAACAGTCCAAAAGAATAGGGGGCATGCTAAGGGTGAAAGTGGACATGTGTCAGAGTTATTATAGTCTTGAAATCACCTTAACTAACCTTATTGTGAAACTAAAAATGGTTCAAGGGAGCTTGAAATAAATATCCATTTTGCAGTCTAAAAAAAAAGTCCCCAAATTTAACACATTCTTAGATGGCAGAGAATAGAAAAGGGAAAAAATGTAAATTCGATGTCACTGTACGAATTATTTCAAAATATTTATATGAGTTCTTTATACATGAAGTATTGTGTGTGAAAGTTTATTATCTGATTCAATTTTGTGTTAAAAGTATATTCGATTTTCTGAAGTGTATTCTTGTTTATTATATCATAGAGCTCAGACATCATTGATGATAGCGTTCAAGACATCTTAGTTTGCTTTCTGTATGGTACATATATCTTACATCCAAACCGCACCACAAATACCGATGTTCTTGCGAATGCATGTATGTACAGTATAGAAGACTGCTTATAGTTTGACAACTACGATATCACAAAAGCAATTCTTTTTGATGAGATGAAAGTTGGTCAGCGGTAGCCGTTAACTTGCTTTAACTGACATCAAACAGTGAACCTGGCAGCAAGCGGCTTCCGAAAGAGAAAGCTAGAGATTTATTACAAAGGCCACGGGATACACATTTGAGACCATAACAAATTTTACTGCTGATAATGGACAAAATATCTAGGTGGCAGCTGGTACTGCGTAGCAACGTGAAATAATTTACTCCTTATTAATCTTCGGACTTATAGAAAAGCCTTTTTATTATTATTATTATTATTAGTGTTCATTGTATTCACAAACACTCGGATTCTAATATTTATTGCATATCTAGATTCGCGTCTAGTGGTATGACTTCGCAATGTTTTAGCTTTGATAAAAGACATTGTCTTGAGTTAAATTCATTTCAGAATCCAAGTAGGTACCTCGAAAGCAATGTAATCATTAAGCACTACCTCGATAATGTTAGAACAATTATAATTAAGGTATTTACCGTAATAAACATGTAGTCAGTAAAACACATTTTTTGAAGTTGTTAATTTCACGTGTTTGCTCTGACAATAATCGTGACAATGTCTTTAATTGTAAAGAAAAGGTAAGTGAAATGTTTCGCCTGGCTATAAAAACGCATCTGCTACCAACATATTTGGTCACATCTGATGCAAGACCGTTGTCTACCAGGGGTCTCATTAGGTTTTCTTTGCGTCTTCCTCGCCTAGCTTTGGCAAGGGATTTTCTTTAGGCCTCAGATGTGTGTCAAGCAGCCTTCAAGAGTGTCTTTTTTAGACTACATTCTACCAGTTACTTTCCCCTATGCCAGTGATGGCAAAATGGCATCTAAGTTCATCTTTATAGCGCTTCCGGCGGGGTCGTGGTACCTCTTTTAAGATCGCTAAAAATTGCTCTGACAATATATCTTATCTTATCTTATATAATACAGACGTTACTTCAAAAAAGAAGATGATTACGTCCTACGCGTCATGCATTTAGTCATGCATATTAACCAATGACTTAATTTCTGCCAAGTCACTGGTTTTTCTGGCTAGCTCAGGCAACCCATTCCATGCTCTAATAGCACTAGGGAAAAAGAGTATTTGTACAAATTTGTCCTAGCATATGGGACGAGGAATGTGCCTTTATTTTTGTGTCTTTCAGAGTATTTTATTAGATTTTGTTTTTGTATTTGAAGATTATGGTTCAGTGTTTTATGTATAATTGCTACTTTACTTTTGAGTCTTCTGTCCTGAAGGCTTTCTAAATTTAGTGATTTTACTAATGGTGTTACTCTAGTCAAATGTGAATATTCGTTTGTTATGAATCTCACTGCTCTATTTTGTGTTTGTTCCAGTTTCTTAATGTTTTCTTGAGTTGAGGGGTCCCACACTGTGGATGCATATTCTATTATTGGCCTAACCAAGGTTAAATAACATTTTAGTTTTATGTTCTTATTTGATTTATAAAAAATTCTTTTAATAAACCCTAATGCTTTGTTGGATTTTTTTTATAGTTTCATCAATATGTGGATTCCATGACAGTTTTTCATTTATTATAACACCTAGGTATTTTGAGTTTTTAGTCTGTGTTACTGGTTTGCCATGAATAAGATAAGTGGAATTAATTTGTTTTAGTTTTTTTGTTACTCTTAACAACTGACATTTTTCTGGGTGGAAAGACATGCTCCAATTTGATTCCCATTTCTGTAATTCATCTAATTCTCTTTGTAAAATATCTGTGTCTTATTTTGTTTTTATTGTTCTATATATTATGCAATCGTCTGCAAATAATCTGACTTTTGTTCCTGAAGTAATGCAATTTGGTAAATCATTTATGTAAATTAAAAATAGTAGTGGACCCAAGACTGTTCCTTGAGGTACACCTCAATAGAATAGGAGATAGAACTGTTGGTTCACTGTTTAATGTTCATTTTCTGTAGTAGGTCGTACTGTAGAACACAGAAAATGCACTATACTGTAACTATTCTTTTTTTTTAGCAGCCCCCGAAAGGAAAATAGACGCTATTAGTTGTGTGTGGTCTGTCTGTCGGTCCGTCCCGTTTAGATCTCGTAAACGAGAAAAGATATTGAAAATCCGACATCATGATATTTTAGACCATTCAAAGTTCGGATGCAACAGCTATTTTTTTCTTTTCTAAAACAAATTTTTTTTTTTTTAAATCAACTCTGCAAGAAGTTTTTTCATAAAAATACACCATTTTCTACAACTATTCACTATTAATAGTAAAAAAAAAGGTTACAAAGACAGTTTGTGTGGTAACACAAACTCAAAATCGGCCCCCGAAGTGGTCCACCCAGGCAGGCTTCAATATTTTCAGAAAGAACATCCGAATGAAATTATATCAAAGACAAATGAGAGATAAGAATGGAGAAAGAAGGTTGACAGATCTTGTGTAGTGCCCCAACGGTCCAGCAGATCAAAGGATAGGTGCAGGTGAATGCATAATTAGATGTGAACCTGGCCTACCTAGTTCCCCTTTCAGACCTTGTGGTCTATAGGGCAGATGATGTTAAGTTCATCTGCTTTTGTGACCTACGGTTAACGAGGGTGTCATGTAGCCAGCACAACGACCACCCGCCTTTACTTTTCCACAACTAATGTCAGGTACTTATTAGAGCTGGGTGGACTCAGAGGCGCCCAAAGATTCCGTAAGTTGAAAATCCCAATCTTTAGAAGGATTCGAACCCGGGACCCACGGATCGGAAGCTAAGCGCCTTACCGCTCAGCTACCGCGCCTCCCCCGGATTAACTGAGATCTCATAATTGACATATTGTTTTTAAAAGGTTCAATTTCTTATTCGTAGATTACAAACAACGCCATCAGCAATTAATAAAATGTTAAAGTAAATGCAGTTTTTAAGATTACTATTGGTTTCAAATTAGGTCTAACTTATAATGAATACTAAATAGCTTTTTCTCTTTAAAAAACTGCTTGCATAAGTGATTTTAAAAATTAGGTTTTTCGCTTTCAGAAAAAAAAATTGTAGCTGTTGCATCAGAAATTTGAATGGTCTAAAATATTGTGATGTCGAATTTTTATAATCTTTTTATAGTTTAAGAGATCTAAATAGGACGGAAGGACAGACAGTACGGGAGACTATTTTGTAAAGAGTGACTATTTTTCATTTTGTAACATTTTTATGAAAACGGTTTTAGATTTTTTGTCAAAAAAAAATTTTTTTTTACAATTGTATTTCTAGGTCATGCAAGTTCTGTCATACTAACTACTAAATTTACAAAAAAAATAATTATTTTTTATTTTTAAATAGAAAAAACTCTATTTAGAATGCATGTAAGTGGAGCTTAATTTAAAAACAACTATTGATGTGTAATTGTCTACGATGACGCGTGTACTGTATGCAGAAATCTACATGCGTGTGTGTACATAATCTTTGTTACATTCTGACCCGTCATTCTTTCGGACGACGTTTATTGTGCCCTAGAATGTTTCTTCCTGGAGTTCGTGGAAAAATTGTAGATTCCTCGCCATTGACAGTAATGGGGTCTGGGGGAGCGCTTGGAGCTTCGCCCCGCCGCCAAGCACTATTTCTGGTATTGAAAGCCAACAAAATGAATATTCTGAGGTATCTACAGTAAATTTTCCTGATATTAAAACGTTTTATTTAAAAAACCTAAAATGCTTTTCTTACTGCCTTACTGGCGCCAAGTTGTACTAGGATGTCATCGCAACCCTTAGTATGCGTAAATCATTTTGTCGGAAAATATGTCCTGCAAACCTCATACGACACTCTGTCACAACCTTACTAAGGTGTCGAGTCCCAGTTTGGCATAGGATTTCCTTGATTTAGACCCGATCTCTATAACTGTCTCCTAAAATCTGTCTTAGCCATCTTTGTTGAGCCACATTTAGTGTTTTTCAATTTCGGCAGATGACTATTCAATGCAGTTTATTAATGGAGCCCCGCCAATGATAGAAATGTGTAACCTCTCTTGAATACGCTCTTGGAATTAGGTGACTGTAGTTTGCTTTAGATTTTATATCGAAAAGGGAAGTTTTATCGTCAAAATCATCTGTTGGGGGTTTTAAACTAAAAAATTTTTGGAGTTCTTTTTTTTTTTTTAAATTCAAAACCCCATTTAGCTACGGTCATAGAATTTGGTAACTGTAGTTTGCTTTACAATAATATTGAAGATAGAGGTTTTCCACCTCAAAACTCTCTGTAATGGGATTTTAAACTCAAAAACCATCTGGAGGGGTTTTAAACTTTTAAGAAAAAAAGCCATCTATAGGAGAGGGGTTTAAACCCAAACGCTCAAATAATTTTAGTGTGTAATTTGCTTTCTATATTAAAGGGGTATTTTTTTAGCATCAAACCTCCTGAAAGGGGGTTTAAACTCAAATTCCCTTTTGGCAACTCTCATTTTAAGTGCATAATTTGCTTTTTTTTATATTGAAGAAGCATTTTTAGCTTCAAACCCCGATGAATGGGGGTTTAAACTCAAAACTGAGTCGAAACCCATTTACCTACGCTCATAACTTTTTGAGTGCGTAATTTGCTTTTTTTTATATTGAAGAGGTATTTTTTATCTTCAAACCCTACTGAAAAGGGGAGGGGGTTAAACTCAAAACCCTCATTGAATTTTGAGTGTGTTATTTCCTTTTTTATATTGAATAGGGCAGTGATGCCCAAAATACGGCCCGCGACGTGGTCCCAACCGGCCCGCCGAAACGACGGCACAAAGTGAAGAAAATCCCCCCTCCAAAAAAAAACAAGGTTGAAAAATGTATCTTCACCTACTTTAGGGCTCTTATATTTTTCTGAATGGATTGGTACCATGACTTTTGACATTTGTGCGTTTATGAACAGGGACTCTGAATGTAGAATCTACCAGAAAATGTTGGCGGATCTTTACTTTTTATGAACATGACAACAAGAAAACATCTTTGTTTTATAAAGAAAGTGTGACTTTTTAAAAAAACAACAACATATACATCGACATTATAAAATAAATCTGGGGCATCCTTGGTTTGAACTACGATTAAAAGATTGATTAACTACAAATAGAGATTGGAGGATTGATGGGAATGTTTCCCAAAAAGAAACAAGAAAATGTGTCGGTTTTAATGGCAACCACACTGTTGCTAACATTTTAAGAAGAGAAATGAAGCTATTTTCTGACGCTTAAAAAATTGTAATCGTCAAATATCACATGAATGTTTTACTAAATCTAGGGGGTTCTGGTAAAATAGTTTTAGAACAGTTCATTTAATTTTGTAACTTTTCGGTCATGTGGCCCGCGAGACGAGTGTTGGAAAATTGAATGGCCCTCAGGTCGAATAGGGTTGGGAATCACTGGAATAGATTTTATAAAATCAAATTCTTCCTTAACTGTTCTCTTGGAATTTGGGGATTGTCGTTTGCGTTTTTTGTTTTATTTTGTTTTCAGAAGAGAGGGATTAAACTGCAAAAAACCCTGGTAGGGTGTTTTAAACTCAAAACCCGCTGGTAGGGTTTTTTAAACTCAAAACCCCCAGATAAGAGTTTTGAGCTCAAACCCCTCTGGTAGGGGATTTTAAACTCAAAACCCCCTGGTAGGGGGTTTTAAACTCAAAACTCCTTGGCTTTGCTGGAGCAAGTGCTGGTATAGTATTAAATTGTCATTTTCATTTCGGGGGGGGGGGGGGGTGAACCCAAAACTCCCCCCCCCCGGCTACGCCCATGATATATATATATATATATATATATATATATATATATATATATATATTACGTAAATTTTTTCTTGAGGTTTTGAATAAGAGATTGACCCTTAACAAAACAATTAGATCAAGTAGATAATAATTATATGAGTTATATAGTTAGGCCAGGTTTACATTGAGCTTCTCCTTCACTTCCACCTATCCATTTGTCTGCTAGACCGTTGGGGCACCACACAAGATCTGTCAACCTGCTTTCTCCTTTCTTTTCTGTCATTTGCTTTTATAGAATTTAATTAAAATATTCTTTCTGAAAATATTAAAATCTGCTTTTTTACCTGCTTGGGTTGACCACTTCATGGGCCGATTTTGAGTTTGTGTTTCCACACAAACTGTCTTTGTAACCTTGTAGTTACATTTTGTTGCGGTTCTTTACAATTATCCTTATATATATATTTATACACACAATAAGAGACACTGCGAATCCAAACTGCATTGAAACCAAAAGACTCATTTTTTTGAAAGATTATGTTCTGTATTTAAGTTACGTCCTCTAAAAATAGAAAAATGATTGATTATAATCCTGACACTTTGTACTGACCTAATGTTCACCCAAAGATGACCTTCGCTTATCTTCTTCACATCTGTCTTGAGATTTATCCTGATATCCAGACACCGGAGAATTGATAACATTATTATAGAGACCTCCAAAAAGGGAAAGAGCGGGTAAGAATGTTTTCTATTTAGCCGAAGGGAGTTCTGGACATTTGTACCTTCTTATTCGACAGAAATGTGATCTTTCTCCGAGTAATTTAAGAATTGACGCAGTTTAAACTAATATTACGTCTAAACGTAATTTGGGGTGATACAGAAATATAAACATATTGTTTAGACATTATCCCTAGCGCCTGGGGGACGACATTTGGACTCAGATTCCGAATATTCTTTGTATTGTTTACACGTCTTTGTAATTCGACACTATGTGGTATACATAGTGTCGCAGTTATCTATGTAACTGTATAGTAGAATTATTTCTCTATTTGATAGTGCGGCGTTGTTCACTATATTGATGACGTCATTACACTATTTCTTGTGTAGACTAGGAGAAGGAAATTTTATTGCTTGTCACAACTTCTAGTGACGTAAAGTTAGTGTGTGTGTGTGATTTGCGTCATTTATCGTCAAGTTCAGTCTCTCCATCTTGTGCTGTATAGAGGCAAGACATGTTTTGAGAGCTCTTGAATTTCTCCTTGGTTATTGTTACTGGATAGCCTTAACGTTTGCCTTGGACATTTTCTTGTTGGATTATCTTGACCCCTGTTTAGGGTGAGTTTTATTTTTATGGTATAGTTTTTCTATTTGAATCCGTTCGTATTTGTAAGTCTATATTTAGACTAGATCTAGATGATTAGGAGAATCCTTTTCTTTTATCTTCTATAGGGTTTTAGCGACAAGTCTAGGTTTTGGTCGTAGTCTCAGTCAAGACTCTATTTCAAGTTTTTGGCGTCAAGTCTAAGTAGTGATCTTAGCTTGGTGTCAAGTCTACGTGTAAGACTCAGTGTCAAGTCTTGGTGTCAAGACTTGTTTATCCAGTCTCAATTTTCTTTATTGAGAGTACAACTCTAGGTCTACAGTCTACAGGACTGAGGTCTTCACCTCACTAATGTCAATTAGTCGTTTGGTGTTCAAGTTGACTTTTTCATGAGTCTGAGGTTCAAGATTCCAGATTGCGGGTTGCCTTGGTCAGACCTGATGTTGCAGTGTGAATTGTGAACTTTTTGGAATTATCGTCAGTGAACAATATTGGATTACAGACTATATCTATGTGAATTCCCAGTTGTTGCGTTGAAGGAATGTTTGAACAACTTATGATGAATATGTTGAGGTAATGATATTATTCAAATAATTGATCATTGATATATCACAAAGAAAATAACTATATCATATTGGAGTAGAGATATTATACATATATTTATGGATATTGATATTGCTGTTATCATTCATCATACATCAGTTCATTTGTAAATATATCACTTTAATAAATATTTATTGTTATTTAACATTACACACTGAGTTTATTAATTTAGTACAACTATATGTGTGTGGTGTGCTTGTCAGGCTGAACTTGGACCAAAATATTATAAGTTCAGAAAAGAATAACAATAACACACATTGAATTAAAACTATGATAGATACAATAAAACACAAGAACCTGACACATAGGAATCAATAAAACTTGGTCGACTCAGAGGAATCGGTGTTATACAAAGAAACACGTTTGAACCCTTACCAGTCACAACAGCAACTATCTAACACAAGTATATTATGTTTAATATGCCTGTGTTTAGTCGCTGAATGAACTCTTTATGTTGTGTCTGTTCTATTTATGTGTATGTTTCTGTTGTGTTGTCTTTATATGCGAAAACAGTCCTTGTAAGCACCAAGTCTTAGTCTTTAAAGCGTTCCCAGAGCGTTTTTTAAGAAAGCGGTTGTAGACAATCAACAGATCACATTTAACTTAAAAGTTAGCCTAAGCTGATTATACTGTAGTTATTCGACCTGATAATACTGTAGTTATTCGACCTGATAATACTGTAGTTATTCGACCTGATAATACTGTAGTTATTCGACCTGATAATACTGTATTTATTAGGCCTGATAATACTGTAGTTATTCGACCTGATAATACTGTAGTTATTCGACCTGATAATGCTGTAGTTATTCGACCTGATAATACTGTAGTTATTCGACCTGATAATACTGTAGTTATTCGACCTGATAATACTGTAGTTATTCGACCTGATAATACTGTGTTTATTCGACCTGATAATACTGTAGTTATTCGACCTGATAATACTGTAGTTATTAGGCCTGTTTCCTAAAGTTTTTCTGTAGCGGGACACTTCGCAATTTCTGAGTATTTAGCGGAACACATTTCTTTTTTTTTTTTTTTATGAGAGAGATGAATTAACGTGGTGACCTACTAGCTAATTTTCCCAGTAGTTTGTGGAAAACTATTCAGGCTTCGCGGAACACTACGGTTTCGCTAAATACAGTTTGAAAAATTCTGCTCTAATCATTCGGCCTGATGGCATGGTTTAATTTGAGTGATGTTTAGTGATGCGTGGTATTTGGTGAGGATGCAAAGAAAATAGATTAAGATTGAATGAAATCGGTGAACCATACACGAAATAACGATGCTTCAATTATCTACCAAAAAAAAATAAAAATAAACTATGGCCTCTAGGCAGAGTATTTATAACACCTTGCCATATTATTTCACTTATACACAACAAAAAAAAAGGAAAGGCCTGCAGACAAATCTGACATACATTTTCTCAACCATCAAATTATAGTTTTTTTTTTGCAAAGTTTTCTAGCATCAATCTCAAGGTGATATAAGGGAGACAACTCAACAAGGGAAAACGACGCTATTAGTTTTGTTTGTCTGTCCGTCCGTCCATCCGTCCGTCCCGTTTATATCTCGTAATCTATAAAAGATACTGAAAATCCGACATCATAATATTTTAGACCATTCAATGTTCTGATGCAAAGGCTACTTTTTTCTTTTCTGAAAGCGAATAATCTAATTTTTTTCATTGAAATAAACCACTTTTACAACTATTCACTATTAATAGTAACAAATACTGGAGGCTCCTTATTAGCGGAGGCTTACGTACATTCATTTATGCAAACAGTTTTAGATTTTTTGTCAATTTTTTTTTTTTTACATTTGTATTGTTAAGTTGTGTGAGTTCTGTTATACTTATTACTATATTTATATACACAAAAAAAATACTATTTTTTAAAAGAGAAACAGTCTATTTAGTATTCATATAAGTTGGGTATAATTTAAAACAACAATTAATTAGTAGATTTTCAAACTATCACCTTAACTACCGCTATACCACCGGTGTATAAAATACTCAGCAAAGGAATTTGTTTTTTAGGATAAGAGATTGACCCTTTACAATACAATTTGATCAATTAGATATTCATTATAAGACATCAGTTAGGCCAGGTTCACATCTAACTTCACATTCCCTTTCACCTATCCTTTGGTCTGCTGGACCGCTGGGGCACCACACATGATCTGTTAACCTTTTTTCTCCATTCTTTTCTGTAATTTGTCTTTGATAGAAATTCATTCTGATAATATTGAAACGTGCCTTTTTACCTGCCTGGGTGGACAACTTCGGGGGCCGATTTTCAGTTTGTGTTTCCACACAAACTTTTTTGTAACCTTACAAAGGGTTGGCTCCCATTTAATAAATGCATTTTTTCACTAAAAATAAAAGAAAAAAATCCTTTTATAAGATAAAAATGATAATTTAAGGGAAAAAAATCCGCATGTTTAACTATATCTCTCAATAATGTAGAAGTTATTTTCCTTGTTCGATATGAAATAAAATAATTAATTGGCTAACTGGTTAATTTGTTAATCGATTCGTGTTTTGTTAGGTACAATAATTGTTTAAAATTTCAAATTGATCCTTGAATGGGTGTGGGAGAAATAAAATGTACAAGCTTTTTACCAGAGAAACAGACAAGAGTTAAAATGAGCTTTGTAAAAACACATTGCAGCCACCATAATTAACTGCTTTTTAGTGATGAAAATATATGGGAAACAATTCATCAAATAAAAATATAAGGGAGACAACTCAACAAATGAAATTTGAAAGCTCGGTTGCTAACAGAGGCTGGAGACTACAAGTATTTTAAAACATTTAAAACTTTCTATCAGACGGCCCTCCATCCCCAGACAAAAATTGCTCCACAAAAGCAAGTCCTAATTGTAATTGATGTCATTTCAGTCAATAGGCTTTGTTGTTATTGAACTTGTTCCCATCTTGACTTTCAAAAGTGTCTCCTCCTAGCATTCATGTTATTGTATCTCTAGTCTTTTTCTTCTCTCTCTCTCTCTCTCTCTTATTAAATACATCCGATTGGGTTTTTCCTCTCCACGTTATCGTTGCCAACTTTCAGCCAAAAGTCTAACCTCGAAAAATAAAACAAAAAAAATGAAACACAATATAAAAAGGGGAGGGGGGTGGGAATAAAATAATGAAATACTGTTGACGAAATCAGTGGAGACAGAGTCAGAAACTTTGTAATACCAAACATCTTTTAGGTCTGATGAAATTAAACCCTGAATAATTGATTGTCTGAACTTTTGGCTTTTATCTAGAAAATAGCTTCACATTTCAATAAGTCACTCACTCTATTCAGATCTCTCTTTCTCTCTCTCACACACACACCCTCAAAAAACTAAACAGTAGTGAAAGTGTCAATACCATTGCATTTGGAATGGCGAGTGAGACGTATATTCCTGGCCTACATATCGACACACTCCGTCCACAATGTACTAGATATTGATGAAGAACAAGTTAATCAGAAAACGGAAAAATAGTTTAACGTTTACAAGATAAAGCTTCGCAACTAAGAGAAATCCGGTGATTAGTTCTCCTAGAGCTGATGGCGCATGTTATCATTTTTTTTTAGTCTCAATATCATTCTATTGTTATGGTTGTTTATGTGGTCTATACAGATTTTCATAAATTAGTCTAAATGTTATAGACTTGGGAAATCACCTAATTCCATTACTGGGGAGACGCGAGTGGGTCTGTTAGCTAGCCAAGCCATTTTAAATTTCAAATAGGGCGTAAAAGACTTTTACATTTATAAATGTAAGCTGAACCTTTGAAACACTTTGTCTGGTCTGAGCATTTCTATTTCACCAAAGCGTGGTATTGAGATCACTAGGGATACATCTATGGATTATTGGATAAGTTTTGGACGCTACTAAGCTTGTAAACACATGGCTTGTAAAATGGTAATAATTGGCTGTCAACATGAGTTGGGGCTGAAAATACGGGAATGCGTGTGTTTAGCCTGTTTGCCTGTTTTTTTGGGGTTTTTTTTAATGTGATTTGGGTTAAAGGGGTGAATTTTTTTTTATTTTTTTCTTTCCATACACACACACACACATCATGCGTTATTTCTTGTGTTTAGAACTTCAGAAATACATTTTCTGAGGTGTCTACAGCGCAATAATCTTCTACTACTAAAAAAAAAACCTTCCCCCCTGGCTACGCTCATTATTTATTATTATTATTATAGCTTTTATATAGCGCTACTTTCATGCATATAGCATGCTCAGAGCGCTTTTGGTCTAATCTCATTTGTGGACCAGTGGGAGGAGGGGGTATCTAGGAGTTGGTTTTCCGTGCTGCTTTTAGGCGCTAAGTAAACACAACTCTGCCCGAGTCTGAACCTCGAGCCCCCTTCTAGGTAGCCAAGCCAAGCCAAGTTCAAGCGCACTTGGCCTCTCGACCACGCTTCCCACATCTCATACATGGATGTCACAGGATTATAGCATGGATTATGTCACAAACAATATTTACCATTACCTTTAGTCTTGGTCATAATCTTATCATCAGGGGTAAAATGATATGGGGTAGAGTAGATAATAGTACAAGTTAATAGCGTTAATCTGCTTTGCGTTTACATTTTGATTTAGTATTTGATTCTGCAGTGTTAAAAAAAGTCGAAAAAAACAACAACATTTATATGATTATAAATGTGTATAGGATATCAATCCTTTTTTTTCTATACACCGGATACACCAAAACTAATAATTTGATAGAGTCGACTCCATTTAATGAAATTTCCAATTGTTATGTACCTAGTTGAAGATGATATTGTTAGGTTGCCTTTAGTGTATGAGTATTGTTGACGGACGTTGAAGTGTTTGATTAAGCCGCTGGTAGACAACTAAACCAATGTTGGCGTTTACCTTTACCTATCCTTTAGTCTGTTGGGGCACCAAGCAAGACTCGTCGACCGTCTTTCTCCATTCCTCCCTGTCTTTTGCATTGTTTAGAACCTCTTTCAATGGCAGGCCCGTCCACCTTTTTTTTTTTTTTTTTTTTTTTGTCCTGGTACTATTCCCTGAAGGAAGGTCTTTGCGAGCCCCGAAGATCTTATAATATCGCAATAGATTGCCTATGGCCATATTGCTGGCGTATTATATTTCAACTTTTAAAACTTGAAAAAATTAGTATACAAAACTAAATAGAACTTTTATTACAATATAGAAAAATTCAAACTTGAGATAAAATGAAACAAATGTAATAGACTATTGTAATAAAATAAAATGGTATTGTGAACAAAATCTAACACAAAAGCACGTCTTTTCACTCTAGCATATTAAAGTTGTCTGTCCGACTTAAGTTTGCTGGCGACAATGCACTTATCTTGCATCATTTACAGGCTCTTTCCTAATGTCACTATAGAAACACACAAACACCATAATAATGTGCAATGACAATGACATGTAGCTCTCAAAACAAGCGTCAGTTTTGCAATCAATAGTGTTTAGGATGTCATCAAACTGGAAAGAGTCTTGTGATCAATTCACTTCACTTGTTGAAGGCCCTTGGATGTCGTTGCTTACTGTAGTGTGATATGGTACATGTGATGGCAGGAGTTTACTCCACATACCATACAAGTGAAATACATTTTAAAACAGGTTCATAGAGATGTGCATATGTGTTTTTTTTAGCTCTACAAGAGAGAACGAAAGTGTAACGTCCCAAAAGTAACAGAAGCACGACAAAACGTGATCACACACTGATTACTATAAGCCCAAATAACAATGTTTCCCTCACTTTTGTTGACATCTAGTTCCATCTCTCTGTTCTAGTTTTACTCTCAATTTTTTTTTTCTTTTGTCCTCTCTTTTTGTTTTAGTATTACTTTGCACTAAAAATGTGTATGAATTGTGGATGTTGCAGAATGAAATTGTTAAGATATAAGAGAAGGAGAAGAGTAAATAAAGAGTAAATAAAGAGAGAGAGAGAAAGGAGGTTAGAGAGAAAGGAGGTTAGAGAGAATAAGAGAAAAGAGAGTGATTCCGTGTGAATCGATGTCAACATAAATATATTGTATTTATTCAATTCCTTGCATTTTCGTCATGGATGGAACCTGGACACTGCTCTCTGAAGCGGGTCTTACGATGTTCCTTTTTTGAAGAAATTACTGCCTAACATTTGCCACGCCAGGGATATACAAATAGAATTATGTTGAAATTAAATTGGGTCTGATAAA
Organism: Biomphalaria sudanica; assembly: GCA_036873155.1. NCBI lineage: Eukaryota > Metazoa > Mollusca > Gastropoda > Planorbidae > Biomphalaria > Biomphalaria sudanica. Next base: position 76,131 of record JAZGLO010001530.1, read on the forward strand.
AACACGAATCAGTTGGAATTTGTAAAGAGTCAAATAGCGGAGGGAGAATTAAATAACATTAAGTTATCCAAGAGGCAGTTGTGAGCTACTGTTGTTTGTAAGTAGGAGATCAATTAAACAAATATATTTTTGTATGTTACAAGTTAAGAGTTACATTTATTTGCATATTTTGTCCATTTCTATATGTTTTGATCATAGACTATATATATACAGGCCTGCCAACACTAAGGGTAACTAAGCATAAGTTTCGTTCAACTCCACAATGTGAGATGTGGTGCTTCCGGTATAAACTTATTTTACGACATTTACGATGTTTGAATGATAATGCCAGCTTGGATAATATATTTCTCTTTTCATCACAATTGACAATTTCTTTTTACATTGTATACTATTAATATGAGTTAAATAAGCGATTAATGAAAGAGTCAATACAGTTTTGAGAGTGTCATTTATTACTTAGGTAGCCTATAGGCCTATATTTGGTGATAGAAGTTACGTCTGCCAGAGAGTCAGTCTAAAAAAAAAAAACAATAGTGAGTTCCTGAGCCTACACACTGACATCTTTACCAACTTTTATTTACATCTAGATTCTATAACTATTTTTTAAAATTTATTTGTAGTTGTTTTTTTTAAAGATAGCATGCAGTATGCATTATATATATATGTATATATATATATATATATATATATATATATATATATATATATATATATATATATATATATATATATCATAATGGAGAATGAAGCCATTAAAAATTAAAAGCAATCCAGTATTTATGACTAATTGAAAAATATGCATAAAACTTTCAGCTCTGCAAGTTATTAATTTTTAAAACTAATTAAATCCTAAATAACATCCAATTATTCTAAAAGCCATAAAAAATTGATTGTTCCAATTTTTTTTTCACCGAATAGAATTCTAGAATCATAGTTCCTACTTCAATAAAAATTAATTGTACACGTCGTAAACATGTAAACTTTGACCCAGACTTAGTGACTTAATGGGTTTTTAATTATATATATATATAAACTAGTAAGAACACTATCTATCTTTTTTAAAGTTGGTAAATCAGATTTTGTTGTTATAAAAATCTGGCTATGTCTATCGCACTGTTACCAAAATTATGACTAAGAAATATTTTGAACGTATTGTTTATTTTTAGTGATGGTTTCTTTATATAGTAAACTAATTCACCGGAAGTCATTCTACTAACAATACACTGCAACCAAGGACGCCTCGGTGTACGGGACTTATTAATTGAATAATATAGGCGTGGTGCGCACAGTTGGCAGTCCTGTATATATATATAGTCTATGGTTTTGATCGATAGAGAAAATATTATCGCATATGCTTTGTGGCATATTAAATTGATAAAATTGTGTGTGTTTAGTGCGTCTTTTATGCTAAAATATTCCCAAATTGCGTGTCTACCGCGTCCTTTTTGCTAAATTGTGTGCTAAAGCATGCTCAGTGCGCAAAGGTTCTATCTCTGTAGACATTTTGGAGAACATGGTATCTTGAATTAGGTTTTTGTGTTGCCTTTGGGCGCTCAGCAAACACAGCACAGCTCAAGTAAAATCTCAAAAAATATATAAACTCCTGGTCTACACGAGAATGTGTGGATACCAAGCAGCTCACGACACTTGGCCACACATCCCCAGGTCATAATTTATCCACCCTGTTTCTCTTTTTTAGTTTACAAACTCACTTTAGATAACGCTATTCAGGGACCCTGTGTGACAGTTGAAATAAAAACAGCTGACATTCGTGAATGATGCAAGATAAACAATTGTGTGGCCAGAATGAAAACGAATGTAAAAAGTTCGCGCGGTTAACGCTCCAGTGAAGCGAATCCCCACATAATACCTGACCATATCGAAGTTTCGTTTTTATTAGCGGAACTGCTTTTATTCTATTCACCCGTACATTGCAGTGCATTATGTCCTTATAAATAGAAGCGATATTAAACCAGCGTTGTCAAATAAACTTTCCAATAGCTGACAATTAGAAAGTTTTGTTGGCAAATACCAGAGGAAGAAAACAACGAAACGAACGGCTAGTCTTCTGTTATAGTGCTGTTGGCTACAGAACAGTCTGACCATGACAATGAAGTGATTATGTGTTTCTTCTTTGTCCATTACCGTTTTCAAGGAATCGATATCAATGTTATAATCATCTACAGTAACGCAATCGTAGTAATCAATAATAAAGTACTGCAGTATAAACTTCAATTTAAAGTTCAGTATAAACTTCAGTATAAACTTCAGTATAAACTTCAGTATAAACTTCAGTATAAACTTCAGTATAAACTTCAGTATAAACTTCATTATAAACCAATTATAAAACATTTTAGTTTTTTTTTATTTCAGACAGCTATGTCTAGCCAGCAGGGTGTTAAGGTTATGCCCTAAGTATAAGAGAATCTTTGATTATATTATCTTAGGAATATCTTGAATAATAAGTTTGTACCTTTACCCCCATATTATTTGTCTTTTGTGGCGCAAATTGATCAATCACAACAAATGATAATACAAATGAATTACAATAAGGTTTTCTTGAATTCCGAAGATAAAGTAAGGTAGAGTATTTCAAAAGGCTAGACAGATCGTTAAAAAGGCCAGTAAGATAGACTACTGCAAGACTGAAAGCCTGCTCTAAGTATTTGAAAGTGATCATTTGCTTGCGCAATCCAGTACCATTCTTCAAACTAATTGCTATTCATTGTGGCACAGTGGTTTCAGTTGGCTCTGAATTTGGTAAACTTTGAAGTCAAAGTGTTAGACTCCTAGTCTGCAAAATACATCCACGAAATATAAGTCGCAACAATCCTTTCAAGTAATTAAACCCGTTTGTTGTTTTGTCAAAATGCTCTACTTGCAATGGTGTTTCCTAGAAATGTTTTTTAAAGGTCCTTGACTCGTTTGAATTGCAGAGTAATTGAAAACATTGTAATATGTAGTGTATGGATCATTTAGAAGTTTACTGGAATTTTATCACGTCTAGGCCTAAATATTAAATCTGTACCAGACAGACAGAGTAAGTTAATATAAGCTTTGTACCAGACAGACAGAGTAAGTTAATATAAGCTCTGTACCAGACAGACAGAGTAAGTTAATATAAGCTTTGTACCAGACAGACAGAGTAAGTTAATATAAGCTCTGTACCAGACAGAGTAAGTTAATATAAGCTCTGTACCAGACAGACAGAGTAAGTTAATATAAGCTTTGTACCAGACAGACAGAGTAAGTTAATATAAGCTCTGTACCAGACAGAGTAAGTTAATATAAGCTCTGTACCAGACAGACAAAGTAAGTTAATATAAGCTTTGTACCAGACAGACAGAGTTAGTTCATATAAGCTTTGTACCAGACAAACAGAGTAAGTTAATATAAACTTTGTACCAGACAGACAGAGTAAGTTAATATAAGCTTTGTAAAAGTAGAGCTTTTTAAAAACTCATGGAGTGTAGTGCATAGTAAACTAGTCCTCAATACATGTGGCCTTTTCTCGCCCAAAGAACAAAAATAAGCTTTAGCATTGTCACCGCTTGAATATTTAATAGCTTAGCGTGAAAAACATCGTGATGTATCAACATTACAAAGGTTTACCATGACACGTCATTCTATTCATTCATTTTTAGCGGTGTTTTTTTTTCTGACTTTTAATTACTCTCTATCGCGACTTTTGGCCATTAGAATCCACAATGTATTTTACTCTTCGATATTAGATTCTATGTTTTATTGGTCTAGAAGTGAAACTATAACCATTAAAAACATTATGTACTTAAAAGGGGGGGGGGGAATATAGAGACATTCGGGAAGAAGAAAAAAAAAAAAAAGGACATAGTTTGATGACAATTGTTTGTTCCATTGAAAAGTGTCATACATGCCATCAATTATTAAGATTATTAGAGTCCAAATATTCTTTAAGCTTCAATTCAATGTGCCAAAAGCATGAGAGAAATGTTCGTACAAGGACAACCTAATTTAATTCAAGTCATTATATGTAAACATTGTCTTCTTAAACAAACTCGATTGTATAATTATTTCATTAGCAATCACTCCTGTATATATAAACTTCAGTTTCAACTATTCAATCAGCAATCACTCCTGTGTATATAAACTTCAGTTTCAACTATGCAATCACCCCTGTGTATATAAACTTCAGTTTCAACTATGCAATCAGCAATCACTCCTGTGTATATAAACTTTAGTTTCAACTATGCAATCAGCAATCACTCCTGTGTATATAAACTTTAGTTTCAACTATTTCATCAGCAATCACTCCTGTGTATATAAACTTCAGTTTCAACTATGCAATCAGCAATCACTCCTGTGTATATAAACTTCAGTTTCAACTATGCAATCAGCAATTACTCCTGTGTATATAAACTTCAGTTTCAACTATGCAATCAGCAATCGCTCCTGTGTATATAAACTTCAGTTTCAACTATGCAATCAGCAATCACTCCTGTGTATATAAACTTCAGTTTCAACTATGCAATCAGCAATCGCTCCTGTGTATATAAACTTCAGTTTCAACTATGCAATCAGCAATCACTCCTGTGTATATAAACTTTAGTTTCAACTATTTCATCAGCAATCACTCCTGTGTATATAAACTTTAGTTTCAACTATTTCATCAGCAATCACTCATGTGTATATAAACTTCAGTTTCAACTATACAAGCTCCTTAAACTCTATTAAAAAAAAACTTAAGTTTGCAAAAACTCAAAATTATTATAATCTTTTCTAAATCTCTGATCTTCAAAATTATATGTTACACTTGCAGGTACAAAGTCATAAGTGTGAATATTATATATATATCGCTCCTTCTGTCTCGATGACAATGAATGATGAATCACTAATTTTTTTTTTAGGTTTCTTGTGAGTCTGTGCAGAATATAATGTGACTAAACAAGCTGATTCTGGAGCGACAATGTGAGAGAGAGAGAGAGAGAGAGAGAGAGAGAGAGAGAGAATACATGAACTTTACTGTATATTAATCACACTAATTATATATATGAATATATAAATATTTAAAGTGTATATATAAATAGCTTATCTCACAAGGCAGTCACTGTCACACCATTGTTTGTTAGACATTGTGACATGTACTAGTCGGGAAGCACAATGTACACTTAAAATTCATGGGTAACACTTTTCACGTGAAAATTTGAGTTTAATGATGGGTTCTGAGAACGGACCACATGGTCAGCAGTCAGTAGTCACCATGTTCTTGAAGCGTATGGATGTTACATGCAGTTTGTGTACTAAGTATTACCAGTTGTGTACTTGCTTTATTTCATTGATTTGTATAATGGATTTGGTGAGATGAAACTTGAATTTATTGATGGCTGGACTTGCCAATATATTGTGTATTTCATTTTATAGTCAACTAGCCATATGTTACCCGCTGCCCGCGGGTCTTAATTTGCGCATCACTGTCAATATAGTCACTGAGAATGTTTTGTAAAGAATGAAACGAAAAAAATAATGTTATAAGTATAGCGAATGCGTGAATGTAAAAATAGTATGAATAGAGCTATCAAAATAGCTAATCAACCTAAATTCATTTTTTTTTCAAATAAAAACATTTGCTTGTAGGCCTACATATAGTTGATTAAAATATGAAATGAATAGACTTTATTTTGTATGTTCATGTGTTAAAGTATAAAGTAGATCTATCATCTTTGAATTAGATCTTGAGTTAGAGATAGCCTAGATCTAGACTAATCTAGAATTAAATATTGGCTTGGATAGAGTTCTTTCTGAGTGTGCGTGGAGGCTTCGCTCTGCGCATGAGTGACCTTTTTTGTTAGATCTTATCTTATCTTATATAATACAGACGTTACTACAAAAAAGAAGATGATTACGTCCTACGCGTCATGCATTTAGTCATGCCTATTAACCAATGACTTAAATTCTGCCAAGTCACTGGTTTTCCTGGCTAGCTCAGGCAACCCATTCCATGCTCTAATAGCACTAGGGAAGAAGGATTATTTGTACAAATTTGTCCTAGCATATGGGATGAGGAATGTGCCTTTATCTTTGTGTCTTTCAGAGTATTTTATTACATTTTGTTTTTGTATTTGAAGATTATGGTTCAGTGTTTTACGTATAACTGCTACTTTACCTTTGAGTCTTCTGTCCTGAAGGCTTTCTAAATTTAGTGATTTTACTATAGGTGTTACTTAGTCAAATGTGAATATTCATTTGTTATGAATCTCACTGCTCTATTTTGTGTCTGTTCCAGTTCCTTAATGTTTTCTTGAGTTGAGGGGTCCCAAATGGAGGATGCATATACTATTATTGGCCTAACCATTTTAGGTTTATGTTCTTATTTGATTTATAGAAATGTCTTTTAATAAATCCTTATGCTTTGTTTGATTTTTTTATAGTTTCATCATTATGTGGATTCCATGACAGTTTTTCATTTATTATAACACCTAGATATTTTGCGTTTTTAGTCTGTGTTACTGGTTTGCCATGAATAAGATAAGTGGAATTAATTTGTTTTAGTTTTTTGTTACTCTTAACAACTGACATTTTTCTGGGTGGAAAGACATGCTCCAATTTGATTCCCATTTTTGTAATTCATCTAACTCTCTTTGTAAAATATCTGTGTCTTGTGTTGTTTTTATTGTTCTATATATTATGCAATCGTCTGTAAATAATCTGACTTTTGTCCCTGAAGTAATGCAATTTGGTAAATCATTTATGTAAATTAAAAATAGTAGTGGACCCAAGACTGTTCCTTGAGGTAGACCTGAGTTTACTGTTATTGGTGTTGATTTAGAGCCATTTATTATTACAGTTTGTTCACTCCCTATCATAAAATCTTTAATTCACTGATGCAGTGGACTATTAATGCCGAAATATTTTACTTTTTTAAGCAAACTATGGTGGTGAACTTTGTCAAAAGCCTTAGAAAAATCTAGTAAGATAGCATCTATTTGTTCACTATTATCTAAACCTTTTGAAAAATCATCAATTAGTCCTATTAGTTGTGTTTCACATGATCTATATTTCCTAAAGCCATGTTGATATGGTGTGAGGACATTTTGTTTGTCTAAGTGGTTTATGATGTTTCTACATATTATGTGTTCTAGGATTTTACATGTGATGCTGGTAAGTGATACTGGTCTGTAGTTTCCTGGGTCAGATTTTACTCCTTTTTTAAATAGGGGGTGACATTAGCTTCTTTCCAGTCATTTTGGTACTCTGCCCTGGTTAAATGAAGCCTGAAAGAATATTTTGAACACTGAGGCTAGCTCATTGCTTAGTTCTTTGAGTAATCTACCTGGAATACCATCAGGTCCAGACGCTTTATTTGGTTTGGTGTTGGCTAATAGTTTTTGAATTCCATTTTCTTGTACTACTAGATGTACGGAATCGTGAATGGAACTATTAAGATATCAATACGACTTAGCAGCTATAGCGAACGAATGTATGAAACATATTTTAGGAAAACAAATTTGAATGTTAATTTGATTAAAATATGAAATGAATGGACTATAATTAGTATGTTCATGTGTTAAAGTATAATACTATCTTTGCGAAGAGAAGTTCTATCATTTTAGAGTTGAATTGGAGTTTTAGACCTAGGAATAGAGAAATGTGTAACATTTCGGGTATTGTCTAATGAAAGAATGTACATTATGTAAATCAGGACTTCTAACTTCGCAGATATTAGGTACGAATTTATGCAAAAATGCTTTTCATTGAGAAATTTGAAGGTTAATTTTATTAAATAATAAAATCAATAAACTATATTTTGTATTTTAATGTGTCAAAGTAAAAAACTGTCAGCGAAAAGTGTAGTTTTAAAAATTAGATCTAGATCTAGATCCTTTCGATCTAAACATGGTAAACATGGCCTTGAGTCATCAAATACTAATACTTTCATAGAGTTGGGCAGCTTTTTTTTTGTTGAGGGTGTTAAGTTTGTTTTAGGGCTACTATACATACGTCACTGTTCCAGTTAGCACCCAAGGAACATTTGTGCAACGTTTTATCAAGATTGGTCAAACGGTTTTGATTTCTATTCGTAACATACATGCATAAGCCTTACTTTCTATTTTATAGTATAGATAAACGTACTGTCTGCTGAAACAAACCTTGATTGATGGAATTTTAATATTTGTTGTGCTTTACTAATTAGAGTAGACATAGTTGACATCAAGTAGTACATCAGTTGATGTGAAGAAATCTTTAATTACTGCCCAGTAGACACTTTAACATGCATCATCAAATGACACATAAGAAGCAATGACAGTCATAATATCATCTGCGCGTAAATGTTTTATTTATTAAAACGTCAAGTCTTTTATAACGTTTGACCTCAAGTACTTATGTTGATCTAACGTCTCATTTTATCAAATTAAAACATTGCCAGAATTTATTCCTATGATGGCTAATACTGGTTCTTCAGTTTTAATCAGTTTCAATCATTACAACAACATAAAACTCTCAATACTATATCAAGTGTTTACATATAAAATTTTTATTGTTTAAAAATTAAAGACGAAATAGTACCATTTACTCAGATATATCATATCAGTCCATGTTAAAATTTCACCAATTGTTGAAATATAAGTTTTAAGATCCATGCATACAAAAAATAATCATAACTTACTTCTATCGCCATCAACTTACTGAAGGTTAAAAAAAAACATGTTGGTCGATAGTTGAAAGCGTTGAAGAAGTGACTACAAAATGCCTAGCTACAAGATATTTCAATTAGACTAAACACTTGTGAGACTGCGGTATTTCAGTTTTCACTCATAGCGTCACAGACACGCACAGACACATAAAGCTAGTCAGACAGAGGGATCCCTCCACAACCCTATGCCTGTCAACTCTAATGCAAATGTTAAATTTATTGTAAGTTTGAAGTGAAAGACCTAATTGGAAATATTTTTACGCTGTCTAAATCAAGATTTACAGACAAAAGGGGATATTTTAAGAATAAAAAAAAGGGAGCCTACAATGTATTTAGAGATAGAAGAGATATTTAGTGATGGAAAAGATTTATAGAGATGGAGTAGATATTTAGAGATAGAAGGCACATTCCTCATCCCATATGCTAGGACAAATTTGTACAAATACTCCTTCTTCCCTAGTGCTATTAGAGCATGGAATGGGTTACCTGAGCTAGCCAGAAAAACCAGTGACTTGGCAGAATTTAAGTCATTGGTTAATATGCATGACTAAATGCATGACGCGTAGGACGTAATCATCTTTTTTGAAGTAACGTCTGTATTATATAAGATAAGATAAGATAAGAGATATTTAGTGATGGAAAAGATTTATAGAGATGGAGTAGATATTTAGAGATAGAAAAGATATTTAGTGATGGAAAAGATTTATAGAGATGGAGTAGATATTTAGAGATAGAAGAGATATTTAGTGATGAAAAAGATTTATAGAGATGGAGTAGATATTTAGAGATAGAAGAGATACATCTTGCGGGTTTTTTTTGTTTTTTTGTGTAAGAATAATTTCTTGTAATGATGTGTAATGAAATAGAGACGCTACTTCAAAAAAGAATGTGATTACGTCCTCAAAGTTGTATTACTGTATTGATGGTTTAAGATAAACAGTGATGACGTATAGATTCGTAACATTTTGATCTGCGCATGCGTGAAATTTTTTATTAGATTACGCCATTCATGAATGAAACTATTAACATATATCCATATAACATACATATATAACATCTAGATCCTTTCGATCTTTTCTCGTGTAAACATGGTAAACATAGCCTAGATAGATGAAGTTATAATGCTTTCATAGAGTTTGTTAACTTTTTTTAGGGTCTTAGGTTTGTTTAAGGCTACAGTGCATACACTACCTTCTAGGTTAGTACCCAAGGAACATTTCTGCCAAGTTTTATCAAGATTGGTGAAACGGTTTTGATTTCTATTCGGCACATACATACATACATACATACATACATACAAACATACATAAATGCATACATACGCCTTACTTTCTACTTTATAATATAGATGATAAAGGGTAGAAATATTTGTTAACAATGGATACTTTTACTAGGTAATAGTGATTTGGAGTAATTATGGAGACTGATCAGGGGCGGACTGGCTATATGGGCAAACGGGCGAATCTGGTAGGCCGGTACCAAATGGGCCGGTCTGGTCGCGCCAAAGAAAAAAAAAATTCAATGAAGACAACTTAAATAAAAAAGACAGCAGCAAGACACAAAGGCCCGCACACGTTTTCTTGTTTTTTTTTTGTTTTTTTTTAATTCTTATTACAATTAATTTTGTTTGAAACAAGAATAGAAAAAGAAAAAAACACTATACACAAAACGTATTATCATTTGCAAAACGTTAGACTGTACTTTCTGCTACGCACGAGTGGCATGGACTGCTTTGATGTCTTCGAGGCTGTGTTTGGCCCTATCATTTTGCTGGTCGGCATGGGCCGTTGATGGCACTCCCAATTTTTTTTGTATGCTCCTTCTCTCCCCCGTCTTTTAATGGTTCCAATGAAATTTATACAAAAAGAGGGATAAGAGAGGTTACGGTAAAAAACATTGAAAAAAAAAGATAGGCGCTTCAATGAGCTCTTTAACAATACTTAATAGAAATTAACTTGAACACATACACACAGCCGCGAAATTGCAAGCCACACAACTTATTCACAGCTCAATATGGGAATAAAGCTCTACTTTCTGCGATATGAAAAGAAAAAGTAAGTTTCTAAAAATACTACGCTTAAGGCTTAAAAAAAGTATTGAATAAATCTAGATCTAAATCAATCTTTATACTATTATAATAAATGGCAAACTTATGCTTAGTATGAAGTTATTAATGATGACAATTATTACAATAATTACAATAATTTATATAGCGCCTTCACATCGGATATTTAATGAAAGGAGATTTATATTTTAAATAATGGGTCATGGTATATTCATATACATATCGCGTTTTTGAGAATGTACTAAGAGGAAGCAAGAGCTTTTCACATTAGATAAGTGCCTCTCTTACCGTTCGGCTTTCTCTTATCTGTTAATGGAATGGGTTGCCTGAGTCAGCCAGGAAAACCAATGATTTAGCATATTTTAAGTCACAGATATATGCATGACTAGATTGACACATGAAATGAGTAAGACGTAACAATCTTATTTTTTGAAGAAACGTCTGTAATCTAGAAGCACCGGTAATACCAAAAAGCTTCAAACTCATTAGGCTGCAATTGTAGGCTATTGTTCATAGTTTTCAGACTACATACATGTATAAATAGAATACATTATGTAGTCCTATGAATGCATACATCCAGTTTTCGATGCGTTATCAAACTTTATATATTTTGTAGAGAATTAGGCTTACACCAATAATATAACACATGGGCGTAGCCGGGAGGGGAGGGTCTTCAAACCATCACTTGCCTCAGACCTCATTGTCTGAAAGGGAAACTTTACTTACTGCCCCAGTGCAGCCAACGTAAGCAAACTACAGTTTTCAAACTTCATGAGCGTAGCCAAAAGGTTTTGTGGTTTCCCTTCCCCCTCCAATACAAAAACTAAATCATTTTGCCATTTTCTACCAGTCGCTGGACTCCATTGAATAGCAGATTTGGTTTATGAATTTTTTTAGCGGAAGAGTAGCAGGCTAATTGCACTGTAGATACCTCAGAATATGCATTTTTAAAGCTTAAAATAACTGAAATAATGCGCTCACAGCGCCCCCCCCCCCCAGGACTTTCTAGCTGCCCTTTGTCTTGCCACTACTTATAGGAAGAGAGTATTCTAGGGGAGACAAAACGTTTGAAAGAAGGAAAGATCAGAATGTAATGAAGATTAATTACATATACTAACACACTAATATATATATATATATATAATTATATATATATATATATATTGCGAGTCCCCCCCCCCCCACAGAAAATATATGACATGCCATTTGTGGGCCGGATTATATGGTAATGCCCGGGCCGATTTTGATACCCATTCCGCCCCCGGGACTGATAATAAAATAGAATTCCCCATAGTGTTACTAATAGCCAAAGCTCTGTTGCTTAATCACCCTATGACTACGACCTCGTTCTTTTTACAGCAAAAGATTTACCAGCTAAGCAGCAAAAAAGAAGAACTGGAGCCTTCCAATTAAGGAGAATACAGACTACATCAACAACAATCAACGGATATTTCCATGAGAGCTCCATGAAGCCAGAGGTGGGCGTGTCAACTGCCATCAATTCGACAACAACATGAGCATCCAGCCAAAAAAATAAAAATAAGAAAGACAACTGTCTGGAAGAGCGTAAAACGACTGACACTTTCACACATCGAATCATCCAAGAAGAAATTCACATGTAGAGAGTTGTGTGAAATGGCGAACTCTTCCTGTCCATAGTGTCAAGAGGAGAGAATCGACCTGCTTTAACATTCTCAACTATTTTTATAGCACCCGTTCTGTGATGGTTTTTTGTTCCTTTCATCTTGTTTTTTTTTTCATTTTTCCCTCCCTTTAAGCTGTTATATCAAATTGATGCTGACAAGCAGCTAACCGTTCAAATTACAAGCTAAAAATAGAATAGCAGCCTTGACTTTAAGAGTCTTAATATTTTGTTAAATTCACGATGTTTACATTAGAAATGCAAAATTTTCAAAGCAAATATTTCAGACCACCTGTTATTTTTCTTACAACAACAGACTTATTGTTTCAATGCGCGCCTGTTAGAAGTAAAGTATGTCAAGAGAAGGCGTTCTGAAACTGAAAACAAATAGGATTAACAAAATCTATTCATATCTTATTAAAGCCAATACAATTTTTTTTAAATATATAATTATAATGATACAATTTTTACTTTGAGCTAGTCTTGGTCTAGCTTGTTTTGCAGTCGAAACAAACAACGCAGGAATTAGAAATAAAGAGAACAATAAGTACAGGACTGTAGATTCTAATATCTGAAATTAAATTGTAATGTATTATTTAAGGATGAAACATTTGTTGTTTTATTTGTCCAGACCTTCTAAGTGACAAATTAATAAATCAATCTAGTCTTACCATGATATGAACACTACATTTCTTACTGCAATTAATTATTTGTATATCATGCTGTTTACATATAGTTGCCCACATAAGGCAAAGGAAAAGATGCATAAGCCCAGAATTCCGATGAATGATTTAACTGCATGATGAAACAAGCTGAGGATTCCAAAACAAAATACAACAAACGTATAACAAAAGGTTACAAAGACAGTTTGTATGGAGACACAAACTCATAATCGGCCCCCGAATTGTACACCCAAGCAGATAAAAAGGCAGGTTTCAATATTTTCAGAAAGAACATACAAAAACAATTCTATCAAAGACAAATGACAGGGAAAAATGGAGAAAGAATGTTAACGAATCTTGTGTGGAGCCCCAGCGGTCCACAGACCAAAGGATAGGCGAAATTGAATGTAAAATTAGATGTGAACCTGGCCTAACTAATGTCTTATAATGAATATATAATTGCTCTAATAGTTTTGTAAAGGGACTACCTGTTATTTCTTAAGAAAAAGAACATTTCCGTTAAAAAAAAAATCTTTTTGTTCTGCAATAGCTTGGGGTGCATAGTGTTCCAATTCACGCGATAATATGAAAAACTAATAAATTGTTGTTTTAAATTATGCCCAACTTATATGCATACTAAATAGATTTTTTCTCTAAAAAACAAAGGAAACATTTTTGTGTGTGTAAATGTAGTAGTTAATATAACAGAACTAACTTAACTTAGCAATACAAATGTAAAAAAAAATTTTACAAAAAATCTAAAACCGTTTGCATAAATGTGTTAAAAATATGGAAAATAGTATTTTCCCTTGCCGTGTACCGTGTTTGTTACTATTAATAGTGAATAGCTTTAAAATGGCGTATTTTTATGAAAAAACTGCTTGCATAAATGATTTTAAAAATTAGATTTTTCGCTTTCAGAAAAAAAAAGTAGCCGTTGCATTAGAACTTTCAATGGTCTGAGATATAATGATGTCGGATTTTCACTATATTTTCTAGTTTATGAGATCTAAAGGGGACAGACGGACAGACAGACATTCCACACAAAACTAATAGCGTCTTTTCCCTTCTATTTTGCACCCACCAATAATCCAAATATTAAACAAGGATTCTAACTTCCCTAATAGTAATTGGAACGTTCTTTGACAAGTCAAAAGCTTGCTATCAGAGTCACTCAAACTTATCACAGCATTAATTATATTTTATCATTATTTATTTATTTTATTTTAGTTATTTCCCCGTCCTATCCCCAATTTTTTCACCCGCCCCACCTTTTCCTCTTCAGGCTAGACTTAGTCCACCACCTTGGAGATAGCTAGGCCGCGTCCTTTTACTCATCTCCCATTGATCGGGGAAAGATAAACACAGTCTCTTTGGTCTTACCCGCCGGATGTCTGACGGCCGCAGTTGACAACACCTTGGGTGGAATGCAAGTCAATCTTTCTTCCTCCCCCTCTCCCACGTCTCTCTTTGATCAAGGAGATTACTCGGGTCAACACGCCTCATGACACTCCAAGGTGCGGCTCCCATCTCGAGTCAAATTCACCCACGTGAGAGATAATCTTAAGCCTAGGACATTTCGTGTTTCCGCCCGTCCCTCCCAGGCCTTTATATGGTAGACTTACTCAGACCAGACCCGCTTATTTCTCTATCGCTGTCAATCGAGTCTGGACTATTTCATTTATTCTTACACTTAGAGGAATACCTGGTGGTAATCCGAACTTAATCACAGTTCCATCTTAATTACTTTGTGAATATTTCTCAGTGGATATTATCATGTGTATTTTTCTTATTTCATTTAATTAGTGCATTGTGTATTTCTCACTCTCGTAAGTAGAAAACATAAACATGTCATATGTATATATTTATATATTGCATTAATCTATTAATGCTACGTTGCTCAATTGATCGTTGATGCAACCATGTATATATTTGTACATCTTATTTTATTTCCTTTATCTCGGCTGACCGCCTTGATAATTTTACTAGCTCACTAATACTGCGCTTAGAGAAGATATGTGAATTATCTCCCCCTTAAGTCAGTCCACCTTGACGAGAGTTGCGCCCTTGCGCTCTCCCCATTCAAGCTCGCTCCTTTGTTTATGGCCGACGGCCATGTGTAAACAATAGCGTCATGGTCGCTGACCAGCGTCCGTCCCTCCCCTTTTTCTCTTTCCACTTGTGTTGTTTATTTCCCCTTTTATGTACATTTTTGTACTGCTGCTATCAGTCATCTATTTTCCAAACGCCATTTGTCATCATCTCCCCATTGTGCTCAAAAGCAAGTTTACCAATCTGAAGAATGCACCTCAGTCGAGGGCATCTATAAGATACATGAGAGACATGTCCTAACTTGTCTTTATTTATCCGCATTCTCCCTCAGGTGTCTGCCTATTTATCGGATCAATCACCTATTTGGCATTGACTGCCTATTCACCTGCCTTCGTACTTAGGGCTATTCAGCACTGCACTACTGCCTACTTGCTATTGAGTATCATCTACTGCCTACGTGAATCTACTCAACTCTACTACTTGGCGCTATCGGCTCTACTTGCCTGCCTATTCGACAGCCCAACAGGAAAGAGAAACATACACAAAAACTATTTTGTTCCCCTGGCAATCAAATCATTAAATACAAATTTAATTATTTGCTATAAATATTTCACATGTTAATTATGAGTGAGTCTGGTGTGAATGTATATTTTGGTTTTCTATAGTCATAATGTTTTGTTTTGAGTAATACACAATTTGTAAGACAAATTTCCTTATGGATAATAAAGATTATTATTATTAAGACTTTAGTATGTTTATAAATCTTGAGAAAAAAAAAACATTTTTATTTCAATAGTATTTAATATTTAGTGTTTATTCCATCGGATATGTTTTAGTAGTAAACTCTGATCAGAAGTTGTTTTTGGATTTTGTTTTAAGTGCTTGCATTATTTGTAATAATGGGAGTTTCATTGGAACAAACCAGTTGGAGAATAAGTTGAGAGAGTATTAACTAAAAGAGACTACAAGGTAAATAGTCTAACGTCAAATCAAATCTTCTAAGCATTCATTGATATGTACTTTAAGCTGTAGACTGTTGTCATCATAACATACACACTCACTTTCATACAAACACATACATACACATACACACATATATATATATAATCTAATACCGTAGAAAAATGGTAGAACATTCAAATCTACATGACTTTTCATCAAAAACAAGTCTGTTATTAAGTTGATGTTTTTAACGGCTCCCGAAAGGGGAAAAGACGCTATTAGTTTTGTGTGAAATGTCCGTCTGTCCGTCCGTCCGTTTAGATCTCGTAAACAAGAAATGAAAGAGAAAATCCTGATGCAACGGCTACTTTTTTCTTTTCTAAAAGCGCAAAATCTATTTTTTTTAATCACTTATGCAAGCAGTTTTTTTTTAATAATAATACACCACTTTTACAACTATTCACTATTAATAGTAACAAACACCGGATGCTCTTTAGTAGGGGAGATGACCATATGTCATATTTTTAACACATTTATGCAAATGATTTTTAGATTTTTTGTAAAAAAAAATGTTTTCTTACATTTGTATTGCTAAGATATGTAAGTTCTTTCCTACTAACTACTACACTTACCAAAAATAATGTTTACTTTAAAAAAAATAAATTATTATTTAGTCTGCATATAGGTTGGACATAATTTAAAACAACAATTAATAAGTAGTTTTTCATATTATCGCGTGAACTGCAACTACCCAGTATGATAACAAGACACTTAAATACGGCATAATTTTTTTTTTGTTTGAAACCAGAAAAGTTTGTTTTTTTGTTGAGAATTTCAATAAGACCCGTTATAAACAAATTATAAGACATCAATTAGGCAAGGTTCACATTTAACTTCACATTCACTTTGACCTATCCTTTGGTCTGCTGGACCGCTGGGGCACTACAAAAGATCTGTCAACCTCCTTTCTCCATTCTTCTCTGTCATTTGTCTTTGATAGAATTAATTATGATATTATTTCTAAAAATATTGAAACCTGCCTTTTTACCTACCTGGGTGGACTACTCAGAGGCCGATTTTGAATTTGTGTTTCTTCACAAACTGTCTTTGTAACCTTTTTTTTTTTTGGGAAGCTCTTCCGATTTTAACTCATTACAGAGTTTATATCAACTCACCCTAACCCTGTCAGTCTGGTACAAAGTTTACATCAACTTACTCTGTCTTTCTGGTACAAAGCTTATATCAACTTACACTGTCTGTCTGGTACAAAGCTTATATCAACTCACTCTGTCTGTCTGTTACAAAGCATATATCAACTCTGTCTGTCTGGTACAAAGCTTATATCAACTCACTCTGTCTGTCTGTTAGAAAGCAAATATCAACTCACTCTGTCTGTCTGGTACAAAGCTTATATCAACTCACTCTGTCTGTATGGTACAAAGCTTATATCAACTCACTCTGTCTGTCTGGTACAAAGCTTATATCAACTCACTCTGTCTGTCTGGTACAAAGCTTATATCAACTTACTCTGTCTGTCTAGTAAAATGTTTGTATACGTTAGTTCTCCCCCTTCCAATTCTTTGATGGTTCCTAAACAAAAACGTATTTCGCTTGTATTTGTTTTTAAATTTAATCGGCAACATTTAAGTTCAATTTTACGTCCTTGACATTATTTAGTTGAGCGTAAAAATTTCCAAATGCTGATTTCTTTTCTTTATTTTATCCTTAGATTATTTTCCCAATCATTTGTTGAGGCTATCGTCTGCTACAAGACAATATTTTAAACTACTAGAAGATCTGAACAGAATTCTCCAGTGCCAAGCAGCTCATATTAGCTTTGACATTGTTAGTAAATTAGATCAACCTGGGATTATGGTAAGTGGGACAAGAAGTTCAGATTGTCTCAGACGTGGCCAGTCTGGGCGAATCAATTCTTCTCTCCACTGGCCTGGAGTTGACATTGTAAATATTTAGACTCTAGCTGGCTCTAATGGATTAATACCTGTAACATCCTGAGCGCTTAGCACGCAGGACAGAAACACGGCACCTACAATTTACAAGGTCATAGTAAAGGTTTTCAGTAATAACATTACATTGAAGACTATCACACAGACTGACCTTAAGATTTATTTTTTTTGCTATAACTGGCTAATTTTAATATGATTGATTCTTCAGACACAGATTGTAGACATGAAACAAGGGAATGTGTTGATAGATCTTGTCATGTGTAGTCAGCTCGGCTTTTGTCAATTTAAGAAAAACTCTCGAAATATTAAATTCCGATAATATTCGAAACATAAAATTAGAATAGATCATGTTTTCCCATTTTTCTGAGACAGCCAGAAAACCAGTGACTTTGCAGAATTTAGGCCATTGGTTAACAAGCATCATTAAATGCATGACGCGTAGGACGTAATCATCTTTTTTTTTTGTTTGTTGAAGTAGCGTCTGTATTCTATAAGATATTTGTGCTGAACACGTGTTTTGTTTTTAATCAATTTCGTCTTTGTAAATTGTTCAAGTACCAGTCAAATACAAATATTGAAAATATACCTTAATCTGAGCGATTTAGGTTTTGAATCCAATAGTTTTAACAAGTAAAAAATCGTTTTAATTTAAGGGATGGATAATTATTTATAATAAAGACTGTATACGACAGGAATCAACAGACATAAACTTCAAAGCCCACTGATTCCTCCGTACTGCCACCTCTTGGCTCACAGAATCGTGTCTCTTTGTGGCCACCCTATTCACTTCGCCTAGGACGGGGGTTCTCAACCTGTGAGTCGCAACCCCCCTTGGGGGTCGATTGACGATTTTCCAGGGGTCGCATAAAGCCATCAGAAAAACATATTTTTGTCGTCGTACAAACTTGACATTTTTTTCAAAAGTATTTTCCTTTTAAAAAAAAACAACAACTATAATTGTAATTCGAGGATCGATGTGGAGAAACAACTGAATCGAAATTATTTCAAACAATGTAATTGTAGCCTTGTAAATATTGCAGAATAGATAGATATCTTTTCATATATTTATAGGGTAAAGATTTACGAGAAGCACATCCGTTTATAATTAGTTTTACGCCGTCATGTTGTTGAAGGAAATAGTTTTATTATGGAACAAGCCATGAACATGGATCTCGAACAAAAGAATGTTAAGAAAGAAAATATGATGATGATTTCATCACCAATATCGTTTTACTTCTATAGATAATGCTGGACTTGAATACGTCATTTGTAACGAAGTTATAATTTAAGTGTCTCTAAGGCCGTACGAACTGAAACGTCACATTGTTAACAAACACCCGAGCTTTGCCTACAAGGACATATAGCTGCAAAGATGACAGTGTCAAGAAGCCAGGGTATACAAATGATGGCGATATTAAAGATGGATTGTTGGTTTGGAGTTCAACTTTGTGTACAGGATGAGTCTCCCACAAGTCATCAGAACTAACTCTTTATTTCATCGACGAATATTAGTCATTTCCACAAGAATGACAGAAGTAATAAAACAAAACGATGTTAGCCCTTTGAATTTTCTGAATAATTCGAGTTTTTTTAAACAATCATTCGATTGTTTTCAAAGCGTTGTAATGAATTTGATGAATCCGAAAATGTTTCTGCTACTTCACACTCAAGTTGGCTGAGTTCAAGCTCGAAAACGATTTTCTCTCGTTCGAATAGGAAAACAAAATCACAGGTTGAAGCACTTCTAGTGATGAAAGTGAAATACAGCAACGAGTTAAATTACCAACACCATATCTTTGACAAACGGGATTTGTTAACCTGTTAAATACAGAAGTAGATTTAATGCAGAAGTTGACATTTGTTCTGAGCTTGTAAAGACTGACCTTGAATTCCTGATTTGGTGAAACAGAAACAAGCTCAACCAATGACGGCTTTTTTCCCACCAACTGTAGCAACAATTTTGTAGCAATGTATGACTCAATCGCTGGAGTTGCTTACCATGTCCAGTCATGTTTTCTAAATTGTCACATAGTATAAAACCATGAATATGGGAAGCGTGGTCCAAGTGCTGAAACTTGGCTTGGCTACCTAGAAAGGGGCTCAAGGTTCGACATCTGACTCGGGCAGAGTTGTGTTTACTGAGCGCCTAAAAGCAGCACGGAAAACCAACTCCTAGATACCCCCTCCCCCCACTGGTCCACAACTGAGATTGGACCAAAGCGCTCTGAGCATGCTAGAAGCATGAAAGTAGCGCTATATAAAAGCAATAATAATAAAAAATATAGTGAACACGCAATGGTTAAGTAAGTAAATACAACTCATAAACATATAACCTTATTTTTTTTGCTATTTAGCTATTATCAGAAATATTTAGAATTTCTTGATTAAACATACAGCTTTAGCAATGCATATCAGTTATTTCTATTTGATTTTGATGTTATACATGACCACCCCCGCCCCCCCCCCCCCCCAAAAAAAAAATAAAAAAAAAAAAAAATTTAAGGTTGGGGTTGCCGCATAGTGGACTACAGCAAAAAGTGTTCGAGTTACTAAAATGTTGAGAACCGCTGGCCTAGGGCCTTCAATTACCTAAGGTCGGCCCTACCGGAGGAAAGTGTCACAGCACTCTTGTTTTTGGAGGAAGTGCTTATTCATTGATAGTGCTGAGAAGTGCTAAAGTTGTAGACCATTTCTTGAGGTGTCAGAAGAAGTTACTGTGACTTCCGGGGATGCTATATCTCTAGATCTAAATGCTATCTTATAGCTTCAATAGATAAAGATCTTTTAAATTCAAATACAGAACGTTAATTCGATACTTGGAAGCAAGAGAATATATATATATATAATATGTGAAGAAATAAAACTGTATCAGATGAATAGCTTCATCCAAAGCTCAATAATAAAATATATTCAGATTACTACTAGATTTACATAACGACTATCCTTTTCTTTTCTTCGCGCGTTTTTATAACCTCCAATTTTGACACTTGGCTTAATCAATGAAAACATTTTCTTCAGCTAATCAAATTATTTCCTGTCAAGTGACATACAAGAGAATGACAGGTGTCTCCTTATGTCATAGGACATTTTGATAGTTGACAGGCATGTTAAATTATTTAACCTAGACTTTGGCTTATTTTCAATTGATACGTGATAAAAGTGTCTCGAAGACTATCAATGATAGTTTATCACTTGTAGTCGTTCAGCATACTTCTGGCCTGCCCTCTTATCTCAACATCTTTGAACATACGCCTCTGGCCTGCCTCTTATCCCAACATCTTTGAACATACGCCTCTGGCATGATTTGCATTTTATTCTAGCATTTTTTAGCATTCTTCCGACCTGGCTTTCATTCAATTCTAATATCTCACGTGCAAAGCCTGAGACTTAAAAGACAATCCAGCAAACGTTGGTTGAGGATTAGACTACTATCCACAGTGACGAATGACAACGAATCAGTTTTACTCAACCGCTTTTAGCATTCAGTTACGGGCGGCACTTTCAATAAAGGCGCTATATCCCTCGAAAAAAAAACAAAAACCTTCGAAGATTTATTAGGCTAGACAGAATTCCTAGACATTTGTCAACTATGGACAATAGGACTTAACATTGGACAGCTTAGTAGAACTCTGTCAGATTCAAGATGTCACAGCTACCTTTTGTTTCGACAAAATCTCGTGGTCCGACTCGCGCTTTAAGTTTTTGTCTGATGCTGAACTTGATAAACAAATCCTGTTGGTCACTAGTGTTAGTACCGGGTGACTATACCGCGTCACGCTAGGTTGATCAGTCTGACAGGTTTATTAAAACGATTGCCAGGAAGGGGTTAAATAGAACGTGGTGGGCAGTGGGGGGCTGGACGGAGGTAATCAGTAGGACGCTGTGTGCTATAGGACAGTCTGACAGGCATCCGAGAAATAGCATGATTTTCATATCACCGTCCCATTGTCACGCGACAGACTTTTCATTCCATCAGTACACAGATTTGTAATAAGTTTTTATAAATATTTGTTTAATTTGTAATAGAAAAATATGTGTATAAAGTGTACAATTAGTTATCGAGACAGTACTATAAAAGTAACTGCAATATTTGATGACAAACTTTATAACATGATCATATTTTACGTGAACTTTTCTGACATCTTTTTTTTACACTAGTGTTCCTTAACATTTTATACCAGTGGTCCATAACTTTTCTTTTTACACCAGTGGTCCCTACCCTTTTTTACACGTGTGGTCCCTAACTTTTTTTACACCAGTGGTCCGTAACTCTTTTTTTTTTGCTCCAGTGGTCCCTAACTTTTTTTTACACCAGTGGTCCGTAACCTTTTTTACACCAGGGGTCCATAACATTTTTTTACACCAGTGGTCCCTACCTTTTTATACACGTGTGGTCCCTAACTTTTTTTACACCAGTGGTCCGTACCTTTTTTTTTACACCAGTGGTCCCTAACATTTCTCAGCCTATGTTTTATATAAATATCCAACGTACTTGTGACATTCATCATTACTTTAAAAAAAATGTGTAAAGCAGAACTTCTGCAACATTGAGCTACTGTTTTGATGCGCCAAGCAGCATCAGCTCACGGTTCGGAAAATACCCGCGGGCCGTAGTTTAGACATACAGGTTTTACAACATCACTCACAGAGTCCATTTAATCTTCACATGATATAATTTTGAACATTTTTTACCTCATAGCACCAGGTTAATTCTAATTTCTTTAATACAGTGTCTTACAGAAACCTGTTGATATAGTTAGTACGTTTTGTTTTGAGTGACTATTAGAGTATTGTGTGTAATATGTGAACAAACATGTTTACCGATATTGTTATTGGTTTGCTAAGTGAACTGCAAAACAATATGTGGTAAAATACTAAATGGATCGGTGAACAGTAGAGTGCTGTTTGAGACAGCATGTACTGATACAGACGTACAGCAGTAAAAATGAAATAAATAGTCATTAAGTCATCTCTTGGTACTAACTACAATTCTAATCTATGGTGTCGGAAGTGTGATTATCTACTGATTCTATAACATCCTCGTCTTCCATTCACTGAAAGTCTTTTGTACCACTGGTCTTACTATCACACACACAACAGGACCCGCAGGTCTTACTATCACACACACAACAGGACCCGCAGGTCTAACTATCACACCCACAAAAGGACCCGCAGGTCTTACTATCACACCCACAACAGGACCCGCAGGTCTTACTATCACACCCACAACAGGACCCGCAGGTCTAACTATCACACCCACAAAAGGACCCGCAGGTCTTACTATCACACACAGAACAGGACCCGCAGGTCTTACTATCACACACACAACAGGACCCGCAGGTCTTACTATCACACCCACAAAAGGACCCGCAGGTCTTACTATCACACCCACAACAGGACCCGCAGGTCTTACTATCACACACAAACAACAGGACCCGCAGGTCTTACTATCACACACACAACAGGACCCGCAGGTCTTACTATCACACACACAACAGGACCCGCAGGTCTTACTATCACACACACAACAGGACCCGCAGGTCTTTCTATCACACACACAACAGGACCCACAGGTCTTACTATCACACACACAACAGGACCCGCAGGTCTTACTATCACACAAACAACAGGACCCGCAGGTCTTATCTTCAACCTCCCTGAAAAATCGGCCTAGACTTTATTCTTGAAATGTAACAATGATACAGATTTGGTTGATGTATTATAAATGTAACAATGATACAGATTTGGTTGATGTATTATAAATGTAACAATGATACAGATTTGGTTGATGTATTATAAATGTAACAATGATACAGATTTGGTTGATGTATTATAAATGTAACAATGATACAGATTTGGTTGATGTATTATAAATGTAACAATGATACAGATTTGGTTGATGTATTATAAATGTAACAATGATACAGATTTGGTTGATGTATTATAAATGTAACAATGATACAGATTTGGTTGATGTATTATAAATGTAACAATAATACAGATTTGGTTGATGTATTATAAATGTAACAATGATACAGATTTGGTTGATGTATTATAAATGTAACAATGATACAGATTTTGTTGATGTATTATAAATGTAACAATGATACAGATTTGGTTGATGTTTTATAAATGTAACAATGATACAGATTCGGTTGATGTATTATAAATGTAACAATGATACAGATTTGGTTGATGTATTATAAATGTAACAATGATACAGATTTGGTTGATGTATTATAAATGTAACAATGATACAGATTTGGTTGATGTATTATAATTGTAACAATGATACAGATTTGATTGATGTATTATAAATGTAACAATGATACAGATTTGGTTGATGTATTATAAATGTAACAATGATACAGATTTGGTTGATGTATTATAAATGTAACAATGATACAGATTTGGTTGATGTATTATAAATGTAACAATAATACAGATTTGGTTGATGTATTATAAATGTAACAATGATACAGATTTGGTTGATGTATTACAAATGTAACAATGATACAGATTTGGTTGATGTATTATAATTGTAACAATGATACAGATTTGGTTGATGTATTATAAATGTAACAATGATACAGATTCGGTTTATGTATTATAAATGTAACAATGATACAGATTTGGTTGATGTATTATAAATGTAACAATGATACAGATTTGGTTGATGTATTATAAATGTAACAATGATACAGATTTGGTTGATGTATTATAAATGTAACAATGATACAGATTTGGTTGATGTATTATAAATGTAACAATGATACAGATTTGGTTGATGTATTACAAATGTAACAATGATACAGATTTGGTTGATGTATTATAAATGTAACAATGATACAGATTTGGTTGATGTATTATAAATGTAACAATGATACAGATTTGGTTGATGTATTATAATTGTAACAATGATACAGATTTGGTTGATGTATTATAAATGTAACAATGATACAGATTCGGTTGATGTATTATAAATGTAACAATGATACAGATTTGGTTGATGTATTATAAATGTAACAATGATACAGTTTTTTTTGATGTATTATAAATGTAACAATGATACAGATTTGGTTGATGTATTATAAATGTAACAATGATACAGATTTGGTTGATGTATTATAAATGTAACAATGATACAGATTTGGTTGATGTATTATAAATGTAACAATGATACAGATTTGGTTGATGTATTATAAATGTAAGAATGATACAGATTTGGTTGATGTATTATAAATGTAAGAATGATACAGATTTGGTTGATGTATTATAAATGTAACAATGATAATGATTCGATTGATGTATTATAAATGTAACAATGATACAGATTTGGTTGATGTATTATAAATGTAACAATGATACAGATTTGGTTGATGTATTATAAATGTAAGAATGATACAGATTTGGTTGATGTATTATAAATGTAAGAATGATACAGATTTGGTTGATGTATTATAAATGTAACAATGATAATGATTCGATTGATGTATTATAAATGTAACAATGATACAGATTTGGTTGATGTATTATAAATGTAACAATGATACAGATTTGGTTGATGTATTATAAATGTAACAATGATACAGATTTGGTTGATGTATTATAAATGTAACAATGATACAGATTTGGTTGATGTATTATAAATGTAACAATGATACAGATTTGGTTGATGTATTATAAATGTAACAATGATACAGATTTGGTTGATGTATTATAAATGTAACAATGATACAGATTTGGTTGATGTATTATAAATGTAACAATAATACAGATTTGGTTGATGTATTATAAATGTAACAATGATACAGATTTGGTTGATGTATTATAAATGTAACAATGATACAGATTTGGTTGATGTATTATAAATGTAACAATGATACAGATTTGGTTGATGTTTTATAAATGTAACAATGATACAGATTCGGTTGATGTATTATAAATGTAACAATGATACAGATTTGGTTGATGTATTATAAATGTAACAATGATACAGATTTGGTTGATGTATTATAAATGTAACAATGATACAGATTTGGTTGATGTATTATAATTGTAACAATGATACAGATTTGATTGATGTATTATAAATGTAACAATGATACAGATTTGGTTGATGTATTATAAATGTAACAATGATACAGATTTGGTTGATGTATTATAAATGTAACAATGATACAGATTTGGTTGATGTATTACAAATGTAACAATGATACAGATTTGGTTGATGTATTATAATTGTAACAATGATACAGATTTGGTTGATGTATTATAAATGTAACAATGATACAGATTCGGTTTATGTATTATAAATGTAACAATGATACAGATTTGGTTGATGTATTATAAATGTAACAATGATACAGATTTGGTTGATGTATTATAAATGTAACAATGATACAGATTTGGTTGATGTATTATAAATGTAACAATGATACAGATTTGGTTGATGTATTATAAATGTAACAATGATACAGATTTGGTTGATGTATTACAAATGTAACAATGATACAGATTTGGTTGATGTATTATAAATGTAACAATGATACAGATTTGGTTGATGTATTATAAATGTAACAATGATACAGATTTGGTTGATGTATTATAATTGTAACAATGATACAGATTTGGTTGATGTATTATAAATGTAACAATGATACAGATTCGGTTGATGTATTATAAATGTAACAATGATACAGATTTGGTTGATGTATTATAAATGTAACAATGATACAGTTTTTTTTGATGTATTATAAATGTAACAATGATACAGATTTGGTTGATGTATTATAAATGTAACAATGATACAGATTTGGTTGATGTATTATAAATGTAACAATGATACAGATTTGGTTGATGTATTATAAATGTAACAATGATACAGATTTGGTTGATGTATTATAAATGTAAGAATGATACAGATTTGGTTGATGTATTATAAATGTAAGAATGATACAGATTTGGTTGATGTATTATAAATGTAACAATGATAATGATTCGATTGATGTATTATAAATGTAACAATGATACAGATTTGGTTGATGTATTATAAATGTAACAATGATACAGATTTGGTTGATGTATTATAAATGTAAGAATGATACAGATTTGGTTGATGTATTATAAATGTAAGAATGATACAGATTTGGTTGATGTATTATAAATGTAACAATGATAATGATTCGATTGATGTATTATAAATGTAACAATGATACAGATTTGGTTGATGTATTATAAATGTAACAATGATACAGATTTGGTTGATGTATTATAAATGTAACAATGATACAGATTTGGTTGATGTATTATAAATGTAACAATGATACAGATTTGGTTGATGTATTATAAATGTAACAATGATACAGATTTGGTTGATGTATTATAATTGTCCCTAATAAGTAAAAAAGTTTTAAGAAAGCAATACATTTAAAGTGCAAACTTTACAAATTTATGACGCTCGCGGAATAGACTTTAACCGTTTTGTCAAATAGAGTTTTTAACTTCTTTATATATCTAAGGAATAGTCAAGTCTACTTTCTTGTAGAAACAATAATCAGAAATCTGTAGATAGAGATGACTATTACAGCTGTATCTTTAGCTCATGATAAACTGATGTTTATGTTGGAATTCTGCTCTCTGGGATCCACAATTCAAGATGACCTGTCTCTAGAAGAGGAGATACAAAAAAATGTATAGGGAAGGCTGCCTTGACCTTCGCTAGACTCAGACCAAGAATTTGGGAAAACCATAAGCTAACTACGGTGACCAAAATGGAAGTCTACAAGGCGTGCGTTATGAGTACACTGCTGTATGGCAGTGAATCATAGACCACCTACGCAAAGCAAGAGAGAAAACTAAACTCGTTCCATTTGCGATGTCTCCAAAGGATCTTGAAAATCTCATAGAAAGAAAGAGTTTGCAATACTGAGGTGTTTGTGTGTTTGTGTGTATTGACTGATATAATGTGTTACTTTGACTACGATGCTATTGCATGACCTGGGTAAAGGAGTGGCTAATAGAAAGAGACGGAGACAGATACACGCGTAAAAACTAAATAAGAGACAGTTTAAAATACATTCATATTTTGTGATGTATGTATTCATTTACTTTTACATTTCTACTCTAAAATTAAAAGCCTGTCAATATATGTCAAAAACGCAGACACATTCCTCAGGTCTCTCAAAGACTTTCCATCAGGGAACAATACCAGAAGAAGTAGCAGACAAAGACAGCGATGGAAAGACAGCATGAAATAATGGACGGTCATGTCATTGAAAGACATTGTCTTTAAAGACAAAAAGACAGAGGGGTGGCGAAAGATGGTCGAAGGATCATGTGGGCGCCCCTAAAATAGAAATATTAGAAAAAAAAAGTTAGTTTGTTCATAAATAATGATTTTAAACTTTTTATCGAAAGTTGTGAGTTTATAACTACACCTATGTGAGGTTGTGTAACAATGATCTCCCTGGAGCTAACCTAATACTAAAAAAATTGTCAAACAAAAATAAGTCAACAAAAAGTGCTTAAATAAACAACACAGACTGAACATTTCCTGGTTCGCACATATTTTCTTTCGTTTTAATTTTGGTCAAGGACAAAAAGCTAAATAACACCACGAAGGAAATATCCGACTATCTCCGAAGATTACTTAGAGCTGTTGGAAATCCCAGAGCATTTTCTAGACAAAGTGAATCAGTGGTTTCATAAAAAAGGTTTTACATTTCTTTTCTTTTTCTTTCTCTTTTTGTAGCTGTCATGGGAAAAGAATGAAAATTCACTAACTTTGAACATTTTAAATAAATATATACTTTTGATTTACAAATTTTGTTGTATTAAAATAGAAATACACAAATAAGATAGGCTTCCACAGGGTTAGATTAGCTCACACAGATCTAGATAGAATCTCACAAGGTTAGATAAGCTCACACAGACCTAGATAGACTCACACAGGGTTAGATAAGCTCACACAGACCTAGATAGACTCACACAAGGTTAGATAAGCTCACACAAACTTAGATAGACTCACACAGGGTTAGATAAGCTCACACAGACCTAGATAGACTCACATAGGGTTAGATAAGCTCACACAGACCTAGATAGGATCACACAGGGTTAGATAAGCTCACACAGACCTAGATAGACTCACACAGGGTTAGATAAGCTCACACAGACCTAGATAGACTCACACTTAGATAAGCTTACACATGCCTAGATAGACTCACACAGGGTTAGACAAGCTCACACAGACCTAGATAGACTCACACAGGGTTAGATAAGCTCGTACAGACCTAGATAGAATCACACAGGGTTAGATAAGCTCACACAGACCTAGATAGACTCACACAGGGTTAGATAAGCTCATACAGACCTAGATAGACTAACACAAGGTTAGATAAGCTCACACAGACCTAGATAGAATTACAAAAGGTTAGATAATCTCACACAGACCTAGATAGACTCACACAAGGTTAGATAAGCTCACACAGACCTAGATAGACTCACACAGGGTTAGATAAGCTCACACAGACATAGATAGACTTCCACAGGGTTAGATAAGCTCACTTAGACCTAGATAGGATCACACAGGGTTAGACAGACTCACACAGACCTAGATAGACTCACGCAGTGTTAGATAAGCTCACACAGACCTAGATATACTCACACTTAGATAAGCTCACACAAACCTAGATAGAGTCACACTTAGATAAGCTTACACAGACCTAGATAGACTCACACAGGGTTAAATAAGCTCACACAGACCTAGATAGACTTACACAGGGTTAGATAAGCTCACACAGACCTAGATAGACTCACACAGGGTTAGATAAGCTTACACAGACCTAGATAGACTCACACAGGGTTAGATAAGCTCACACAGACCTAGATAGACACACACAGGGTTAGATAAGCTCACACAAACCTAGATAGACTAACACAAGGTTAGATAAGCTCACACAGGCGTAGATAGAATCACACAGGGTTAGATAAGCTCACACAGACCTAGATGTCTCACACAGGATTAGATAAGCTCACACAGACCTAGATAGAATTACAAAAGGTTAGATAATCTCACACTCACCTAGATAGACTCACACAAGGTTAGATAAGCTCACACAGACCTAGATAGAATCACACAGGGTTAGATAAGCTCACACAGACCTAGATAGGATTACACAGGGTTAGATAAGCTCACACAGACCTAGATAGACTCACAACTCAGGGTTAGATAAGCTCACACAGACCTAGATAGTCTCACACAGGATTAGATAAGCTCACACAGACCTAGATAGACTCACACAGGGTTAGATAAGCTCACACAGACCTAGATAGTCTCACACAGGATTAGATAAGCTCACACAGACCTAGATAGAATTACAAAAGGTTAGATAATCTCACACAGACCTAGATAGACTCACACAAGGTTAGATAAGCTCACACAGACCTAGATAGAATCACACAGGGTTAGATAAGCTCACACAGACCTAGATAGGATTACACAGGGTTAGATAAGTTCACACAGACCTAGATAGTCTCACACAGGATTAGATAAGCTCACACAGACCTAGATAGACTCACACAGGGTTAGATAAGCTCACACAGACCTAGATAGAATCACACAGTGTAGATAAGCTCACACAGACCTAGATAGAATTACAAAAGGTTAGATAAGCTCACACAGACCTAGATAGAATCACACAAGGTTAGATTAGCTCACACAGACCTAGATAGACTCACACAGGGTTAGATAAGCTCACACAGACCTAGATAGACACACACAGGGTTAGATAAGCTCACACAGACCTAGATAGAATCACACAGGGTTAGATAAGCTCACACAGACCTAGATAGAATCACACAGGGTTAGATAAGCTCACACAGACCTAGATAGACTCACACAGGGTTAGATAAGCTTACACAGACCTAGATAGACTCACACAGGGTTAGATAAGCTCACACAGACCTAGATAGAATCACACAGGGCTAGATAAGCACACATAGATAGTTTACTACAGGGTTAGATAAGCTCACAGAATTTATTGCACGTAAATCAATTCAACTTACATAGAAATATTCTAAACAAAATAAGATTATTAGAAAGGAAGTTTGGGTTGCACAAATACTTTCGGGTGCCCCCTGTGGGCCAGTCGTGCTCTTACATTAAGATGCTTAAAATATAGCTTTTATATCTTTTATTAAGCACTACTTTCATGCTTTTAGAATGCTCAGAGCGTTATGATCCAATATCTTTTTAGGACTTGTAGGGGGTGGGGTTATCTGGGAGAAGGTTTTAAATGCTGCCTTTAGGCGCTCAGTAAACACAACTCTTCTTGGGTCGTGTGTCAAACCTCGAGTTTCTTCATAGGTATAAGAGTTTAACATCTTCCATTTTCAAATAGGTGTATGTGTAGAAACCAAAAAAAAAAAAAAGTTGAATATCTAACTTTTCACCACAAAGTGTTTGCGTTCTAAAAATTGAGCAGCACAGTTACACTTATTGTGAACACAATACAGGGCCATGATGAAATATGCATTTTATACAATTCAAATGGCAGAAAGCCTACGGAACTAAACTAAAATGGCTGGCTGCTGACTACGGTGACTGCTAACAACGGTATGTTAAACAAAAGTCAACATATAGTCATGTGTTATTCAACAATTTTATTTTAAATTAAAGCATACACCAATCTATATTTTTACCTAGCTTTAGAACTATAATAGCAATGAACATTGCTGTAATAGAACTTATAACACAGTTTTATTTGTTTTAGTAGTTAATTCTTATAATGAATAGCTAGGTTTACAATGTCGTCAAATATTTATTTAATTTAAACTTCCGGTAGACGCCCGTTGCTTTTACGTGAGACTCATTTATTTATTCCTTTGTTGTTTTTTCCTCTGCTTAAAAAAAACAACAACAAACCCCTGAGCTTTAAGTTTACAGCTACGGAGTTGAAATAAAAGTTGAACTATTTGGAATGCCATGATAAACACGACAGCATCAACGTTGACCACCTAACGATATATTCGTCCTTTGAAGGGTCACTCTATCTGCCAAAAGTCCAATTTCAGTGCATCTCACTGTCTCGTCATAATAACCTCCCCTGTTTGCTGACTGCCTCACCCTGACCTGGAAACGATGGAGTGACCATAATAAACTGTATTGACATTCTTTTGATTTTCTCCCTTTCTTTTGTTGAGTTTGTTTTGCGCTTGCAGGCGTGGCGTGTGGCGATATAAAGTAGATCACGTGATCTGGTCTAAAGCAAAGGAAGATAGAGAACGGCTAGGTGACAAAAGCTGTCACAGAGACATTGGCCCGTGAGTAGAATCCTAGAGCAAAGACTTGCACTGCTTGAAAACAGTCATCATATGGAACTAATCTTATGAAAAAATTAAAATTATCTGATCATCAATGCACTCTCTAGTCGCTCACCTCAA
Source organism: Biomphalaria sudanica (assembly GCA_036873155.1). Taxonomy (NCBI): domain Eukaryota; kingdom Metazoa; phylum Mollusca; class Gastropoda; family Planorbidae; genus Biomphalaria; species Biomphalaria sudanica. The sequence continues at coordinate 108,571 of JAZGLO010001530.1, forward strand.
GTCTCTTATTAGAATTTAGAGTTACATAACTAGCCCTACCAATTCAGGTAACTCACTTTGAGTTACAGGAGGCCAGAGATATTCCAGAAGTGTCACATGAAGAACAAACTAGTTACCTAATTGGCTATAACTTTAGTTGCTTCCCCACAGGGATAAAAAAGGCAAAAAAAAAAGAAATTAATAAAGTTAGGCTCCTAACGGAGTTAAAGTTAGGCTCCTAAAGGAGTTAAAGTTAGGCTCCTAACGGAGTTAAAGTTAGGCTCCTAACGGAGTTAAAGTTAGGCTCCTAACGGAGTTAAAGTTAGGCTCCTAAAGGAGTTAAAGTTAGGCTCCTAAAGGAGTTAAAGTTAGGCTCCTAACGGAGTTAAAGTTAGGCTCCTAAAGGAGTTAAAGTTAGGCTCCTAACGGAGTTAAAGTTAGGCTCCTAACGGAGTTAAAGTTAGGCTCCTAAAGGAGTTAAAGTTAGGCTCCTAACGGAGTTAAAGTTAGGCTCCTAACGGAGTTAAAGTTAGGCTCCTAAAGGAGTTAAAGTTAGGCTCCTAACGGAGTTAAAGTTAGGCTCCTAACGGAGTTAAAGTTAGGCTTCTAACGGAGTTAAAGTTAGGCTTCTAACGGAGTTAAAGTTAGGCTCCTAACGGAGTTAAAGTTAGGTTCCTAACGGAGTTAAAGTTAGGCTCCTAAAGGATATAATTTTCAGTCGCTTATCCGGTACCTGGTCATACATTTGTGTTCCAACATGTACGCTGTTTGATGAAGGTGCTTGTGAAATAACACGACAGAGCGACAGTGATCTGGACATTGACTAATGCTGAGATTCCACTTTCATTTTTCTAAGGCATTATGCCATTTTCATTTTTCTAACTGTGCATAAAGTGCGCAACGTGCAATAGACTCCAAGGGCACCAAATGTCACATAAGTATCGAGCGAGATAAAGCAACGATTTTGTCAAGTATCATTATTTCTATTATTTCTGTCAATGTGCCTTGTTCATCTCAATAATTTAATGTTTTGCCTTTCAGATTAAAATGTTATAGCATTGTGTGAGTTACGGACTTCATCGGGGCATTTATCACATTAAAACTGGCCTTTCAACCAAAGTTAAACATCATGATCAAATATAAACATGTAAGGGGAAATGATCCATTTTGAAGTTGTTCCCTTTGTTATTGTAAGATTTTTAATTCTTATAAGTATAGATGTTGCGTGTATCCTTCAATAAAAACAATGAATGTATGTATGAAGGTATCTATGTATGCTTGTATATGAAGTGTATGTATGTAGGCATCTATGTATGCTTGTATATGTAGTGTATGTATGTAGGCATCTATGTATGCTTGTATATGTAGTGTATTTATGTAGGCATCTATGTATGCTTGTATATGAAGTGTATGTATGTAGGCATCTATGTATGCTTGTATATGTAGTGTATGTATGTAGGCATCTATGTATGCTTGTATATGTGTGTATGTATGTATGCATCTATGTATGCTTGTATATGTAGTGTATGTATGTAGGCATCTATGTATGCTTGTATATGTAGTGTATGTATGTAGGCATCTATGTATGCTTGTATATGTAGTGCATGTATGTAGGCCTCAATGTATGCTTGTATATGTAGTGTATTTATGTAGTAATCTATGTATGCTTGTATATGTAGTGTATGTATGTAGGCATCTATGTATGCTTGTATATGTAGTGTATTTATGTAGGAATCTATGTATGCTTGTACATGTAGTGTATGTATGTAGGCATCTATGTATGCTTGTATATGTGTGTATGTATGTATGCTTGTATATGTGTGTATACGTTGTTTTCGTAAACCTAAGTATCTTGCTAACCGATGTCAATAAGTGAGACAACACTGACAAAGTCATTCTGTCAAAACTAAAGCCCTCGGTGAATTGAGACTATCACCCCGATCCAATTGACCACTGAACTTTGACCCTTGTGTAAAAAAAAAATTCCAACAAGAAAAGCAAACAGCGATGACTGACTGTGGCGCACTGCTAACAAGAGACTCAGCCAGCAACTAAAGTTTGAGCTCACAGTGTTTACCAAATATATTGCAGCACGGTATTGCTCTGACAGAACGTATTTGTAACATTTACAGCAGTTCAAGAAATGGATGACTCGAGTATACATACACATTGTGCTTAAGTTAGCTGCTTCACTTGCGGGGGCGGGAGAGCAGACGTCATGCACTCTCAAGCATTTATCAACTACAGAACAAAGTCAATAAAATCCACCACACTTTGTATCATATTTACTGTGTTCAATTGATTCTATGCGTCATCTTAATTGCCTATGTACTAATGTACTAAGTTAAAAGAACATGGTGACAAGCATGCTGCATAGACTCAAAAAATAAACATGAAATGTATTTTTAAAAAAAAAGCCCGCCATATCTACATTGCAATTGACAGTCATCAAGTAGTACCGTGTATTGATTGGTCTGTCCCGAAATGTATCCAGAAGTAAAGAAGCAACAAGTGAAGAGTTTTGAGCTACCAAAACAAGTTGAACGTGAGTAAGTATTGCATTCAAATGTAATTCACTCTTTCTCTCTCTCTTTCTCTCTCTCTCTCTCTCTCTCTTTCTCTCTCTCTCTCTCTCTCTCTCTCTCTCTCTCTCTGAATATGTATGTAGGGCCATGTATATAATTGACTTCCTCCAACAAAGCGGGAAATGAGTATCTTTGACAGTCTCGGGTCAAGGTCGATTGAGATGCGCCGGTGAAATGAGTCACGTGATTTCACCATCATTGTCACATTATATCTGTGCTTTTGGGCTTACATCATTTTACTTCGGCACGAATAGCTGAGTATGCAAATACATAGGAGTGATCTAGAAGCTGTAGCTTTTTTGTTTACCTATATAATAAGCTCACTTTCTATATTTAGTAGTGATCAATCAAATTATAACTCTTTTATTAGCCTAATTGTCAAAAAAGGTTGATTCATACCTCAATTAAAAAAAAATATTTGTATAGGCTGCATCAGATGTGGACAAATATGCAGGTTGGGTATCCCCGTAAAACACTGCAATGATCCTTAATCTTGGAATCAAACACATTGCCTTTTAATTGAGCTGTAGCCTTAGTTTTTAATTGAAAGAGGTGAGATGCTAAATAAAATTACCATGGAAACAGAATCGTCGATATTAAATTTTAATCGATTTAGTTGCAGTCATAGACTTATATATATTGTATCTAGACTGGACATGGAGATCATAGACTTATATATATTGTATCTAGACTGGACATGACGATCATAGACTTATATATATTGTATCTAGACTGGACATGCAGATCTTTTAAAACTACAAAAAATGTGCATTTTGTTTTAAACGTTAAAACAAGGCGTGCTGTTTTGTACAGTAGTTCTAAGAAGTCAAGCTGTTGTTTCAAACCCTAACCTATGTAATATATAATTTAGTTTTTAGATCTCGATCTAGTAATTGTTCATCAAAACTAATTATTATTTTGCAATTTTTAGAAACATAATCTAGAAAGATTTAGGTAATCAATCTATTTTAATGTACATAAGATGATTAAAATCAACAGACATGAATTATTTCGATCTAGAATTTTTGAAACATTATCTCAATGGAAACTACAAGGAAATGACTTTGTTTCATATATTAGCGTGAATATATAGTTCTGTGATTAATAGCCCATTCTAACGAAAATCCGAGAAATGATTTTTGCATTATTTTAAAACTTTGAAAACTAAAGATCATTACTTTTCTAAGACAGAATAGTGGTGACACCTCTGTTAGAGCTTGAAAAAGAGTTACGTACATATAATTCTATATATATATATATATGTCTGTGAATCGATCAATCGCGGTTAAGAATTTGTTTCTGGTTTCCAGTCTATACTATAATCAAGGTACACTATGTACAAGTGATTAACAGAAAATGTTATTGTATTTCTATATTATAAAACAAATTCCAGTGTACATGTCCTTCTAAAATTATTAACAGGACTGTTAATAGAATAAGTGAATCATAAAATATCGCTTAAAAGGCTCCACGTAATAATGGAGTATCAAATGAAATTGTTTTTTCTGTGCTAGTAAATTTCGGTTTCAATATTCTTTTGTTTATAAGCTAAACTTGAGATTAGGGAAAAATAGACAAATTCTCAATGATAGCGAACAGTGAATTGTTTTGTATTTTTACGACAAAGTTGACCTAACTGTGTTTATCAAGTTTAAAAAATGTCAAAGTTAAACAAATCCGACCTCTGTGTACAGAGAATAGATCTAGTCCCACCATCCATGAGCAAAACGACTCAATTTAGATTGTACTTCATAGGGTCAGCGTGTCACTTAACGTCATATCCTGGGCTACCAAGTGTGAGATAATCCAGCGGTCGGCTACAATACATCACTAAACCGATCGATAATACCGAGCTTCCCACTTAGTTGGACTATGGAGGCCCGAGGGCCGGAGTTGACCCCTTCCTCCCTTGGCCATCTAATAACCAGGCCACCTAATATTACATTTATCTAACTTGGTATGCTGTGAATGTGACCTAGACTCTGGTATGTTGATTGTGTAACTGTGAAAGCGACTTAGACACTGTTATGTTATGATGGTGTTACTGTGAACAAAAGTACTGTGGTGTCCAGTTGAACCGGAGCCATTTCGGATAACAGAATATTTCAGATTTATACTAAAATAAACATAATTATGAAATTAAATGTGTAATTACATAATCCTTGATGTAGCTCTACGCTAAGTGAAACAAGAGTGCGCCTCAGCCTCAGTGGTTACGTTGCTTCTGAGGCGTTGACGTAACTTTGCTTTAAAATGTTTAGTTCGTTATACCATCTCTGAACTGTTGGCCTACTTTCATTTTAAGTATACAATACACCTATTCACTACTCTTTCTTTGTTGTTTTTTTATTCCTAAAAAATATCCTGATTTTGGTTGAAGCGGACTTTCGTATTATCGAAATTGGGATTAATAAAATTAACTGTAGCAACAGTTATCAATATCATAGATATATGTAGTTTGCTCTCTCAAGTAATCAACTCTTGAAATCTATTCGGAGATGACCATGTGTTGGCGTTGACATAATACCGTAGCTATTGTTATGTTTACTTTGTACTGGTAAGGCTAAATCATTGCACCGCATCCGAGACCTATAGTTATAGAAAGCCTGAACATTGACCTGCTATCACGACCTGGGACGTGGCAATAACCTATTGATCTAAACTGCTTACGAGCAATTCAAATCGTTTCTCAAGATTCGTCCAAAGCCCAACCTCCAAACTTCGCTAGGCCTGGTCCCTGCCAAACGTCAAACCTTCAAGGAGACCATCAGATCGACATGCAATTTCAAGTAAACACCTGTCAGATGACTTTTTAGCAGTAGTCTCATTAGTCAAGTGTTCAAATCACCTTAGCTGACGTTCCCTTCCTACCAAGTAGAGGTTTAGGTTCAAACACAAAAAGGGGACATTGCAACCTGGTTGAAACATTCTTGGTACATCTTCTTGAAACAAAATACGGATAAGCCTCCGATTTATGAAAATCTGCAGTCGCCTATAGTTCTGAATGTTATGAAAGTTGTATGCCTTCAATGTCGTAATTTTTCAACATCTGACCCATTTAGATAAAAATGAATTCGACATAAATTAAGCTTAACCTGTTGTTTTTTTTTAAAGGGGGGGGGGTATTTTGACATTTAAGGCGTTAGACTTGAGACGATGACAGTGCCCGAAACTTACTTTTAGAAGGCAGCACCAGCCCTCAAAACACACGCACGCACACACACGCACGCACACACAAACTCGTGAAGCACCGAGGGAGCCCAGAGTTTCAGGAGTGCCCCGGTCAGTTCTATGCTGGGTCATGGACGCCCATGTGTTTACAGCCTAATTCATGTCCAGCAGGCAGCCACTTAATTAGGCGGGACACAATTCAATCAAGCGAGGGAGATAACCTAATACATACGTCTATGAAGCGAGAGACGTGACTACTGGAGCGTTCCTTTAAGCGTTTGCGATCAACGTTGTACTCCAGCGGTTTCCCAACCTCCCCCACCCCACCTTTTTTTAAATACCCTTTGACACACTAGCCTCGTGCAAACCTACACAAAAACATTTGCAAACACACACTTATAGTGCACCATTCGTCCATGAAATCAAAATGACAAAAATTGTAACAACCAATTCCACTCTAAATTATGTTCTATATGTAGGGAAACTATATCCCAATTTTTAATTTTTTTTTTTATCATTTATTGAACTGAATCTGTATTTTTGTTCCTACACACACACACACACATACAGCGTTCCTAGATAGAGAGAGAGAAACAAGAAGAGAGTGAGAAACAAGAGAGAGAGAGAGAGTGAGAAACAAGAAAGAGAGAGAAACAAGATAGAGAGAGAGAAACAAGAAAGAGAGAAAGAAACAAGATAGAGAGAGAGAAACAAGAGAGAGAGAGTGAGAAACAAGATAGAGAGAGAGAAACAAGATAGAGAGAGAGAAACAAGAGAGAGAGAGAGAAACAAGAGAGAGAGAGAGAAACAAGAGAGAGAGAGAGAAACAAGAGAGAGAGAGAGAAACAAGAGAGAGAGAAAAAAAAAGAGAGAGAGTGAGAAACAAGAAAGAGAGAGTGAAACAAGATAGAGAGAGAGAAACAAGATAGAGAGAGAGAAACAAGATAGAGAGAGTGAGAAACAAGAAAGAGAGAGTGAAACAAGAGAGAGAGAGTGAGAAACAAGAGAGAGAGAGAGTGAGAAACAAGAGAGAGAGAGTGAGAAACAAGAGAGAGAGAGTGAGAAACAAGAGAGAGAGAGTGAGAAACAAGAGAGAGAGAGAGTGAGAAACAAGAGAGAGAGAGTGAGAAACAAGAGAGAGAGAGTGAGAAACTAAAGAGAGAGAGTGAGAAACAAGAGAGAGAGAGTGAGAAACAAGAGAGAGAGAGTGAGAAACAAGAGAGAGTGAGAAACAAGAGAGAGAGAGTGAGAAACAAGAGAGAGAGAGTGAGAAACAAGAGAGAGTGAGAAACAAGAGAGAGAGAGTGAGAAACAAGAGAGAGTGAGAAACAAGAGAGAGTGAGAAACAAGAGAGAGTGAGAAACAAGAGAGAGTGAGAAACAAGAGAGAGAGAGTGAGAAACAAGAGAGAGTGAGAAACAAGAGAGAGAGAGTGAGAAACAAAAGAGAGAGAGTGAGAAACAAGAGAGAGTGAGAAACAAGAGAGAGTGAGAAACAAGAGAGAGAGAGTGAGAAACAAGAGAGAGTGAGAAACAAGAGAGAGAGAGTCAGAAACAAGAGAGAGAGAGTGAGAAACAAAAGAGAGAGAGTGAGAAACAAGAGAGAGTGAGAAACAAGAGAGAGTGAGAAACAAGAGAGAGTGAGAAACAAGAGAGAGAGAGTGAGAAACAAGAGAGAGAGAGAGACACAAAAGAGAGAGAGAGACACAAGAGAGAGAGAGTGAGAAACAAGAGAGAGTGAGAAACAAGAGAGAGAGAGTGAGAAACAAGAGAGAGTGAGAAACAAGAGAGAGTGAGAAACAAGAGAGAGTGAGAAACAAGAGAGAGAGAGTGAGAAACAAGAGAGAGAGAGTGAGAAACAAGAGAGAGTGAGAAACAAGAGAGAGTGAGAAACAAGAGAGAGAGAGTGAGAAACAAGAGAGAGTGAGAAACAAGAGAGAGAGAGTGAGAAACAAGAGAGAGAGAGTGAGAAACAAAAGAGAGAGAGTGAGAAACAAGAGAGAGTGAGAAACAAGAGAGAGTGAGAAACAAGAGAGAGTGAGAAACAAGAGAGAGAGAGTGAGAAACAAGAGAGAGAGAGAGACACAAAAGAGAGAGAGAGACACAAGAGAGAGAGAGACACACAATAGAGAGACAGAGTGAAACAAGAGAGAGAGAGAAACAAGAGAGAGAGAGAAACTAGAGAGAGAGAAACAAGAGAGAGAGAGAAACAAGAGAGAGAGAGAGAAACAAGAGAGAGAGAGAAACAAGAGAGAGAGAGAGAAACAAGAGAAAGAGAGAGAGAAACAAGAGAGAGAGAGAAACAAGAGAGAGAGAGAGAAACAAGAGAAAGAGAGAGAGAAACAAGAGAGAGAGAGAAACAAGAGAGAGAGAGAGAAACAAGAGAGAGAGAGAAACAAGAGAGAGAGAGAAACAAGAGAGAGAGAGAAACAAGAGAGAGAGAGACACAAGAGAGAGAGAGAGAGAGAGAAACAAGAGAGAGAGAGAGAGAGAAACTAGAGAGAGAGAAACAAGCTTAAAGAGGTTGGAATAGGGTTGAGAGTGAGAGAAACAGAATGAGGACGCTTCTTATTTCAAAATAAGATACTTGTATTTTATATTTCGTCATGAAAAGTAAATATTCATACATTGATTGATATTAAACATCCACATTTTAATAAAAATAGAGGTATACAGCTTAAATGAAAACCTTGAATCGATAAATCGTAATTTTTTTTAAATATATAGGTTATCAATTAATATATTTTAAAGCGCTATCGTATTGATTTTTTGCTGTTAATGTGTTGTTATTTATAATGCACAATTGCAAAACAAATTTCCTTACACATAATAACTATCTTTATTATTATTATTATCATTATTATTATTTTTATTATTATTACTATTAAAAAAGGGGGGGGGGGTAATAGCAGTGTAGTTTGTCTAGTTGATTCAACAGCTGTTAGGGGGAATAGCAGTGTAGTTTGTCTAGTTGATTCAACAGCTGTTAGGGGGAATAGCAGTGTAGTTTGTCTAGTTGATTCAACAACTGTTAGGGGGAATAGCAGTGTAGTTTGTCTAGTTGATTCAACAACTGTTAGGGGGAATAGCAGGGTAGTTTGTCTAGTTGATTCAACAGCTGTTAGGGGGAATAGCAATGTATTTTATCTAGTTGATTTAACAGCTGTTAGGGGGAATAGCAGTGTAGTTTGTCTAGTTGATTCGACAGCTGTTAGGGGGAATAGCAGTGTAGTTTGTCTAGTTGATTCAACAGCTGTTAGGGGGAATAGCAGTGTAGTTTGTCTAGTTGATTCAACAGCTGTTAGGGGGAATAGCAGTGTAGTTTGTCTAGTTGATTCAACAGCTGTTAGGGGGAATAGCAGTGTAGTTTGTCTAGTTGATTCAACAGCTGTTAGGGGGAATAGCAGTGTAGTTTATCTAGTTGATTCAACAGCTGTTAGGGGGAATAGCAGTGTAGTTTGTCTAGTTGATTCAACAGCTGTTAGGGGGAATGCGTCATTATTTTGTTTATTTCTTCCTGGCATTTGGACCACAAAATAAATTTGTTCATTCCAATTTATTATAGAGTTGATGTTTCTACTTTTAGTCACGATTCTGTAAAGACAGAAACTTTAAAAGAGAGAGAGAGAGAGAAAGAGAAAGAGAAAGAGAAAGAGAAAGAAAGAGAGAGAGAAAGAGAGAAAGAGAGAGAGAAAGAGCGAGAGAGAGAAAAGTGTTTGAACATGAGCAGTACAATGCTCACACTGACAAGACTGTTCTCAAATCTCTGTCATGTTTCACCAGATCATGGTGTAGCACAGATGATCATACAAGACGATTACGTCCAAGCCAAACAGAAGATGTAGCCACACATGAAACTAAGACCAAACACGGACTACATCCGAATATTAATGACCTAAGGGGAAACGACACGTGACACGAACAAATGTTCTTCGGCTTGAAAGTCACGTACACTTCCTCTTGAAAAACAAAAAAAAAACGAGCGGACAGTGGTCATCATTCGGCCAAAAATATTTAGAGCGTCTCTCCCCCGCCCTCACACCCAACATTCGTTTCTGTTGGTGTTCAATGAAGTCTTATCAAATGTCCAACAAACTAAATGTATACATTTTGTGGCGTTTTGTGAGTTCCAATATAAAGGTCAGAGTAAATTACAATGCTTTAAGTTTTAAGTGTGATTAGTATTTCTGTAAAGTTGTATCAATATAAACAGCAAAATGAATGTCTGCCAGGTCGTGTCGTGTGGGCTCCTGAATGTCGCCCGATGATCCCAGGATCGAAACCTTCCCCACCCCCCGCCGTCCTGCAGGAGTTTTGGTCTTGGACGTAAAGATCATAACTTCTGGAGGGACATCCGAAAATATGTATTTTAAACAAACTAACAAAAATATGTGACATTTATAAAAATTGTATTTTTATTGTTTTTTTCCTGAACCTGACATTGTTATTTGTGCATCTGGCCTCCTTGGTTTAGTCGAAGCGACCTCCCTTTCAGTTTGTGGACTCATCTTGATTCTGAATTCACATATCTTTATACTTAGGAAAGTCTTTTTTATGTGCACATTTGACCTATTTTCAATCTATGTTTAAACTCTTTTTATTAACATGTATAAACTTTATTATAATACAGAAACCTTGCTCAATAAAAAAAAAGACGTCAATCAAAATGAATTGGCAAAGCTGAAGTAACACTGCCTGGGTGTGGGTGTGGTTTAAATAGTATTGAACTAACACTGCCTGGGTGTGGGTGTGATTTAAATAATATTGAACTAACACTGCCTGGGTGTGGGTGTGGTTTAAATAGTATTGAACTAACACTGTCTGGATTTGGGTGTAGTTTAAATAGTATTGAACTAACACTGCCTGGGTGTGGGTGTGATTTAAATAGTATTGAACTAACACTGTCTGGGTGTGGGTGTAGTTTAAATAGTATTGAACTAACACTGCCTGGGTGTGGGTGTGATTTAAATAGTATTGAACTAACACTGCCTGGGTGTGGGTGTGATTTAAATAGTATTGAACTAACACTGTCTGGGTGTGGGTGTGGTTTAAATAGTATTGAACTAACACTGCCTGGGTGTGGGTGTGGTTTAAATAGTATTGAACTAATACAGAAGACAAAAAAAAATTTTTTTAATTGATAACATCAAAACATTTTCAAAGCTCAATTTGAAATATAAAATGCTAATGGAAAATTAAGAGGTGAGAAAATTGTGTGTCCCATTTACTGAATCATTTCACTGTCTAGTTGTTACGTCTAAATACAATATTAGACATAATCATTTAGAATGAAAACTCTTTACCCAAACAATTGCGGATCCTCGCTCATATATTATAGAAAACATTTATACACTTCACAGCCAAGAGATGAAACTTCGAATTTTTCAAATTCATTTCTCGAGATCAAACGTATTGCGAATATTTTTTTATTTTAAGTCCATGATAAACCACGTTCAAAACGCTTTTATGTGTGACTTTTATTGCAATACTCAGCTCTAGCAATCCATTTGATCGACAAATAAAAAGTGTCAACTAAAAAGAATGATTGGGTACTAGCTATTAGTTACAAAATACGATGGAACGGCGTCTTAATAGACACAAGAGTCAAATATTGATTCTAGATGGAATGCTTTCTTCCTACCTTAATGGCGTAGTTATCCTATCCATTTGTTTGTATATAGAGATATAGAGATGTGTACACTCATTCTCTTGTGGTAACAAAATACAGCGGTCCATCTCCGCCTGATCGTCATCTTGCATTTCTCAGCTCTATCCAGTGCAAGGCAAATGTATTGTTATGAGTCTGTGGCGTGCACGTGTCTTAAGACCGAACTGATTTGATAGAGACTCCGCTGCTGATAGTTCCATGTCATCGACTCACTTTGAAGTGTTCACTCAATCCCGCTGTACAGGAAAGTCCGCCAGTCGCAATGTTTTCATTGACCAAAAAGACAACAAGTTATTGTGACGTCAGCTTTTTGACATTCCGGCGGAAACCTGTTTATCTTCTGATGGTTAAACAATTCTGCTGGATGCCTTCAGTGTACCTTCCAGGGGATATTTTAATGTTACCTCAACGTTCCTTTCTTCCAGCTTAGGATCCAACACGTCAAAGATAAAAGCTGATTGTGAGCACACTCTTTGAGCGAAAGTACTACTTAATTATTTAAAATCTTTTAATTCATTCCGACCCCTCTTTTTTTAAGTTGGTAAATTAGATTTGTTGTTATAAAATTCTGGCTATGTCTATCGCAATGTTACCGAAATAAGAAATATTTTGAACGTAGTGTTTATCTTTAGTGATGGTTTTTTTATATAGTAAACATAGACATAAATAAATATAGACTGGCCGAAGGAAGTAACTTCATGTAACTTGAAAACATGTAGAGTAAAGTGCGAAGTTCGAGCGCATTAAGCCCGCTGGCAGCAATTTTCAAGTTTGGATTTTTATAGCACCGTAACGGTCTGACCTATGAAAAAACTGATAGTATCTCTGAATTCCTCGTCCTTTTTTCTATGAAAATAGATTGGATTTAATGTATCACTAGGCTTAGTTAAAATTAAATACGAAGTCAAAGAGGTGTAGGGTAAGTATCGCCAAGCGTACTTTTCCTCGAGCGGATTTTTCCCCAGTTAGTAACCTCGATCGGGTTGGTGGAAGGTTCGAACAGATCAAAGGAAATATATCTAAAAACATGTTTTAATATTTTATTTTTACTACAAAGTCATTTTCTTTTTACTCCAGCGCAAGAACACCATCCATTGCACCATTTCCCACCCTCCACAACTTCAAATAGTCTCTTTACGCTGATGAGCAATCAGACTTAAAAATACCCTTAAGCCCATTGCCCATTTCCTTCACTACCGGGTAGTAAAAAAGAATAACTCCACACCTCCTGAGTTTGACCTCACCATGAACTTAGCCTTTACAAGGAAAAGAAAATAGTATGTGTCGGAAGTAAAGAAAAAAGGTGCATACGCAGTAGCAATATAGTGGTAATTTGGTAAACATTCAAATAAAAAAGTTATAGCAATAAAAAGTGAACTGTTCGAACCTCTTGTCAAATCGGGGCTGCTCGAACTTCGCACTTTACTCTATATCTATTGTATTTGGATTTCCGAATTACGAAAAATTGCATCATCTTCATTCTTAGAGATTTAAAAAAAAACACTAGTGAAAATAATGTAATACTTATATAGGTTATGGCGGAAATATATATGAATACTTAACTTTTATACAGCTCATAAATGCTGTATAAAGAAGTACACAAAATTGCAAGTCACAAATTTTCTTTTCATAAAACTCTTTAATCGGCCAGTCTATATTTATTTATGTCTATGATAGTAAACTAATTCACCGGAAGTCATTCTTCTAACACTACACTGCAACCAAGGACGCCTCGGTGTACGTAACTTATTTAATTGAATAATATAGGCGTGGTGCGCACAGTTGGCAGTCCTGTATATATATATAGTCTATGATAAAACTAAATTAACTAACTTTGACTAATTCATAAAACGTTCAGAGTTTTAACTTGATCCGATGATAGGAAGTGGGAGAAATAACATGCACAACATTTCCTCAAAGGCAGACCTGATGTAAGCGTTGTAACAAACAATCAGACAAAGAGGTATCTCGGGGAAAACAAAAGGCTAGGCCAATTAGAGAGATGGCAAGGCTAAAACTGGTGAGCACACGACACCAACTAGAGATAGATACAATCATTTCAAATTTACTGATAAAAGGCTTATTTAAATAGTACACTTTTTTATCCAAAAACTGTAGACAAACACCACTTGCGTTTCTGGTACAGACTTTTACTTACTTCCCAACTTGTTTTAGCAGCAAATTTAAAATGCAGCATTGCAATTCTAAAAGACAAAATTATGATTAGTCCAAGACTCCGTAGCTAACAAACTCCACTCTTTATTCTAAATAATATTATTCCACTAATAAACGATCCTAATTAATAGTTTATACCAGTCAGTGCACAAAGCTTTGGATCTTTAAATTAAATTAACATTAAAAATAAACATCTTCATAATCGGGTATGAATTCTATTCGTAGTGTCATATCTTATTAATCAATGCATAAAATGTTGCACAGTTAGAGGCTTTTTATTTTTAATTCCAAAACAATGCTAATAAAAAGTTGCGAGATACAAAGCGAATATTTTTTTTTCTCCCTGTTGGGTTTGACAAGTGCAATCATTTTGTTTGATTTCAAAGCAACACCCAGGTACTTACATTTCGTTGTAAATTTATCCACTTAAAACTGAGCAAGAAAAATGTCTAGACACAGTACACAAACGAAAACTTCAATATTTTGTCTTAAGGTCAAGTTTTAATTATAATGTAATTATGTCAACAAAAATTCGTGATATTTTCTGTGTGTGTGTGTGTGTATGTGTGGGTGAGGGAAATGGAAGAAAAGAAGAAAGTAGTAAAAAAAAAAACAGCTAATGTCGAGAAAGAATCCTGACCGATTTCAACCATCGAGATTGTCAATCTAAACCAGATCCACTACGATGCAGGGGGAGACTAGCGACAACTAGAAGCCCCAGCCTCTGGTGTTTATTTAAGCAAGAAAAATATTGCTATCAGTGTCTGGAGCTAACTGGTCTGTTGGTCTACGACACTTTTAGATACCATGGCCCCACATGGTGCCCAGATCACGACAGGGTCAGCCAGTCAGTCAATGTGTAGGCGAGAAACTAAACTAAAATATACATGATATGTTTGATGTTCGTGTATTTTTTTTTCTCATGTCATAAATGATAATAAGTCTCTATCTAAAAGTCCAAAGATTGAAATCAATCTATTATATATATATATATTTCTCACCATGCAGATGAATTTCTTCTATTCATTGGTTCGACTAACGTTTCTTTACGTCACTTAATTCTTTATTCGATGGTACATTCACTTTTGATCCTAAAGACCGAATAAAAATTCTCTATCTGCTTCTTAAATAGTAAAGCTTTTTAAAATTAATTTGCTAATGTTATTATCAGAGGCGTAGTAAGGGAGGGAATGGGGGCACGATGCACAATTACAGCCTTTTCAGGAAGATAAAGACAGTATTTCAGATTATTTAAAGTGTTTTGAGATCCAAATGAGCAGCAGCTGTAACATAAGAGAACATGGTCTCAAATCTTTTACTTGATTTTGTTCAAGGTCAAGCATGAACTATTTGTCAGAACCATGATCATACCATTCAGAATAGATATGATATATTAAAGAAAGAACTCCTTAATGCCTATGGTCATAATGCCAGCACGTTTAGGAAAAAATATTTTGAAAATTTTCCTAGTAGTCCGATAGATCCTCAAACAACAGTAAATCTTGTAAAAGATTATTTCAGTAAATGGATGTCATTTGAGCAAATAGATCAAAGCTATGAGGGACTTAAAAAACTTTATTCTGATAGATAACTTTACAAACAAATCTCAATGAATCTCAGTTACAGTCATTTATAAAAGAGAGAAAACCAAAAACTTTAGAGGACATAGTTATTATTATGAGAACTTACAGCAGTGCTTATCCTAATAATTCATTTTCAAATAAAGACAAGAAACACATTGACTTTGTAAGATATACTAAACAAAATAATAAAAATAGGCAAGAAAGCAGAAATGATAGAAATAGAGACAATACTTACTATAAAGAGATAATCTATTTTAATTGCCAATGTAAAGGTCATATTGCTGCACATTCTAAACAAGTGAATTACAATAGATCAGGAAATCGAGACAGTTACAGAAAGCAGAGAAGGCAAGTTGAGTTGAAAGAGAACAGAAACAGAAATAACACAAGTAGAGTGTATTTCACATATGATAGGGTCAGTAGAGAAAGTAGCGATAATAAAGAGGTAGAAGAGATGAACTATTGTAGTGGTTTAGAGGAAATATATTTGGCCAAGTGTGACAGGTTGGCGAAAGTGACACAAGTGTACTGCGGGCAGAGCGGATCTGCCGTGTGCAGCGTAGTTAACAGGATAAGTCCAGTGAGTTACGAAGCTCAGGCGGAGCTATGAGGTCTCGCACAGATCTGGGTCTATAGGGACGTCGTACCTAATAAGTTGACAGGTGGGTTGTCGAAAAGGCAGGCAAGTAGAGCCGATAGCGCGAAGTGGTACAGTTTAGTAGATCCACGTAGGCAGTAGATGAGACCCAATAGCAAATAAGTCAGTGTGCAGTGCTGGATAGCACTAAGTACTAAGGCAATAGATCCAAACAAATAGGCAACAGGCAGGTGATCCAAACAAATAAGCAGACACCTGAGGGAGGCTGCGGATAAAAAAAAGACAGATTAAGACATGTCTCTCATGCATCTTATCGATGCCCTCGACTGAGGTGCATTCGTCAGATTGGGAAATTGCTTTTGAGCACAAAAGGGAAATGATGACAAATGGGATTTGGAAAACAGATGGCTGATAGTAGAATGAGAAAATGAGAGGGTCTGGCTTGATTTAATCTACCTTATAAAGGTAGATTAAATGTGGGAGGAAACAGGAAATGTCCTAGGCTAAGAATTATCTTACACGTGGGTGAATTAGACAAGAGTCGCACCTATAAAAAGGTCAATAGGCGTGTTGGTCCGAGTGATCTCCTAGATCAAAGAGAGACGTGGGAGAGGGGGGGGGGAGAAAGAAAGATTGACTCGCATTCCACCCAAGGTGGTGTCAACTGCGGCAGTCAGACATCCGGCAGGTAAGATCAAAGAGACTGTGTGTTTATCTTTACCCCGGTCAAGGGAAGATAAGTGAAAAGCCGCCAAGGTGGTGGACTCAATGTAGTGAGAAGGGGAAAAGGCGGGGCTGGTGATGAAATGGGGATTGAACGGGGAAATAACTAAAATAAAATGAATAAATAAGAAATAAATAATGATTAATGCTGTGATAAGTTTGAGTGACTCTGACAGCAAGCTTTTGACTTATCACACCAAGGATGAAACTAACAGAGTGAGAGTACACTCTGGTGTTATAAATGGGAAACCTATGAGGTTTGTAAAAGATTCTGGATGCAGTACAGTTGGAATTAGGAGTAACTTAGTTAAACCAGCTTGTTACCTAGGGTATGAGAAAAACGTAGGATTGATAGGTAGCAGTTTAAAGCGCTATCAAGCCTGTAAAGTGTTCTTAGAAACACCATTTTATACTGGTTATTGTAAAGGTTTAGCAATACCAGGATTGAGTCATGATTTGCTTTTAGGCAATATACATGGACTAAAGGAACTGACTCAAAGAGAGAGAGAGATAGCTGGACTAGTAGACATGAATATAAAACGAGACAAAGAAATTCTTGTGGTGAAGCAAGAAGAAACATGATTTGTTTTAAATGTCATAGAAAAGGACATAGAGCCAGGCAATGTAGAAGTTGGGACTAATCAGATAGGAGATCTGACCATTTTGGGTATGACAAAAATTTTGATGGTGATGCCTATGATAGACAGTCTCATAGAGGGAAGCCTCAAAGAAGAGGTAACTCTGATGAGTACCAGAGTACAAGGGATATGAACCATACCAAAGAAGAAATGGAGAAACAGAAGTTCTCATAAAATGTTCAGAGTTTTCACTTCATCCGATGATAGGAAGTGGGAGAAATAACATGTACAAGATTCCATGCAGACAGAGAAAGTAAATTCTTTGTGGTTTACTTAAAAGTATGCATAGATATATGTACTAGCATTGGCTAATTATACATTGAATGAACATGTTGCGTTCTTTTAAGTTTTAAATAAATTGTATATATTATGGCTGCTGTTGATTTAAATAGCTTGGCACTCCAAAGAGTGTATTGATGATAAAGAGAAATAATTTGAAGAATTATAATTTAAAGGGAGATAGTATATATTAAGAGTTTACTGGAAAGTAAGTATGAGCAGAAGCATTATATTTTCTTTATGTGTATCATCACATCGATCATTTGTACATTTGAGATTCCTGATGAAACGGTAAGCGAAGGAAGAAATAAGCTTGAATCTATTGATGGGTTGGACATTTAGGGGATGCCTCAAGTATCACTGTTTAAACGTTGTCATCAGTTGTTCATGGATCTTTTATTGTTTGTATCCATGATAGGCAAATATCATGAAGTTATCATGTCTCTTGATGCTCCTGAATATAAACTGTGAGATGATACTTGGCATTGTAAACTGCGTCATTGTGACGTATTGAACCTTGTACAACGTAACTTGAACCTAGTACAACGTAACTTGAACCTTGTACAGCGTAACTTGAACCTTGTACAACGTAACTTGAACCTTGTACAACGTAACTTGAACCTAGTACAACGTAACTTGAACCTTGTACAGCGTAACTTGTGGTAACTACATTGCGAATTGTCAACGTGAAATTTCGGACTAATGGACTGTTACAGAAAGCTACACTTTGAACTATGAACTGTGTATTGTCAGGGGGAGGTATGGCGAGAGTGAATATGTTACTTTGATATTTTGGTATGATAGTTATGGATAAATTTTGACATTAAAATCCTGTTGTTTTTTATGTCCAAATGAGTAAGCTCTTAGACGACAAAATATTGAACAATGATTGCACTGTTCATTTGTTTTCATAAAGATATTGAAGTTCTTCTTTCTCAGATGTGGAGCACTCGCTACCTTGACCTCTATGCGAGATGTTCATGTGCTAACAGTAAACATCTGCTCTCTATTTGATCCAATTATCACTATTACCTATTAAGTACCTAGCCACAATTATCTGGAGAAGATGGTGGCAATCTTCGATCCATTTCGTTCCATTAGCTCAGTCTTGTTGTCTAGTTAAGTGTCGCTGAAATGATCAGAGAATGCTGTCGTCTTGTCTAGTTCTGTGTCCCTCTCCGTAGTGTCTGTGTTTTCTTAGACAACGACGTAACGTACTAAACAAGACCAAGCAGACGATAGACTAAGTAATCCAGTAACAAGACATTTTTGTTCATTGTGCATTAGGAATGTGTTTGTGGATTCTTTTCTGTTGCCTGCCAGTGTATATTGCCCTGAGGCTTCAATGGTTGCGCTTGTAGGACACTATTGTACAGAAAAAGAGCATTGAATTTTATTTTTTTTTAAGTTGATGGTCGTTAGGTAATAAAAAAAAAAGACTACCAAATAAATCATCGAATATATAAAGATACATGCTAGGAGTTGTAAACGTAGGCTAGTAGACAGTAACCAACACTTTCTTGTCTGTTTAAATGCTGGCTTTATTCATGTTAGATAAATATAGGCCTAAAAATAATTTAATTATCCCCCCCCCCTCTATTAGTTAATTAGCGCATTCTTCTGTCAGCAATGTGGGTTACTGGGTTACAAGAACGAGAAGGGCCTGACAAAACATTAACATTTACTATCACAGGAGTAGGTATGTATGAATGATGTATGTATGTATGTATGTATGCATGTATATATGTATGTAAATATTATGTTTTATGTATGTATGTATGTATGTATGCGTGTATGTCATACCCGCTAGTATAATATACATATCATTTAATAATACATAAAAATATATTCCACTTGAGAAGTCTCTGTCCTATTATGACAACTACATGTCAAGACAGAGTAAGTACTTGCTCGTACGGATCTTCTCAGAATATTCACAAAGCCACCTGCATGTTGGTTACCTGTCGATGTCTTGTAGCACTAAACAGCTGGTAGACAACCAAACCATTGTAAGCGTAATGTATCTTCACTAATAACATTTCAAAGAACTTGAATAACTTCCTTGTAAACAAGACTAAATGTAACTGTATTTATACTATAGTCAAAGGTTAAGTTGATGTAAACTAAAATAACTGTAGTAGACTTTAGTAATATCTTTTAACAAAATCTAACTCACTACAATAACACAATCAGTAACACGTTTTTGGAGTCGTCCCTTAACTAAATAAATAAATGACGACAATGCCACCTTTGTTGCATCATTCACAAACAATCGCTAACCTCTTCCCACCGTCACCATAGCAACACACTCCATAACACTGCCCTGGCTTGGTTATGTCCATTGTTTGATGTCAAACAAATCTCCAAAGTTATCTTCTAGGAGTGGCTTACAACAAATAGTCTCCCGTAAGTCCGTTATGTGGGTGTATTTAAAAGAATTCTAAAAACGGTGGACATAGTTGTAAACGATAGTATGGACATGGCTTTAGATGTCACTTCGGGAAGAACATAGAAACAAGCCAGGAACTGTACAACAACGTAACGATGATAACTATAACTATAACCAGTGATTTTTGTGTACAAAAATAGGTGCTGGTACTCAGTGATTAGGTACCGGTACTCAGTAGTTGATTGCCTAACTTTTAGCTACTAAAAATTAATAATGTACGTTAAAATACAATAATTTTTTTCAAAAAGGTGCCCGTACGCCGTACCGGTGCGTACCGTCACACAAAAAAGCCCTGACTATAACTGTAACTATAACTAACCAAAAGGAAAAAGTCTGAATTCTCTAGTACCCAGTCAGGAGCTATTTTGTGATATTTAAGGGCGAGAATGCTTGTCCAAAATGAGGTTCCTTAGCAATACGAAGAGTACTAGAAGATGACTGTCAATGTAAATTGGAAGAACGAAAAGGATAGGAGATTAGGTACAGGAAAGCTTTAACGTGACCAATCAAAATTCAAAACAACTCTATTTGAATACTACACATAATTATTTGCAGAGAAAATATGTTAAAAAGAATCTGTTATATCAACGATCTAGCAGTTAGTTCTTTGAGTGTTAAAAATTGCAGAATTAGAGGTAAAATTTCTTTGTATGACCTACAATAACACAATATATTGTTGATGTGCTGCATGCATTTCAAATGTGTCTGCTTGATATTCTTATTCCATTCTATCATGTTAGCCTATTTGATACAAGTTTCATACTTTTTTATGTATCGTTCAATCTGTGCAGATAATCTCCCTTTGATATCTTCTTAAACAAGAGTATGTAAAAAAATTGGTCAGTAGTTTGTATCCGTACAAAGGCGGATCCAGTAAATTGGAGAAAGGGTCGAAATTTTCGTACGTAAATTGGATTTTATTTCGCGGGTCGAGGGTCGACTCACTGAAACAAGCAACGATCTCGTGTTTTCTAATTTTGGCAGGTTTATGAAAAAGGGAGATTCGACAAAAATAGTAAAAGTGTAAGGAGCATGGGTTCCTTCCCTTTGAAAACAGTACATGTTGATATACATATCTAGCGACATATGAATTGTACTATTAGTAGTTGTTGTATTACAATGGAATCGAGTGATGAATAATCCACTGAATATTTCTTTGTTTTTTCAGAAGCTCATGAGCCAATGAAAGCAGAATGTCCATGTTTAGGTAAAAAAAAATCCTTTTTACGAGATAAAAGATTTAAATTCTTCACGAAGATGTCATGAAAAGATTGAATATGCACTATAGGAATAGGAAACACTATATAATTCAATTTCCATAATTAATTGAAAAAAAGTAAACTTTTGAAACTTATTGACTGATCCCGTTTAGTGTCTTCCCTTTAAAAGTCTAATACTATTATAACACTTTATTTCATTCACGGAGGAAAATGAATGATGAATTGTCTGAAAGCACTTATACCACAAACCTCTAATTATCCTTTTTTTTTTTTAATTTAGACTTACAAGAAATTCCTACATTTCTCTACCTGTTTTAAATTTCATCCTTCCGAGTTTATTATTTTCTATTTCTAAGATCCATTGAATTGGTGCCGCACCGTGCCATATAATTGTAACCTTTGTGAAGAGATGGGAATGTTTTAAATACCAAGAAATTATCATTACTAAGAAATCAATGTTTACGTAAAAAATCTACTTAACAGTTCACAGCGGATCGACGGATGTATGACTTAGCAATAAAGTCAAACTCAGTAAATTAAACAGAAGTGTTAGGACTTTGGTCTCACAAGGACTTCTATTTGTATACATGTACAAATTTCAAAATAAATGCGGGAAAATAAAGTAGACAAGAATACAATAAAACAAGCAAAAAAATGCTTAAAAATTACTTTTTTTGTTGTTACAGGCAAATGTCTGAAGGTTCATTTCACACCGATGTGACGGTGTTGGATATAGCCCAACAGAACACCAATTGCCCGATACATGGCAAGCTCTTCAATGCAAAGAAATCGACCTTAATGGGCGGAATATACATTAGAGACCAAATTAGGAAATCGAATTTTGATATCCAGTCGTTATTATCTTATATTCTTATATAATACAGAGGTTATTTAAAAAAAAAAAGATGATTACGTCCTACACGTCGTACATTTAGTCATGCATATTAACCAATGACCTAAAATCTGCCAAGTCACTGATTTTCCTGGCTAGACTGTTATTAAACTGTTATTAGACTGTTTATTTTTATAGTCACATTTTCCTCGATGTAGCCAGGCTGTAAAAGGGTTTCATTCTAAAATTAAAATGCCATTTTTTTTAAAATTCTTGAAGTTATAAAAAGGAAAATAAAACTTTTTGACCGCTGTATAGACACAGCGGAGCACAAAGACAAATACTTTTAGAACCACTGATTTGCAATCTGTTTTCTAATCTCGATAGCGCTGATGAAATGTCTGTGGATCAAATGTTGTTGCCAATGTATTGTGTTTAAATTTTGATAAACATTGGCGGACATTGAAGAGCAAGACCAGTTTAATAAAAGACAGCAAACCTTTGGAATACGTAAATAGGCTGTTACAGCAGACTTTTTTTTTTCACTCGGACAGGAAGTCAATCTTTCGAGTCACGTGTCACGGGAGAGCGCGGTAACGTGCATGGATTGTTCAAGTGTCAACTCTCCATCAATTGTGCCTACACGAGACAAATTAGGATTTTTTTATTTTTTAAAAAATATTTAGACCCCCTTTTTTTTTGCTTGTTACTTCCCTTTTCATGACTTCCTTTCCTTTTCATGACTTCCTTTCCTTTTCATGACTTCCTTTCCTTTTCATGACTTCCTTTCCTTTTCATGACTTCATTTCCTTTTCATGACTCCCTTTCCTTTTCATGACTTCCTTTACTTTTCATGACTTCCTTTACTTTTCATGACTTCCTTTACTTTTCATGACTTCCTTTCCTTTTCATGACTTCCTTTACTTTTCATGACTTCCTTTACTTTTCATGACTTCCTTTCCTTTTCATGACTTCCTTTCCTTTTCATGACTTCCTTTCCTTTTCATGACTTCCTTTCCTTTTCATGACTTCCTTTCCTTTTCATGACTTCCTTTACTTTTCATGACTTCCTTTACTTTTCATGACTTCCTTTCCTTTTCATGACTTCCTTTCCTTTTCATGACTTCCTTTCCTTTTCATGACTTTCTTTCCTTTTCATGACTTCCTTTCCTTTTCATGACTTCCTTTCCTTTTCATGACTTCCTTTCCTTTTCATGACTTCCTTTCCTTTTCATGACTTCCTTTACTTTTTATGACTTCCTTTACTTTTCATGACTTCCTTTACTTTTCATGACTTCCTTTACTTTTCATGACATCCTTTCCTTTTCATGACATCCTTTCCTTTTCATGACTTCCTTTCCTTTTCATGACTTCCTTTCCTTTTCATGACTTCCTTTCCTTTTCATGACTTCCTTTACTTTTCATGACTTCCTTTACTTTTCATGACTTCCTTTTCTTTTTCATGACTTCCTTTTCTTTTTCATGACTTCCTTTCCTTTTCTTGACTTCCTTTCCTTTTCATGACTTCCTTTCCTTTTCATGACTTCCTTTCCTTTTCATGACTTCCTTTTCTTTTTCATGACTTCCTTTTCTTTTTCATGACTTCCTTTTCTTTTTCATGACTTCCTTTCCTTTTCATGACTTCCTTTACTTTTCATGACTTCCTTTACTTTTAATGACTTCCTTTACTTTTCATGACTTCCTTTACTTTTCATGACTTCTTTTTCTTTTTCATGACTTCCTTTTCTTTTTCATGACTTCCTTTACTTTTCATGACTTCCTTTCCTTTTCATGACTTCCTTTCCTTTTCACGACTTCCTTTCCTTTTTAAGACTTCCTTTCCTTTTCATGACTTCCTTTCCTTTTCATGACTTCCTTTACTTTTCATGACTTCCTTTCCTTTTTATGACTTCCTATACATTTTATGACTTCCTTTCCTTATCATGACTTCCTTTCCTTATCATGACTTCCTTTACTTTTCATGACTTCCTTTACTTTTCATGACTTCCTTTACTTTTCATGACTTCCTTTACTTTTCATGACTTCCTTTACTTTTCATGACTTCCTTTACTTTTCATGACTTCCTTTACTTTTCATGACTTCCTTTACTTTTCATGACTTCCTTTACTTTTCATGACTTCCTTTACTTTTCATGACTTCCTTTACTTTTCATGACTTCCTTTACTTTTCATGACTTCCTTTACTTTTCATGACTTCCTTTACTTTTCATGACTTCCTTTCCTTTTCATGACTTCCTTTCCTTTTCATGACTTCCTTTCCTTTTCATGACTTTCTTTCCTTTTCATGACTTCCTTTCCTTTTCATGACTTCCTTTACTTTTCATGACTTCCTTTACTTTTCATGACTTCCTTTACTTTTCATGACATCCTTTCCTTTTCATGACATCCTTTCCTTTTCATGACATCCTTTCCTTTTCATGACTTCCTTTCCTTTTCATGACTTCCTTTCCTTTTCATGACTTCCTTTCCTTTTCATGACTTCCTTTCCTTTTCATGACTTCCTTTCCTTTTCATGACTTCCTTTCCTTTTCATGACTTCCTTTTCTTTTTCATGACTTCCTTTTCTTTTTCATGACTTCCTTTCCTTTTCATGACTTCCTTTCCTTTTCATGACTTCCTTTCCTTTTCATGACTTCCTTTCCTTTTCATGACTTCCTTTCCTTTTCATGACTTCTTTTCCTTTTCATGACTTCCTTTCCTTTTCACGACTTCCTTTCCTTTTTAAGACTTCCTTTCCTTTTCATGACTTCCTTTCCTTTTCATGACTTCCTTTACTTTTCATGACTTCCTTTTTTTTTCGTGAATTCCTTTCCTTTTCATGACTTCCTTTCCTTTTTATGACTTCCTATACATTTTATGACTTCCTTTCCTTATCATGACTTCTTTTACTTTTCATGACTTCCTTTACTTTTCATGACTTCCTTTACTTTTCATGACTTCCTTTACTTTTCATGACTTCCTTTACTTTTCATGACTTCCTTTACTTTTCATGACTTCCTTTACTTTTCATGACTTCCTTTACTTTTCATGACTTCCTTTACTTTTCATGACTTCCTTTACTTTTCATGACTTCCTTTACTTTTCATGACATCCTTTCCTTTTCATGACATCCTTTCCTTTTCATGACTTCCTTTCCTTTTCATGACTCCCTTTCCTTTTCATGACTTCCTTTCCTTTTCATGACTTCCTTTCCTTTTCATGACTTCCTTTCCTTTTCATGACTTCCTTTACTTTTCATGACTTCGTTTCCTTTTCATGACTTCCTTTACTTTTCATGACTTCCTTTTCTTTTTCATGACTTCCTTTCCTTTTCATGACTTCCTTTACTTTTCATGACTTCCTTTACTTTTCATGACTTCCTTTACTTTTCATGACTTCCTTTACTTTTCATGACTTCCTTTACCTTTCATGACTTCCTTTACTTTTCATGACTTCCTTTACTTTTCATGACTTCCTTTACTTTTCATGACTTCCTTTACTTTTCATGACTTCCTTTCCTTTTCATGACTTCCTTTCCTTTTCATGACTTTCTTTCCTTTTCATGACTTCCTTTCCTTTTCATGACTTCCTTTCCTTTTCATGACTTCCTTTCCTTTTCATGACTTCCTTTACTTTTTATGACTTCCTTTACTTTTCATGACTTCCTTTACTTTTCATGACTTCCTTTACTTTACATGACATCCTTTCCTTTTCATGACTTCCTTTCCTTTTCATGACTTCCTTTCCTTTTCATGACTTCCTTTCCTTTTCATGACTTCCTTTCCTTTTCATGACTTCCTTTACTTTTCATGACTTCCTTTACTTTTCATGACTTTCTTTTCTTTTTCATGACTTCCTTTTCTTTTTCATGACTTCCTTTCCTTTTCATGACTTCCTTTCCTTTTCATGACTTCCTTTCCTTTTCATGACTTCCTTTCCTTTTCATGACTTCCTTTACTTTTCATGACTTCCTTTTCTTTTTCATGACTTCCTTTACTTTTCATGACTTCCTTTCCTTTTCATGACTTCCTTTACTTTTCATGACTTCCTTTACTTTTAATGACTTCCTTTACTTTTCATGACTTCCTTTACTTTTAATGACTTCTTTTTCTTTTTCATGACTTCCTTTACTTTTCATGACTTCCTTTCCTTTTCATGACTTCCTTTCCTTTTCACGACTTCCTTTCCTTTTTATGACTTCCTATACATTTTATGACTTCCTTTCCTTATCATGACTTCCTTTCCTTTTCATGACTTCCTTTCCTTTTCATGACTTCCTTTCCTTTTCATGACTTCCTTTCCTTTTCATGACTTCCTTTCCTTTTCATGACTTCGTTTCCTTTTCATGACTTCCTTTACTTTTCATGACTTCCTTTTCTTTTTCATGACTTCCTTTTCTTTTTCATGACTTCCTTTCCTTTTCATGACTTCCTTTCCTTTTCATGACTTCCTTTACTTTTCATGACTTCCTTTACTTTTCATGACTTCCTTTACTTTTCATGACTTCCTTTACTTTTCATGACTTCCTTTACTTTTCATGACTTCCTTTACTTTTCATGACTTCCTTTACTTTTCATGACTTCCTTTACTTTTCATGACTTCCTTTACTTTTCATAACTTCCTTTACTTTTCATGACTTCCTTTCCTTTTCATGACTTCCTTTCCTTTTCATGACTTCCTTTCCTTTTCATGACTTCCTTTCCTTTTCATGACTTTCTTTCCTTTTCATGACTTCCTTTCCTTTTCATGACTTCCTTTACTTTTCATGACTTCCTTTCCTTTTCATGACTTCCTTTACTTTTTATGACTTCCTTTACTTTTCATGACTTCCTTTACTTTTCATGACTTCCTTTACTTTTCATGACATCCTTTCCTTTTCATGACATCCTTTCCTTTTCATGACTTCCTTTCCTTTTCATGACTTCCTTTCCTTTTCATGACTTCCTTTCCTTTTCATGACTTCCTTTCCTTTTCATGACTTCCTTTCCTTTTCATGACTTCCTTTACTTTTCATGACTTCCTTTACTTTTCATGACTTCCTTTACTTTTCATGACTTCCTTTTCTTTTTCATGACTTCCTTTTCTTTTTCATGACTTCCTTTCCTTTTCATGACTTCCTTTCCTTTTCATGACTTCCTTTCCTTTTCATGACTTCCTTTACTTTTCATGACTTCCTTTTCTTTTTCATGACTTCCTTTTCTTTTTCATGACTTCCTTTCCTTTTCATGACTTCCTTTACTTTTCATGACTTCCTTTACTTTTAATGACTTCCTTTACTTTTCATGACTTCCTTTACTTTTCATGACTTCTTTTTCTTTTTCATGACTTCCTTTTCTTTTTCATGACTTCCTTTACTTTTCATGACTTCCTTTCCTTTTCATGACTTCCTTTCCTTTTCACGACTTCCTTTCCTTTTTAAGACTTCCTTTCCTTTTCATGACTTCCTTTCCTTTTCATGACTTCCTTTACTTTTCATGACTTCCTTTTCTTTTTCATGACTTCCTTTCCTTTTCATGACTTCCTTTCCTTTTTATGACTTCCTATACATTTTATGACTTCCTTTCCTTTTCATGACTTCCTTTACTTTTCATGACTTCCTTTACTTTTCATGACTTCCTTTACTTTTCATGACTTCCTTTACTTTTCATGACTTCCTTTACTTTTCATGACATCCTTTCCTTTTCATGACTTCCTTTCCTTTTCATGACTCCCTTTCCTTTTCATGACTTCCTTTCCTTTTCATGACTTCCTTTCCTTTTCATGACTTCCTTTCCTTTTCATGACTTCCTTTACTTTTCATGACTTCGTTTCCTTTTCATGACTTCCTTTACTTTTCATGACTTCCTTTTCTTTTTCATGAGTTTCTTTTGTTTTTCATGACTTCCTTTCCTTTTCATGACTTCCTTTACTTTTCATGACTTCCTTTACTTTTCATGACTTCCTTTACTTTTCATGACTTCCTTTTCTTTTTCATGACTTCCTTTTCTTTTTCATGACTTCCTTTCCTTTTCATGACTTCCTTTCCTTTTCATGACTTCCTTTACTTTTCATGACTTCCTTTACTTTTCATGACTTCCTTTACTTTTCATAACTTCCTTTCCTTTTCATGACTTCCTTTACTTTTCATGACTTCCTTTTCTTTTTCATGACTTCCTTTTCTTTTTCATGACTTCTTTTCCTTTTCATGACTTCCTTTCCTTTTCATGACTTCCTTTACTTTTCATGATTTCCTTTACTTTTCATGACTTCCTTTCCTTTTCATGACTTCCTTTCCTTTTCATGACTTCCTTTTCTTTTTCATGACTTCCTTTTCTTTTTCATGACTTCCTTTCCTTTTCATGACTTCCTTTCCTTTTCATGACTTCCTTTCCTTTTCATGACTTCCTTTCCTTTTCATGACTTCCTTTCCTTTTCATGACTTCCTTTACTTTTCATGACTTCCTTTACTTTTCATGACTTCCTTTACTTTTCATGACTTCCTTTCCTTTTCATGACTTCCTTTCCTTTTCATGACTTCCTTTACTTTTCATGACTTCGTTTACTTTTCATGACTTCCTTTACTTTTCTATGTGTTTTTTAAAAATTACGTTTTCTTTTCCTAATATAACTGCAAATTGAATGTACTTACCGCAGTGTTTTCTTAGAAATGCGATTAGAGTAGATACTGCTGATATGAAGCATCTGTATTAATATTAATAATAATTTTATTTATAAAGCGCCGTTAAAAAACAAAGTGTAGGCTCAAGGCGCTGTAATGACATTACAAACACAAACACGACATTTGAAATCAAAAACTAATCTAAAAAAGTTTTAAACAAGTAGGTCTTAATGTCTGTAAAATGTTTTGTAAAATGTTTTACATGTTTCGGATGTTCCTTCAGAGTTGAAGATAATTACTTCCTAGTCCAAACCTCCCGCAGGACGACGGGGGATGGGAGCGGGCAGGGTTTGAACCCGGGACCATCGATAAATCTGAACGACAGTCCAGCGTGCAAACCGAACGAACAGGCAGCCATCCCAGCCAATGTTTTTCTTAAAAGTGGTATAGCATGTTGTCTGTCTGAGATCAATGGGGAGTGAGTTCCAAACGTTTGGTCCGTGCACTGAAAACGTGTCACCACTAAAAGCGTTGAGTCAATTGAGCGCTCTGGGGTACATGTGGAGTAATCAGTTCGCTAAGGTACAAGAGCATCTCATTGTTATATATACACTGATGACAAAGTGTGGCGACCTTGTAATCGATTCTCGCTTTTACGGGAAGCCAATGGAGCGTGCGCAAGAGCGTAGTGGCAGAATCTTGTCTTGTTTTTCTAAGCACTATTCGTGCGGCGTTGTTCTGTATACGTTGCAGTTTGGCTATTTTGTCATCAGGTATACCTGCTAGCACAGCGTTGCAGTAGTCAAGGCGGGAGAGTATGAATGCCACATCTAGCGTTTTCGTTGAGTCCGTTGTTAAATATGGTTGGATCTGGCCTAATCTACGCAGCTGCAGATAAAGACCCTTGCAGAGCTGACTTATGTGTGGGTCGAAAGAGTGTTGAGTCGAAGCAAACTCCGAGATTTCGCACTACATGAACATAAGGAAACTGCAGCTTGTGTGTTTCATGAACTAAAAAAAAAACAAAATCTCTACCTTGGGTAAATAAGATGCTTTATTTTTCTTTTTTCCAATGCCTCTATTTAACTCGTAACTTCGTGGAAACTTCTGGGTGGGTCGTGGGCGGGTGAATGAAACCTGGGTGGACATGGATTTCGAAAATTTTTTTGACAGTTGCTGAGAAGTACTAGCACGTGCTGGCCTCACAGGTAAAACACCAGTTTGACCGTTATAATTTTTCAAAGTCAAAAAAGAAATAGCCACAACGCATGCGAAGGCTTACAATGTAACTAAAACTAACAACAACTCTTGTGGGGCAATGAAAACGCCAACTCCCTCCAATCTAGAAAAATCCATATCTATCGTTACAAAACCTCTTTTTAGTGACATGTGTGCTAAGTCTAGTTCTACGTCTAAAGGACTATCATTGGAAGGTTATAATGTCTAGTAGATCTATACACTGGAAGGTTATAAAGTCTAGTAGATCTATACATTGGAAGGTTATAAAGTCTAGTAGATCTATACATTGGAAGGTTATAAAGTCTAGTAGATCTATACATTGGAAGGTTATAAAGTCTAGTAGATCTATACATTGGAAGGTTATAAAGTCTAGTAGATCTATACACTGGAAGGTTATAAAGTCTAGTAGATCTATACATTGGAAGGTTATAAAGTCTAGTAGATCTATACATTGGAAGGTTATAAAGTCTAGTAGATCTATACATTGGAAGGTTATAAAGTCTAGTAGATCTATACATTGGAAGGTTATAAATTCTAGTAGATCTATACATTGGAAGGTTATAAAGTCTAGTAGATCTATACATTGGAAGGTTATAAAGTCTAGTAGATCTATACATTGGAAGGTTATAAAGTCTAGTAGATCTATACACTGGAAGGTTATAAAGTCTAGTAGATCTATACATTGGAAGGTTATAAAGTCTAGTAGATCTATACACTGGAAGGTTATTGTCACCGCTTGTATTTTTGACATCATAAATGTCACTGTGGTTATGTTTTGATGCTGTGATATTATTGTCGGTTTATCTATGTAGGCGTGGTGGTGACATTGGGTTAATATTATAATGCACAGAATAAGGAAATGACACTTGATGTAGCAGACACAAATAAGTTTAATTTAAGTAATAACACCACATAGTAATATGATACACAATTCAATTCAGGAATGACCAGTATTAATCCTCTATAGAAATAGGGCGAATAAATAATAACTTAGTAACCAATCTATAACCAACTTCTTTAAACAACTAACTCAAGTGACTATATTAAGTGACTCTATCAAGTCCTTGCTACTAACTCCCTATATTGACTGACTGCCTTTAACTCTGGTTCACATAAGGTTAAAAGTGCTCACCTTAGGGCAACATGAGTTGTGAATAACATTCACAATATAGAAATAACATTCACAATATAGAAATAGGGTTTCTACACTATGGCACCAACTTTGAGGTGGTGACATTACCTATCACTCCCCTTTTTAAAAAAATGTTGAAGAATTTTTTTTTCAGCTTTACGACATAATTATCATAAGTAGAATCAATTGGAATTCTTGGAGTCTATGAAATGTACAATTGCATAATTCAAATAGAACTACAAACATCAAATAAAATACATAATATGACAATGTTACACAAGATATTTGTACCAAAAAAATTCATACAAGGGCAAAATTCTCTAATCCATCATATTCTTGTAAGGCAAGTCAAATACTTTACATCTCAAATAATTCTTTACATGTAGTTCTAATATATACATCAATGTTCAAAGTTCAATATTTACAAGTCTTTATCATAATAATATATGCAAAGTGTGACAAAAATTTTCAATGACAACCTCTGTGTCACAATGTGAAAAATTAATACAAGTTTTTATTCACAATATCTATTTTTAAAAAAAATCTTTGACAGTATAGAAATGTTAGAAGTCTGGTTTTTGACACCAATAGTACAATATGTACAAATCATGTAGACAATGTTACAAGTAGGTCTCAATATGTAAGTGATAAGTATGGAATAATTAATTCAAAATATATGTGTCAAAATTCAAGATCAAATCGCTTGATGATCATTGTTACAAATTTAATGTTTCTATTTACTTCAATATGAGTTTTGACATCTCCATAAAAATAATTGTTGTGCATTAATATTACACAAGTAAATATGTATACTTTAGGTATCAAAATATTGGATCAAAAGTATCAACATCAAATCATAATAAATAATATAGGTTTCTACACTATGGCACCAACTTTGAGGTGGTGACAGTTATAAATTCTAGTAAATATATACACTGGAAGGTTATAAAGTCTAGTAGATCTATACACTGGAAGGTTATAAAGTCTAGTAGATCTATACATTCGCTTCTCCACGATTCTTTCTCGGGGGAGGGGGGAAGGGAAGATTTAATAACTTTTTTTTTTCAAAACAGTTTGAAAAAATAAAAGCAAAACATTTTTTTTCTTTTTAACACCTTTCAAATTTCGTTGATATATTTTCACCGCTTAACTGGCAGATAGGCCAGATTTCCCATGAATTTTTCATTTTTATTTCAAAAGTGGCCAAAGTTCTTATTCATAAAAAAAAAAACAAAAAAAACAAAAAAACCGAGAACAAATATTCTCTTAAAATTTTAAATCCATTACTCATGCCAACATACATGCTAACAGCGATATGCACGTAGATACATAGACAGATAGAAATGCCAATGCTAATCTCAAATTAATGACTCCACAGAGGTTCTGCATATGGAAGAAACAGAAATATAGAAACATAATTCTAGAAGATAAAACTATTTTATGAAATATGTTACGTCAACATTTAAAGATGCATTTTTTTAAACAAAAATAATTTTGTTGGGAAAGTTTTGATTATTTCTGTAATACTTCCTTGACATCAAAATAGCTGAAGGTTTCTTTAATTAGTGAAACGACAAGATTCTCTCCCATTTCTTGCACATGCAAGTAAATATAGAATCGTGTTAGCGGCTACTCGAAGTTAATGCTTTCTAATCAGAACGTAAAATGAGAAACATGAAAAGAAAATAAAAATGCTGGGATTTATTTATTTATTTACCCCATAGCTTGAAATGTTTTTTTTTAGGTTCATTATATGCAAATGTTTCGTATCAACATTTTCCAACGTTAATTATTATTAATTAATGTCACGTACGCTTTATCTATATTTCAGCAAGGTTCGCCGGCAAGATTTTCAGCTAGCTCGGGGATATTTAAGTAGACAGAAACCTTTTATTAGAATAATTGTAATTGGTCAGAAATGTTAACTATTGTATGTTAAGTCGTATGGTATTGGTTAGCCATGAAACAAAGAGATATTAGTCACGTGGTAATGCCGGATGATCTGGAAGCTTGGAGATATTACCGCCAGTGTCGAGCGGAACGTGTAAGAGATAAGATGTACTAAAGTCTCGTGTTGGAACTCAAAGAAAGATGACATGATCATATTATTGTGTTGATCATTTAATTTAGTAGAAATATATTTCATGTATTATTCAATCACAGTTTATCATTGTAACGATTGTGAATAACTTTTCCAAATTTTTAATTAAGGTATTTGTATTTGTCGAAGAGAAGTTTCTTTATTGAATATAATAATAACATACTTAGATCGTCTTATCAACTGGCAACTTCTAGATGACCCTCTTATCAACTGGCAACTTCTAGATGATCATCTTATCAACTATCAACTTTTAAATGATCATTCTATCAACTGACGATTTCTAAATCCCCGGCAACCACGATCATTGATGGTTCAGTTTAGATCAAGTTCATATTCAACGTGACATCTGGCTAGCACATCATAGATCGTGACAATTAATAATAAGACCAAGTACTTTTCTTGAGATTGTTTAATATTTCTCTTTCTCCTAGGAATGTCTAATTTACCGTAAATGTTATAATCAATAATTAAATTTGAGATAAAGTTGATAATAATATAACATCTATTGGTAAAACGGCGTGCAACTCAAACTTCGAAAACATGGATTACTTGACTGTAATTTTATTGAGTAAAAGCAGTTTGTTTAACTCATTCAGTTCGGAAACGAAAATGGATCATCACATGGAACTGAGATTATTGCCTAGGTATTAGCTAAGGTCGCAGGCTCAACAAGCTACCTATGGGCAGCCGGCTCCTTCCCAAGGCAGCTGATTTTTGAACTCAGAGTGTTCTCCTTTGTGGGTAGCCTGCCAAGTCTAACGAGCCCCTCCTGCCCGAAGCTTACTGGTTTAGACGTCCATTACGTGCCGTTGCCCCTTTTCCTGTTAGTGCTAAAAAGTTTGGCTGGGTCCAGTAGCTGAGCCGCACGTGTAGGCCAAAGTTTGACTCTCTGTCAAAAGGATTTTATAGGTAGTGGAGTGCTTATTTCCATTATCACTTGCGGCAAGGACACAATTAAGGAACCCTGAACTCCTTTGTTTCCCTGGCAATCTAATCATTGCATAAAACTCAACTTTCTATTTTAGACTTCACATGTAAAGGTTTAGTGTGACTGTGCTAAGGCAAATTCCCCCAAGGATAAATGTTTTATTATTTATTATTATTAATAGGATTAGACTTTTTTTTCTGTACTATATGAATTTATTTACTTTTATAGTGAGACTTACGTATAGGGTTATGGAACAATATAATGTTGTATCTTTGTGACATATAATTTTATTATTTAATATTGGAAGATAACATCTAATAGTTGTCTTCTACCAGTTATCTGTTGCACTGTCCTAAAATAAACCCGTTTAGTTAATATAATAAAAAAATAATTAAAATCTACATCACTTTAAGAAAGATTTAGAATTGTGTGAATGTCTATATATTTGAAACTGATTATTACGTTTACTATATGAGGATCGAATCCTTTGGAAATAGGCTTTTCACAGATGTGCATGTTTTAAACAATGGAATCGATTATCTCACTGCTTCTGATAGAATCGTACAACTTGCCTCTCCAACAAAGATGTAATAAGACCAAGACTTTTCTTGCTGTCCTGCTAAGTCTTCAAGTACAGAATGTGAAGCCGATACTTCCTGGCAGCACGAGAAAGATCGGGGGAGAGGGAGGCGTGTAGGAAGCCGCCGACATGTCCATAATCGTTACAAATGGGTATACGAGTGGCCAACGGCTACTCGCGTAAAGCCTTGTGGTTCAAACGACATGACCCGAAACAATTGATCTGTCTGAACAGGATGGACAGAATGTACTATAGAGAAGAGAACGTCGAAAAAATGCGTATGTTATTTACAGATGTGGAATAGTCATTAGATGCTATATACATGAATGACTACTTCATTGATAATGTGAGCTAGCCATTTACGTAGCCACATTTAACGATTGCACACAAAAAAATATTTCTTTTCTTTTGAAACGTTTGGGACTTAAAAACACAGACTTGCATCTCAATGAACTGTTCTAGGTCAGTGAAGGTCAGCCACTTCAACAAAAACTGGACGCGTGCTACTTTTAAAATCCAAATGATTTTATTTACGTGGTTTAAAACAATCCAATAGCGACAGCTTTTAGTTCGGTCGTCTGTCTCGTTAAACAAAAGTGTCAAGGTTGTTGAAATTGTATGAAATAAACGTTTTACATTTCCAGAAACAACAGTAAACTTTCAATAGAACTATAAATAGATTGTTTTTTTACTTGTGCCAATTGCCAATGACATTAATGGTTCTATATGCTAAACTATTAGATCTGAAATGTTGTATGGAAACTCTTGTAACCTATGGTACCATATACAGAAAGGTATATATGATGTGTACTGTACACATGTACTCTTCACCCCATAGAATTAGTTATATGTCCTAAGGTGTATAGCAACAAATACATGTATAAGTGTATAGTTACATAACAATTAATGGTATTTAACTTAAAAACTGTTTTTTATAAGTCAAAAACGTATTTGTTGTGTCCCTTGATTGTATAAATTTTTGAAAAGCCTACATGTTACAGGCACCTGAACCTACTAGAAATTCATTGGTAAGATAAAACACTAGCACTATGGTAACAATAAAATAAATCTTTACTGTATCAAATCTATGTCCTTGCTTGTAAATTAAAATGTCTAGATAGAAACAAGTAAAAGACGAACACGATGTAAGAGAAGGTTTGTAACCTGGAGCGAAGAAAACATCGTGAGTGTCCAGAATAAATTGTCATTTTAAAAACAGCTAAAAAACTCAACATAGTTGGTACTTTGTTTACGATGACACTTTGGCCAATCTGTTATTTATTTGACCTTTGCACGAAAATCTCTTCTCATTGTTATAATGCGGAGGGTATAAAAAAAAAAAAGCAAAGAAAAATGCTTTATATGAAGCGTAGTTGTATCAATTAGTTAGGGTCAGTCAAATTAAATTTTAATAGATCTAGAATAGCAATAATGAATCTGTGCGATGTACAAATATTTATACCCATGTTTTTTGTTTAGCGCAATTTCATGCTTTTAGCTTTCTCAAAACGCTAATCACTTGGCTGGACCAGTTGGGAAAAGGTAGAAGAGGGGGGTGGAGAGAAAGAAGGATGGTATCTAGATGAATGTTATCGTGATCGCTTTTTAAGTGCATTTACATTTTTAAAAAGTTGAAAGACCTGCATTCGAACTTACTGAGCTATTAATGTGTCTAGGTATTAAAAGTAATATTAGTTGCAATGTGTTTGTGTGTTATAATTAATTTTTATTTCATTATTACTTTTAGTCCCAAAGCTCAGCCCAACAGACACACCATACATACCTAGTTGTATATAAACTATTAAACGATGTGTATGATAATTTAAAGTAAACTATGAATTTAGTAAAATGAAATTATACAATGAAAATGACATATGACGAATGATAATGATAAACAAATATAAAGTACATATAGTATTAAATGGTTCAATTAAATACTTATTTGTGGTTTAGAGACATAGTATTGACCTTATCAATATTCCATTTCAAAACAAAGATTCTGTAAACTGTTCAAGGTAACATAAGTATCTCCTAGCCAGGACGAATGTTCACCCGATGAAAAATCAAAGTTCAGAGTAGTATCAAATCTCCCAACGTCACAATGTAACACAAAGTCTGGATATAGAAAACCGCTATCTGGAATCTGTAACCTCAGACTAGGACGTCAGTCCTGAAACCTAAGACTAAAACCTGAGACCACTATAGAAAGACAACTAATTCTTCTAATCCTCCAATGTAACTACACAATACGAATTCGACAGAATACATAATAAGAATAACTTTACAGTGTGACATAAAGCTCACCCTAAACAGGGGTGAAAATAATCCTTCAAGAATATATACCCAAGGTCAACGATAAGGCTGTTCAGTATCGAAGACACAAGGAGAATTCAAGAGCTCACAAGATACAGCCTGCTTCAGTCGAACAATATGGCGTGAATGCACCAAACGACTAAGAAGTAATGTTTTACGTCATATGAAAAATGTATGACGAAGTAACAAGGGGAGAACACTAACACTACACAAGAAAAATAAAATAGCACAAATGACGTCATCACCTATTGATGAAAGCGGTGCTATTAAATTGTGAACATATTAACTATGCAACTACATAGATAGTTGCGACAGAGAATAAGCCTCCCCAAGCCGACACACTAACCACTGAGCCAGCGAATCGCTTATGAAAATAGGAGGTTTTTATCTCTTGTTAGCTTTAAATTGGCGACATACAAAGTATTACGGGAGCTTATTCAACTTATACCACATCATTAAAGTGCAATTTCTTTCTCTTGCATGATACCAAACAAAACAAATAACTAATTACCAAATTTTAATAATCTAATTTTTTTTTTGTTTCCTGTTTTATCATTTTATCAGGTAAAAGAAATAATTGTGCATAACTTTAGTTTGATCCGAGATTGGGTATAGGAGAGATAACCTGTACAAACGTTTTACTAGACAGACATGTTAATATTATATATTGTAAGTAGATATAAGCTTTTTAAAGATGACTATAAGAACCTTACAAAGTGTAACACATTAATACCTAGAAACATGTGACTTAACAAATTTCCAAAATGTCGAAGCTCTTAGCTTTTTTTCATTTCAAAGTGTCAAAGAAGCAAACAAAATAATCTGTAACACTAGCACTTATTTTTGTAAAGATATATTGGACAGTTGGATTTATAAGTTTGCATTGCAATAAATCAGTAAATTCGATAGTATCAATCAAAGTATTTAAACAGACCATATTAGACGCCCCATGAAGGTGAACTTTGAAATAGATGAATGACTTACGGGGCATTACAGCTACATCTCGCTGGCCGGACGACGCAAATTGGCCAATAAAATATGAGAAATGTTTTAGAGAAGTGTGTCAGTGTAGATAGACTTTGAGGAGATTTGTAAATTGAAGGGAATTTTACAGTTCACAGAAATATTTGTTTTGCTGAAACGTGGACTAAATGTCCAAAGGATTAAACTATCCACATTTCTCTTAGCCTTTGAGTCTGTTTTCCTGTCCATTTCGTGGACATATAGAAAATATAGACAACATATAGACAACATATAGATATAAACAACATATAGATAACATATAGATAGCCTATAGAAAATATATTTGCAACATATAGACATATGTCAAAATGAAATTTACGCCTACTAGTCTCACATAATAAAACACTCAGAAAGATAAAAGATTGGATTTAGACTTAAGAAGGTCCTATACTGAGAAATGGGGTCCCTTGTGATAAACCTAATGTCAAGTATCTTTTGTTATTTCTTAAATATGATTGAAAAATATCACTGGACCCATATTTTGATATCTCCTAAGAAAATGGTTGCACTGAGTTATAGCTATAACGTATGTTACCTATAGGTTAATCAAGAACTGGAAAGACAGTAAGAGAATGCCACGTATCTTGTTGTACATACTAGGAAAGATTCCTAAAAGTACATGGATTTGTTTTTTCCTATAGAGGGACATCTTATCGTTACACTGGGCAGAGCACGTATCCCGATGGAAGACGAACATATGCCAAAGGCAGTCTTTTTTGGTGAGCTAAAAGGTGGTCGACGTAACAGAGGCGCCCCACGGAAACGCTTCAAAGACCAGCTAAGGCGCCAACTTGCCTTAGCTGACATAGAAGAGAGCACCTGATTGCATGCGGTCTCAGAACGAGACAGCTGGAGGTCACTCACAAAGGCTGC
The DNA here is from genome assembly GCA_036873155.1 of Biomphalaria sudanica. Lineage (NCBI taxonomy): Eukaryota > Metazoa > Mollusca > Gastropoda > Planorbidae > Biomphalaria > Biomphalaria sudanica. The sequence continues at coordinate 147,255 of JAZGLO010001530.1, forward strand.
AGGATACACATTCGAGTCCAAAAGAAAATCCACTGCCGAGGACAGACGCAGACGGCGAAAGGAAAATCTAAATCAACCACTTGCTGAAAGTGGATATGCTTGCCCTGAATGTGGCAAAATATGTAGGTCACAGCTGGCGCAGCCACGTGAAATACTGCATTCCTCACTAATCGTCGGACTCAAAGACAAGCTAATTATTATTATAATTGCCTTTAGTGTTAAGTGTTGGCTTAGCCCATTAGATTCAGCAATGAAGCCAATGACTTAGCGCTAGATCCTTATGAACAAGCAGACTGAGCCAACATATGGATATACGTAGTACATTAATAATGTTCGATCATTGGGTTGTAGCCTCAAACAACTAGTCCAACTATACCGTTGTTATGAAAATTATATTCTGTATCGGTTGTCGTTCTTATGTTTACATGTGCTTGTAACTCGACCGTGAGAATGTGTTCACGAAATGTGTGTTGTGTAGTCATTCAGTGTATTAAAGCCATACTATACAGACATGGTTCTCGGCTCTCTTATCTTTATGTTCATAACAATTTAATACACTGAATCCAAAACTGTGAAGTTGTTAGAATTTCAAAATGGATAGGATATTTCGCCCAGAGAAGTTTGACATCGAGCCCACAGCACCTCAAGCAGCAGAGCATTGGCAGCACTGGTATGAAACGTTTAAAAATTTTATATCGGTAGTATCAGTAGACAATCGTGATACTAATAAACTACTTATAAACTATATCTCTCCTGCTGTATATCAAATGATACTTGATAAAGAGACATTTGATGAAGCTATCCAGACTCTAAATGGCATCTACCTTCAACCAAAGAATGAGGTGTTTGATAGGCACAGGTTAGCTACTTGCAAACAAGAGCAAGGTCAAACGATAGACGCCTACATGCAAAAATTAAGAATTCTATCCAAAGATTGCAACTGCTGAACAACACCGAGAAGAGGCTATTAGAGATTCGTTTATCAATGGACAAGTGTCCAACAGCATTCGAAAACGTCTACTTGAAATTACTGTTTTGAGTTTAAAGGACGCCTTCGAGTAGGCTCGCTTACTAGAACATGCTTATCAGCACTCATTACAGTATGAATCATCACAGCCGGAAACAAACTGCGCAGCAACTACTCTCACCAATTATTCGGCCTCACCCTTGCCAAATGTAACGATTCCTCAAAGTGCAAGCAATTCACACACACATGAAATAAATGAATTAGCTAGCAAGTGTTATTTCTGCGGCAGGGTTAAGCATCCCCGCTCTCAATGCCCTGCAAGGGAAGTGACATACAATCAGTGCTTCAAAAAGGGTCACTTTCAAAGAGTTTGCAAATCTAGATCTTCAACAGTTTCGGCTATTGCTACTGTGCAGTCTTTGAATTTAAACAAATCTACAATACCAATTTGCATCAACAACGTGCCATTGAAAGCCCTAGTAGACACTGGGAGCTGTGAAAGCTATATTTCAACGCACATCGCTAAGAAGCACAAATGGCAGACACGTTCCTCAGGCAACAGAATCTTTATGGCTTCTACCCATCTATCTCGAATCACTCAAGGACATATCTACGCTAACATACGTCTCAAAAATGAACGATACGAGGGATTTAGAATTTCTCTACTAGACAATTTATGCTCTGACGTAACTCTTGGACTTGACTTTATAAGTTTGCACCAAAACTTGTTTATTCCTTTCGATGGTCAGAAACCATCATTATGCCTGAGAACTCTCCAGCCGGCGAAGGTAGAGGCTCCTAGCCTATTTAGTAATCTGTCACCAAATTGTACCCCAGTGGCTACAAGGTCTCGCAGATACTCAGTTCCAGATAGAAAGTTCATAGAGAAGGAAATTCAACAACTAATAACGGATAAAATTATTGAACCATCTAAATCTCCCTGGCGTGCACAAGTCCTAGTCACAACAAATGACAGACATAAGAAAAGAATGGTTGTGGACTACAGCCAAACCATTAACCGGTTCACTCTACTAGACGCCTACCCTATGCCCAGAATTGACGAACTGGCAGAGAAGATTTCGCAATACTCTGTATATAGCACTTTAGACCTGAAAAGTGCATACCATCAGATTCCTATAAAATAAGAGGAAAGGCCGTTCACAGCCTTCGAAGCATGTGGGAAACTGTATCAATTCCGTCGGATTCCGTTTGGCGTTACGAATGGGGTCGCCTGTTTTAAGCGTACGATTGACAAAATCATCGAAGACGAACGACTCACTGACACTTTTGCTTATGTGGACAATGTGACCATCTGCGGTATGGACTCTGAATCACACGACCGAAACCTACAGCGATTTCTTGATAGTGCTCAAAAGTATGGAATCACCCTTAATGAAACAAAAAGTAAAATAAGAACTGCTAAAGTGAGACTGTTAGGATACGAGATTTCCAAAGGACAACATAAGCCGGATCCTGAGAGATTTCACGCTCTAAAGGAATTACCCGTACCAGTGAACATGCCTTAACAGAAACGAGTAGTAAGTCTTCTGGCTTACTACTCACAGTGGATACCTAAATTCTCAACAAAAATTAGCCTGTTAACAAGAAATCAACAATTTCCTGTCTCCGAAGAAGTCAAAAGAACATTTGAAAGTTTGATCAATGAGCTTGAAAAAGCCGCCGTATATACTATTGATCCGAATCGCCCTTTAACCGTTGAGACGGATGCTTATGATATAGCCATTGCCGCTACAATCAACCAAAATGGCCGGCCCGTTGCTTTCTTCTCTCGCTCATTAACAAAAAGTGAAAGAAAACATTCTTCAGTTGAGAAAGAAGCATATGCCATTGTTGAGTCGCTGAGAAAATGGAAACATTTCTTAGTTGGTATAACGTTCACACTTGTAACGAATCAGCGATCTGTCTCTTTCATGTATAACAGGTCAAACAAAAGAAAAATTAAGAATGAAAAAAACCAAAGGTGGAAACTTGAACTCTCGTGTTTCCACTATGACGTCATCTATTGCCCTAGCAAGCAGAACACTGTAGCTGATACATTTACCAGAAACTATCTATCTGCCATCACTCGCAATGACATTAAATTGCTGCACACTAGTCTTTGCCACCCGGGCGTTACTCGACTATTGCACTACGTAAGGACTAAAAATCTTCCATTTTCCTGTGATGACGTCAGAACTGTAATAGAACAATGTCAAGCTTGTGCAGAACTAAAGCCCCGTTTTTTTCAACAGCCGACCGGAGAACTGATTAAAGCAACTCAAACTTTTGAGAGAATTAGTATGGATTTCAAGGGACCTCTCCCTACTGTTTCAAGAAATAGATATCTACTTACCATTATAGTTGAATTCTCTAGATTCCCATTTGCATTTGCATGTCCCGATATGTCTTCCTGTACGGTTGTTAAATGTCTCAATGAACTATTCACCCTATTTGGATTTCCAGCGTACGTCCACACTGACAGGGGAACTTCGTTTATGTCTACAGAGGTGCAGCATTTCCTCTGCAACCAGTAGAAAGACCCCTTACAGCCCAAGAGGAAACGGACAAATAGAGAAACTTAACGGGACTTTATGGAAAGCCATCACCTTGATTCTAAATTCTAAGGAATCGGACATAGCTAAATGGGAACTAGTACTAAATGACGCTCTGCAATCCATCCGGTCATTACTATGCACTGCAACTAACAGGACACCACATGAACGACTTCTTGGGTTCAACCGAAGAAGTGGTTCCGGGACATCCTTGCCAACATGGTTGACCAGTCCTGGTCCTGTCCTGCTGAAGAAGAACGTTAGATCATCTAAATATGATCCCATAACAGAGGAAGTTGATTTGGTAACATGCAACCCTCAGTACGCTGTAATCCGAACACCAAACGGTCGAGAGGAAACTGTCTCATTACGAATGTTAGCCCCTAGGAAGGAACAAAAAGTTATAGAAAATGAGAATCAGAGTAGAACAGAGCTTGATATTGGCTGCCCCATCCAAAGCTCACCTCCCAGGAATCAACCTACTGATTCTATCATGCCTGAAAAAACCACCAGCACCACCGAAGACATAGCCAGACCGTCCGAAACTCAAGCAGATGAAACTACACATACATACAATCTTAGAGTAAGGAGAACTAGGCCAAATAAAAAGTGTAAAAGCTCATCAGCTTACTAGTGCTCTTACTTTGACATTCAGTTTTGTCTCCAAAATGACATTTGTTTATTATACTACTTTCAAGTGGTTTTGTTGACTTGATTTTAATGTGATATTTGATCTATCATGATATATTTTAATAAGCTATTCGATTTACCATGTTATATCAACATGTTACATTATGTCATGCTATTCTACATTGTGTGTTTACTTGAATCTCTATTATTACTCTACACTTACTTATATCAACATGTTACATTATGTCATGCTATTCTACATTGTGTGTTTACTTGAATCTCTATTATTATTCTGCACTTACTTAATTCTTTCATTGTTTATAATACTAGTTAGCATTATTTGAACTGGGGGGTGAATGTTATGAAAATTATATTCTGTATCGGTTGTCCTTCTTATGTTTACATGTGCTTGTAACTCGTCCGTGAGAATGTGTTCACGAAATGTGTGTTGTGTAGTCATTCAGTGTATTAAAGCCATACTATACAGACATGGTTCTCGGCTCTCTTATCTTAATGTTCATAACAACCGTTGTAGGCGTGTTATATTTTAAATGTAGAACCTCAATAAAAACTGAACAGACTTGTTTTAAAATAAATTTGAACTTAAATTTTAGTAATAATATTTATAGGCTTTCGACTTCAATGTAGATGCTTGTAAAAACAAATTTAGAATGATAATATCTTGAAAAATATAAACGGGTGTGTAACTCATTTATAAAAATACACGTCAGTCAGTCACGTCAGTCAATCAGTCAGTCAGTCAATCAGTCACTCAGTCACTCGTCTCTTTGACTTTCACTCATTTTTAACATCCAATGTCAAGGACTTACTCGAACATTGAGACAAGTCTAGAGTGCATTTTTTTTTTCTATTTACCTTCAATAATTTAAAGCAAACGTGTAACTGTAGATAAACTATATGATTTAGAGCTCTTTAAAGTTATAAATGGTTCAATTTAATAATTTCTACACGTTGAATTAGAGCGGCCCTATGAAAGTGCGGGGCCCACTGCGCTCGCATAGGTTGCAGGCGCCTAAGGCCGGCCCTGCAAAATAGCGGCTAGTATCATTGATAAGTGTATGTAACAATTAGCAGTGTGAATAAAGTTCAATGATGCATGAGACAAACAACTTTGGGGGTAGAATGGACAACCACAAATGAGACCCTACCATCAGTACTAATAATTATCGTGTTAGAGTTTTGTAGGGCTGTAGAATGTTTTAAATAAACATTAGTTTTCGAGATTTTTTAATGTTTGTATTTAAAACAAGACAATTTTTTGTTCTATTGTTTATATGATGCGACATCTTTTTTTTTATGCGTATAGCTGAAGTCTTACTGTCTCACTCTTCTGTACTTTCCCAGAGCATTGTTGTATATAGACACAAAAATCTAAGTTTTAAATCTTAAAACATCAGTCCAACAATAGCAGCCAAAGACCTTTTTATATGTATGGTAGTCCAATAGCCTGCGGATGACTTCAATTTGAAAAAAAAAACGTCGGAGACCGGGAATGTAGTTTATGGCGTTTACGAGCCTATCTAGGTTGGCACTGGCCACAGCACTTTGTCGGCTGCACACCATTTCTGTCATAGAGTTATCTTCCTTTAGCCTCCCTTTCATCTCCGTAGATCATTTTCCGAGACTTTAATTGAATAGGAAATTGGTTCTGTTTGGCCAATCATAGAATCTCTTCATTCAAGTACGCACCGAGGAAATACCCAGAGATGGGTTGATGCTTTGTGATCATGTGTCCGTGTGTGTGTGTGTGACTGTAATTGAACTTTTTTCTTATTTTTTTCCCTCTTTCACATTGTTATGAATTTGCATTTAAAAATGTTTTTTTTTAATCATTGTTTTTATTTATACATTTTAGTGTGAGACTGTTCAAAGATGGTTCTACCCTATTAAGACTAAGAAAATAGATGACCTTAAGATGTTGAGTCTCTTCGAAATCCGTAGTATCCTAACTAAGATATTGTATTTAAAAGCATTTCATCGCCACATCATTTGTCTCGTGAGATTGTATTATTTTGATGTTTCTATTGCTATATACGTCCCCAAAATGTACTAGTATGAATAGAATGAAAAGTAGAGTAAAGTAGTCTTTCAGACCTTGAGATCTATATCTTTTTTTTTTTAAATCAGTGTGACAGGTTAGCGAAAGTGACATGTGTTTGGCGCGTTTAATGTTTAGGGGATGATTATTTTTGAGACTATCACACACCAACCCTTCAGCATATAAATCGGGATCATGCTCGCAACGAGACAAGCAATGAAAGAGAGATACAAAGATAAAATTTAAGAATATTTATTTACATAATATTTACATAAAAGAATAAAAAGGGGGAGGGTTTGCATCTATCTCTAATCAATACTATATTTAATCATCACTCTTGCGCTTAATAAGAGAGTATGTCACTTTGTATTCTGAACTTAGTTGGTTGTCCTGTAGATGTCGCAGCTGGCTGTGATCCTGGCCTAAGGTTCTGCAGCTGGAGGTAGCGCTCTAGTGGATAGAAGGACGCCGATGATACAGTTCTTGTGGAGTCTCAATCCAAAGTTCTGATATCTGTAGTGGGCACAGTAGGGCAAGTGGCCGGCTACTGTGGGCACAAGGTTACTGCGGCAGAGCTGATCTGCCGTAGGCAGCGTAGTTAACAGGATAAGTTTAGTGAGTTGCAGAGGGTTGGCGTAGCTATGACGTCTCGCACAGACTCTGGGTCTATAGGGACGTCGCACCTAATAAGTTGACAGGTGGGTTGTCAAATAGGCGGGCAAGTAGAGCCGATAGCGCCAAGTAGTAGAGTTGAGTAGATCCACGTAGACAGTAGAAGATACTCAACAGCAAATAGGCTAGTGTACAGTGCTGAATAGCACTAAGTACAAAGGCAATAGATCCAAACAAATAGGCAGTGGACTAGGCAGATAATACCAAATAAATAGGCAGGTAAATAGGTGATTCTCAATAGCAAATAGGCAGACACCTGAGGGAGGCTGCGGATAAAAAAAGACAGATTAGGACATGTCTCTAATGCATCTTATCGATGCCCTCGACTGAGGTACATTCGTCAGATTGGTAAAATTGCTTTAGAGCACAAAGGGGAGATGATGACAAATGGGATATGGAAAAATAGATGCCTGATAGTAGCAATATAAAAATGTACATAAAAGGGAAAATAATAATCTCAAATAAACAACACAAAAGTGGAAAGAGAAAATGGGGGGGGGGCGGACGCTGGTCAGCGACCCCCCCCCCCCAAATGGGTGTCCGAAATTTATTTGTAAATACATAAATTAATATTTTTGATTGACAAATAGTGTCAACGGGTGTCTTTTTTTTTCAACATTTATGGATTAAATTTATCACAAAGACTAAACCTAGATCTAGGTCTATCAGTACGTTGACTTTGTTGACATTTTAAAAATATTTTTTCCCACAGAGATCAAATTTTTTTTTAAAGTTACATTTACATTTTAAACTTTGTTGCCACGAAAAAAACTGCATGATATACGGCGAATTCTAGGTATCTTGTTACCTTTACTAATAATAGATCTAAATGGCGAGTATTTTATGGCTACACTAATAAACTTTAAAGCAAAATTTACAGAATCGAGTATGACAGATCCATAAGTTATTCTAAATAATGCTAGAACAGTCCATTATTCGGGTTTGGCGTCTATAATTTCAGAATTAAACTTCACACTCGAGTTATCACCCCTCTATTCATCTTTCCTCAATCCAATGGAAACTCTATTTCTATAGCTATCTAATCCTTTTGCTTTCGCACAAAACATAAACAACAAACAATGACGTAATATCATATAATATTAGCACATCCTGCCCTAGCATTTGCGGGGCCCTATTCGAAACGGATCGCGCGAAGACTAGTCTGGGTAGGGATGAGCATAATGTCAAAATTATTTTTTTTATTAGAAAATAGGCCTACTTTCGTCTTTGCAATACATTTTTATCAAATGAAAGCTCGCAATGCCACTTTTTATTTATAGGCACCCAAAATGTCCATTTCGTCTATTCTTCAGGAGATTTGAATAAATTTTTAAAAAGTTCAGGACTTTATCGTATATTTTGCCTTTTCATGAGATTTCCTGGAGGCCCTAGAAAATCAGGAGGTCGAGAAAATCCTGTTTTTTTTTATATACGTTATAATAGTTTAATTTAATAATGTACACTTAGAATTAGCGCGGGGCCCACTGCGACCGCATAGGCTGCAGTGGCCTAAGGCCGGCCATGTCTACTAGGAACTTTAACAATTCTTCCACTTCTGGTTGTCTTGACTGGCACAACAAGTTCTCTAGACGTTGGTGTATAACTGTCTGTTTCGTTTGTTCCAACAGTTTGCAGTTCATTGTCTCCATCGGTATCATAGTACAAAGAGATGTCTTCATCGAAACTCTAATTCAAAAAGCGTTGATATCTTCTGTATGTTTTCCCGTTTGTCTTTATGATGTAAGATCTGGGTGCTGAATGTTTTTTATGACAAATGCTTTCTGCCATGTTTGACCTAGACGAACTCTCCGACAGAATAATCTTTAGGTAGTCTTGCTTTTGCATTGTATTTCACTTTGCTTTTCATCTGTCGTTCGTTGAGTAATGTCTCTGCATTTTCAGCTACCGATGGTTTCAATAGTTTGGGATCAGTTGGGATGATTCACTGAGTCTTCTACTCGTCAGCAGTTGTGATGGTGAATACGGCAGTCCACTTATCGGAGTATTTCTATACTCGAGCATAACGAGATATGGATCTTTCCCACTTTTGTATGCTCTGAATCCTTTTGCTTGCGCACAAAACATAAACAACTAACAATGACGTAATACCATATAATATTAGCACAGAATCTTCTTCATGCAGTGGAAAATTAAGAATTTTTCTGCCTATCTTGAATTCTGGTCAAAGCTCTTACGCCCAATTAATATAGTTCAGAAGAAACTAAAAAAGTCTGGACTGCATATACGGGAAGCTGCTAAAGAAATTAGTACCCTTTCATGCTTTCTGCAAAATGATCAGAAACTGACAAAAACCCAATCCATCGAAAAAGCGAAAGAAGGTAGTGAATACTATGGATTCCCTGTAATCAAAAGAACCAGAAGAAAGAAAAGACTTGATGGGAAGTTGAGTTCTAATGTAGGACTGTCAATAGAACTGCAATTCAAACGTGTTGCGACAGAAGTGCTGGACAGATTTCATATGGAGATGAAGGGCAGATTTCAAAGGCTGGAAAGAAAATGGATACCTTTGGGTTTCTTCTTGAACCAAGACACCTGTTAGATGAAGACCCGCTTATGACAAACTGTGCTACTTTCCTGTTTGTATGATGAAATAAATGACAAATCGCTTTTTCAATGATGTCATTGATGCACGAGCACTTTTCATCAACAAACTAGTAATACAATCACCAATAGACATATTGAGGAAACAGGCTTCATATGGGAATTACGTGTGCTCAAACTTTGCAACCTCCTCCGAATACTGCTAATTCAGGCCACTTCTATTACGTCATGTGAGAGATCATTCTCAAAGCTCAAGTTCATCAAAAGCTATCTAAGGAACACAATGACACAGAGAGGCTTATCATGCCTTTAATGTTAGTGAAGTCACAAATTCTAGAAAGTATCGATGTAGTTGATGTTATAGATGTCTTTGCTGCACAGAATGCACGACGTGACGCGATATAAATTTAGATTTGTCACTTGTGCATTATTTAACTAATAAACAACGGTATTATTCATTATAAGAGTCTTAATGATTACTTTTTGTTAAGTTTACTGATGCTTGAGTGAGGAGAGCGTCCGTTCAAGGGGCGCAACTCTCGCTAAAGAAGAATTAGAAAAGGGGAGAAAATTCATATCTCTTTTCTAATCGCAGTATCAGTGTGCTAGTGAAATTATCAAGGTGGTCAGTCGAGATAAAGTAGATAAAATAAGATGTACAAATACATACATGGTCGCATCAACGATCCATTGAGCAACGTAGCATTAATAGATTAATGCAATACATAAATATATACATAGGACATGTTTATGTTTTCTACTTACGACAGTAAGAAATACACAATGCACTAATTAAATATCAATGAAATAATAAAATACACATGATAGTATCCAATGAGAAATATGCACAAAGTAATTAAGTGGAACTGTGATTAAGTTCGGCTTACCACCAGGTATTCCTATAAGAGTAAGAATAAATGTAGTAGTCCAGACTCGATTGCTCAGCTAGAATGAGAAATGAGAGAGCGTCTGTTCCGCCTTATTCTACCTTATATAGGCTTGGAGAAAGGTGGGCGGAAACAGGAAATGGGTTTGGCTAACTCATGTGGGTGAAGTCCGACAAGAGTCGCACCTTGGAAAGGTCAATAGGCCAGTTGGTCCAAATGATCTCCTGGATCAAAGTGAGACGTGGGAGGGGGGGGAGAAAGATTGGTTTGCATTCCACCCAAGGTAGTGTCAACCACGACCGTCAGACATCCGACGGGTAAGACCAAAGAGATTGTGTGTTTATCTTTGCCCGATCAAGGGCAGATAAATGAAAGGACGCGACCTAGCTTTCTCCAAGGTGGTGGACTGAGTCTAGCCTGGAGAGGAAAAGGTTGGGCGGGTGAAAAAATTGAGGATAGGAAGGGGAAATAAATAAAATAAATAAATAAATAATAATAAAATATAATTAATGCTGTGATAAGCTTGAGTGACTCTGACAGCAAGATTTTGACTTGTCACAATCAGTTCAAGTTACTTTGAATACTACAAGCAAACTAATCATTCATATTGTATTTGTCCTTGAAATAAAAAAAAAAGAGAAAATGAAAATCGGCCAATTTGGGATTCGAACTCAGGACATTCGCATTAATAGTGCGACAACTTAACAATCCATACATACATCGATGTACGAAAATTTACTTCAAATATATTTTTTTCTTTTGACCAGCTGTCACCCTTGTACCACTCATAAAGACATTGAGAGCTAATAGAGGGAATGAACCTCATTTACTAATCGTAAACAAACAACATTTAGCCACGTGACAATATTGATAAAACAATGAAAATTACGTATCACGTGACAGCCTTTATGGAATGCGTAATTTGTTTAGAAGATATAGAGAACCACGTGGCAAAATGTTGTTTGTTTACGATTGGTGAATGAGGTCCAATAAACTTAAGGGGAACTCACTCTATGAGAAAAAGAAATAGCAAAATGAAGCGTTGAAATTATTTACTCAATGAAATGACTGAAGACAATGTTAGTTCTTTGGATATAAACATCACACAATTTAATGTTTGAGCAAACTTGACGGGAAACTGGAGAAAGTATATTAGAGTTCTAATTTTTGATTTTGTTACTGCACAAATTATAAACTTCCTCATAGGTAATACGACTATCATTATTATAATGTTAAAAGCAAACTTATATTAATATCTAGCATCCGTACTGAAAAACACATTTCATTGTAATGTGACAAAATGTTCAGATGATGTGGCAGGTTTGCAGCGGTACCGCCCTCTGAAAGGCAACAAGAATCTTCTATCTGTGGGTTGATTTGCTTGTCTGTGGGCGCGTCTGTGTTTTTTTTGTGTGTATGTTTTAATTGAACAGCATCTGCTGATTTTTTTTATGTTTATTTTCATTAATTTCTAGCTGATTGATGAGGGTTTCGTCTGAACTTTGACCTTAGCCGTGTTCGTTGTGTCTTTTGACGTTTGGGAGTAAAATGAGGTCTCCAATACGAGGCCATTACGGAAAGAGGTGGTTCGGTTGTAGAGTTATTTGATAATCAGCAGAGAGTTTTGAGTTCGAATATCTAACGATCCTTCAGGTTTGAGTATGCCTATTGCATGTACGAATTTCTTGTGAAGCTAACCATTATTTTTTGTATTCACTAGTATGATTCTACATGCATAATGATATAGGGTGTGGTGCCCTGGTGGTAAATCTATTAACTTCTGAAACCGATAAGTCTATTTCAAATCCTAGTAAAGACTGGGATTTCGAGTCGTCATTTTTTAAGACGCCCCTGTGTCCACCCAACCTTTACGGGCATCTCACATAGGCTAAAGAAGTAAAGGCTGTTGGTCAATGTGATGGCTACATGACATCCTCCTTATGTGTCGGTTAGACAAACAGATGGACTTTACATGTTCTGCTACATAGATCGCAAGGTCTCTAATGTTATAATGTGAAAGAGCCTGAATGAATTTATTATAAACATGTGTATCACGTGAATTCTTAACATGCATGCTAGAAAGTTTGGCGTAATTCAATACAACTGTCAGCTATGTAAATTTTGACGTAATTCTAGACTTAAATTTGGACGTAGGTCTTGACGTAAATCTACCACAATTTAGTGTATGCCAGGAATTCAAGACTGACGTTGAAATCGTAATAATAAATACTAATTTAATATCACAAATCTATTTCGCATAATAAAATAAGAACGCACGATACTCTAAGTATAAACACACGATATTAATTAATATATTTATAAAACATCCACTGCAATAGTGTTAAAGTACACTCAATTGTGTGTTGAGCACCTTGCTGTACGGAAGTGAAACATGGTCAACTTACTCATGGCAGGAAAATAAGCTGAATGTTTTCCACCTCCGATGCCTAAGGCGGATCTTTAAAATAAGGTGGCAAGATAAGATAACCAATGAGGAAGTGCTACAAAGAGCAGGGTGCCAGGACATCCGCTCTGTTATCAGCAGCAGACGCCTTGGCTGGCTTGGCCACGTTCGTAGAATGCCAGTAGATCAACTTCCACAGGACATCCTGTATGGCGATCTAACAGAAGGCAGGAGAGCCGCTGGTCGCCCACTTTTACGTTATGCGGATGTATGCAAACGCGATATGAAGCTCTGCAAAATCGACACTGGCAACTGGGAAGAGGTGGCACTGGACAGATCCTCATGGAGAGAGAGCATAAAGGAAGGGTCAAAGATTGCAGATGTCATACACAACAGAAGCAGAAAGAAGGGTGAAAATGCAACGGCGCCTGGTGATTATATATGCCCAAGCTGCGATCGCAGCTGTGTATCAAGGATTGGCCTCTTTAGTCACATAAGAAGTTACAAAGGGAAAAGATCGTCTCTCGAGACGTAAAATGCCACAGACACTCAATTAACAAAAATCATTGAATTTTCTGCTTAGCCCCTTTTTTTTTAAATCTCAGAATGGATTCGAAAAATATCTGGACGTCTGAGCCTACTTTTTTTGTTTTTACAAAGCTATTGTTTCAGTTTACATTCTTGTAATATATGGCGGTAAAAGTGTTGTTCTTTCCTATACAAAAAAATATTTTTTTATACATATCTATTTTTTAAAATTTTGCTTTCTTAGTTTTATGAACCTACCTACGTTGTTTCAAAACACAGTTGTGTTCAGTCCATAAAAAGATATAAAACCTGAAGTATTTAAACGTCAACATCAGGACACAAAACTCTTACAGCTAGATCCAAATTGATATAGAGATAATGACACTAAACAGTACAAGTTCCGGTATGTTCTAATAGCGTTTGAGGATTCCCTCTTGCATGTCCCCTACTGAGCCCTATGAGGGGCGGCTTTCATCTGTACTAAACGAAATGCTCGCTATTTAGTTCAAAAGCTTCTTTTATCTTCTAATTCCTGTAGGGTTCCGATGAGTGCTTTCTATTGTGTGTTTGAGAAGATGAGAGAAAAGTGTGGGGGGGGGGGAGGGAGGGGCGGGGGTTGCTGTTACGCCAAACTTGTTTGATATATTAACAAGCGAGTCATAAGAGGCACTTTTTTTATACCTACCCATAACTCGATACAAGTGCAGCTGTATAAAATAAGATAGGAAAGACTTGGAGGGGGGAGGGTAAATGAAAAGCGAACAACGTCAAATATAGTTAATGAAATAATTCTTAAAAACTAATATTAACATTCCCTATGACTATGTCAGTGCCCCTGTGTACGTGTGTTCATATCAATAAATATGTAGATGATGTCAGGAGATACTTAGTCTCCTCAGAATTAAAGTGAACAATCTTTTATTGTTTTATCATCCAATCTTTTTTTTTTTTTTTTTGTGGAAATCATTCCCCCCCCCTCCCCTTTTTTCTGATCTCAATTAGGCAAATAATTTTAGTGTAGATATTTACCTCTAAGAGTCTTTTTTTTTTCTAATTAATTCTAGCGAGATAAATACAAGAACAAAGGTTGTTAATTATATGAATTCACGTTCTCATCCAGAAAGAAACTGATCACAGTCTCATGCCCACACGGGCTTAATAAGAAACAAGAAAATTATATCCTCTAAATGAAAACAAAAGTATGTTGCGTGTTGATAAAATAATTCAATCAAAACAAAAAAATTGTGCCAAATATATTTTTACTCTTATCCTTACTTTTGTTTTAATTTTGTCTTGAATTGAGCTACATTTTAAATCTTCTTGTAGAGTTTGTTTCTTCATAAGGTTGAAGTTGTATAGGTCTCTGTGTCTGTGAGGGAACATGTTTATAAATTGTTTGTGCTACTCTTAACTGAATGTAAGATGTCACTGAAAATTTTGATGAAAATGTTTATGTAATTTTAATTTGAAAATAATAAAACAGAAAAATGAAAATAACTGTAGTATTTAGAAATCAAGAATACAACTATAGAAAAAAATAAAAAGAATAATTAGTATAATAGTTTACACTCAAGTATACAACTGTAAAAATGCAATAAAAATAAATATTAATATAATAGTTTTTGCAAATGTAATATGCAAACTAATTGCACTTATTTGTGTAGTTGTGTGATTTTAATTTCCACAGTAGAAACTGCTTGTAACTAACGAAAGAGGAGACTCATGAAACATGTCAGTCTTGATCAAGTAGCTCGTGTAGTTGATGTAATCTTTGACTGTAATCTTAGATTACTTTTTTCTTTACACTATCCTATGGAGTCTTAGAACTAACTATGTGTAAGAGTAACCCTAATTGTGTGTTCAAAAAAAGAAGTCCGAGGTTTTGGGCATGTAACGTGTCAGAATGTCTGTTTTCCCAAACTGTCAAAGCATGTATTTGATGCAGATGACATTGATGGCCTAGCAGGGACAGCGGAAGAACTAGGTGACTTGGTGATGCGCATTGACAAGACTTCCGCAGCATATTGTATGCAAATAAATGCCTTCAAAAACAAATTATGACCAATAGTCAACAGAGCTTTAAAAGGGGCATCAGTATTGGATGTGAAAAGCTGACTAGTGTTAGCCGCTTCAAATACCTCGGAGCTATTGTCTCAGATGAGGGAACGAAACCTTGACTACTGGCTCAAATTGCACAGTCCACAACCCTTTCGAAACTCAGCTCCCTGGTTTTGGTCATATTTTTATATACTTGTGGGTTTTGAACGCTGACTGCAGAGCTAGAGAGGATGATCCTAGCAATGGAATAGAGATGCTACAGAAGAATCCTGGGTATCACATTTAAAGACCTCATCACAAATCAAGAGATTAGAGACAGGGTTACTGCGGCGATTGGAACCCATGATGACCTGCTAACGATTGTAAAAAACGCGTTAAAAATATGTTGCCATATTACAAGATCTTCGGAACTCGCAAATACTTTCCTTTAGGGAACAGTATCAGGAAAAAGAAGAAGAGGCAGACAAAGAAAGCGATGGGAGGACAACATAAAAGAATGGACGGGCCTTCCATTTAAAGAGGTTCTAACTAAGGCAAAAGACAGAGAGGAATGGAGAAAGACGGTTGACGTATCTTGTATGGTGCCCCAACGGACTAAGTGATAGGTAACGGTTAGGGTAATTTGTTGCTAATACATATATACAGCGCTATAGACATTGTACTTTTTGAAACACTAGTAACACTTAGTCTTGCAAATACATTTTTTAAATAGTTTTTAAATTAGATTTAAAAAATACCCATAGAATTTTCAGTTTTTAAGGTTTCCATGAACTTACAAATGGAATAGAGGTACTGAAAATATATTGGAAGAGAGAGTAGAGCTGAAAACTAATCCCAACGAAATGTGGGCTATTTTCTTATAAATTCCTAAAGCTGTTTTAATATATGTACTAGGACTAATGTAGTTAATATTTTCAGATTAAGATAAAGCTCCACAAGTCCCCCACGCAAAAATTCCCACGTTCCGACTCTGAGGAGGAAAGTCAGATGCGCACCAACCGTTGTCATACATTAATGTCACACGAAAGATTAACAAAAAACTGAGAGTGTTTCCATGGAAACGAGAACAATATTTAGAAAATTATGCATTGCTATATCGCCTGTGATTGATGGATATGCATCGCGGTCTTGAATTGAGTATAATAAACTGCACTTGAGATTTGGCCAGCTCAAAATAATGGGAAAGAGAGATAAATGCTTTAAAGAAAACCAGTTCATATTATTATTTTGTTGACCTTGGCCACGTTCTTACACATCTTACCCACAAGACATCACGCTAATACAGATGAAGTGTATCATTTGATATATCCATATTAGCACATAAGTGGCCTGATATCTGTATGAATAAATATAATATATACACAAATCTTCAAACATATATATATATATACAAAGAATGACCCAAGAGATCGCTTTGCTGTTGTTCTCAATTTTGGGAATCGAAGACATTGCCATATATAGGCCTATGACATTGAATGACATTGACCTTGACTTTTTCAGTACCGGAACTTTTAATCTTAATGATAAAAGTAAAGTTTCCCGTTCAGACCTTGCGATCTATAGGGCAGATGATGTAATGGTCATCTGTTTCTGTGGCCCACGGTTAACGAGAGAATTAAGTGGCCAGCACAACGACAAACCGACTTTACTTTTCCTCAACTAATATCACGTACCCATTAGAGCTGGGCTGAATCAGAGGCGGCCCAAAGATCCCGAAAGTGAAAATACCAGTCTTTAACAGGATTCAAACCCGGGACACCCTGGTTCTTAAGAAAGGTTATTTTAAGCCTTTTACTAATATATATATATATATGTGTGTGTGTGTGTGTGTGACGTTTTAATGCTCAGCAACCGTCATAATGATGGAGATTGGGAATTGATATACGTCAAGCTGCACTCTCTTTATCCAACCTGTCCACATTAGTAATTAGATTACAGCGAGAATATACTTCTTCTACCACTACAACTATACCACGTCCTACTTTTACCTTTGTAGCATTGTGTGTTTCCTTTAATATGGATGTTATCTTAATATGATACTTTTTTATTACTGTTGCGCATTTAGACATTTATAAAATTCTACTCCTTTTTTCCCCCCAAGTTTGATACAAATCGCGACACCTGATGATTTGTTCCCACGCTTTATATTACTGATGAACTCCGGAACTTCAAATACTTTTCTTTTAAACTTCTAAATAACGGGCCATATTTTTCCTAACAAACTTTTGACAAGTGAATTATTGCATCTGTTACAATGAAATGAAACGGACGGCCTTCTTTCTCTTTCTCCCTCTCTCCTTCTCTCTTTCCTTCTCACTTTCTATCAAGCACCATCTTTTTCTTCATCCTGCGCATCTTAATTTTTCAGAAAAATGTTTCACTTCATTTAGAACAACCCACTTAACAACGCACCTGTCGACATACACACTCACTCATTTATCTCTTTACTTTTAAATTTCAATATCACTTTAACTTTTCTGGTCCCCTGCCCTTTCCGCCCACAAAAAAGGAAAAATAGCACTACCTACAATATCTGACTTCTCTTTGACTCAATTAACTAAGGAAATATTTAATATACTCTTTTGGACCGCAAACCCACACACGCACAACCACTATCACACTTTTCATCTCTTTCTTTTAAATAATTCTACAATTGATCGACCCCCTTATCACACACATTTCAGATTTTGAATTCTAGATATATATATATCAAGCACCTTTGGTTAGTTTTACCTTTTCATTTGTTTCGCATCCTTTAATCCTAATACAAGAAATCTACAGTGTTACCGCATTAGAAATGGCAAAAAAATGTGTTTGTATCATCTCTTCAAGTCTAGATGGAACAAAATGCATTTTCGAAGATTTTTATTGAATTCCCTTTCCTATAAAAAGAAAATATTAAATTGTTTGTCTTATATATTCACTACAAAATCAAGTTTTGCGACAATGAGCACTATTGAAATTTACGAAAAAAAAATAAAAAATAAATTGGGCTTAAAAACGTAAGAATCTTTAATCTTGTACTTTTCGATTTGTCGGCTTAAAAAAACATTTTGGATTAAAAACGCGAGTAAAAATTAATTTATAAAATCACTGCGGTTTTGATCGTAAAAATGGCTTAGTTATTCTATAACTATAGATTAGCAATATGATTATTGTACGTACATACTGCACACAGGATGGATGAATTCGTTGGAGTTTCAGCCTTATGAAAAAAAAAGTTTTTGTTTGATATTTTTTTTACTTGAGTTAATTTAAATATGCCTCAGGATACACAATTCAATGAAGTCATTTTTAATACAAATACTTCATTTTCAAATACATTAAAGGAGCACAAATGACTTCCCATTTCTATATTCAGGGCCGGATTTAAGTAAGTAGAGGCCCACCTTCCCCCCTCCCCCCAAATCCTGCCCTGTCTATATCTAAATGTGACTAATTGTCCTTCTAAAACACCTTTAAATACACGAAAGACACAAACACACACAAAGTTGTCAGCCAATATGGACATGTCTTACAGTTGGACAAATCTACGTATCTTTTCAATCCACTCTGGAGTCTTTAAGAAAAAACAAGAACAGCAACTCTAAGAAGGAATATCGACATTCTCTCAGACATCCTGTATCACTTCCCTTCATTTTTTTGTTTTGTTTCTCGGCATGTAATGATCTTTAGTTAATGATGCTATCATCTATGATCAAACCCACTTGCTGTTAAGGACATGCGGAAGAAAGGAGTATGCGTTATGCTGGCGTGGGATTTTGTTTTTTTTAAAAAGGAGATTGGATGAGTTTGCGTTAAGATTAGATTGAGTGCTGCCGCTGTGTCTATGGGGGCAAATTTGACTTCCTTAGGAAATGCTGAATATCAATCTATATACAAGTTAGAAAGCAAGTCTTTGGTTATCAGAACAGAACATTGGATCTTTGTTTAAAATATCACATAGACGTTTGAAAGTATAGGGCATTAGAAGTAGTTCTAAATGGACGTGAATATGTTTTTAGCTTGGATCCAGAAGTCCGCTTTTGAATTCGTGTTGTCGCATGTCACGCTGATATTTGAATAAAAAAGGGCTTGAAAAATCTGATTTCATTATTTTCTTGTGCTTTTAAAAGTTTATTTACTCATAGAATGTGGTTTAAACAAGAGAAATGTTTACTCCATATTCCTATCTAGCATACTATCTATTTTATTTATTAGAGGTGCATATATTATTTACAATCCAATAAACATTTTTTTTCATTAATTATGTCTGCACATATGTTACAAAAACAGAAAAAAAAATATTTGTTTTTAAATAAACAAACTCGTAGGTGACCCGGCGGGAAAGTTGTTCTGTCGCGTGAATGTAAGCTTGCTACTCGCCCAGATGAGCAATAAGTAACCATCAAAGTTTGTCGAGGTAGATTGTAGTTACAATTAAATACTTTAAAAAGCAGTCAATCTAGAAATGTAATGGTCCATACGATGCCATTTAAAACCTTGACGTCTCTTCTTTAGAATGAACTTGTTTAAAGAACTCGTCTGCTTACTAGAAGACTGGAAATCGGTAGTAAAAAAAAAAAAACAAGTTAAAAAAAAAACATGTTACAAAAAAAAATGGAAAGAACGACGGAACGAGTAATCTAAAATGAGACAAACAAATAAAAGGGATCCAGAACTAGAATGAAGTAGGTTAAGAAAGAAATAGAAAGAAAATTAAAAGAGGTTGGAACTGAGAGAGAAACGGAGCGATGGCTAGCAGGGATTTGAGACCAATATGATAGTGGTAATGCTAAGCTGGATTGTCTGTATTCCTTTGATGTCTCATGATTGTCAGGGTTTTGTCGCTTAGGTAGGGTATGATATTATGGTCCCGTGACCTAACCTGAACAGAGTAACGCAAGAACATAAAGGTAAAAGCATGTAAAATACACATTGAGTGAAAGTTAATCAACTGAACCTGTAGTCAATACCAACAGTTGTTCAACGTGAATGATATTAATGCCAACGTAAGTTAATGGCCATTAATTAACAACAAGGTTGTACTTTTAACAATTTAATGAATGTATAAAATATGATGACATGAGTGATAAATAAAAGTCAATAGTATGTTCAAAGGAAACACAAAGTATACATATTAGGCAACGAAATATATCACACCTTCACTCGAGGCCATAATTCAATCACGACACATCCTACACTCAAGGCCTTAGATACACGGGCCATTCAAACAACACTGTGAATCAAGCTTGACTCCAACAGAGTCCCAAGCCTGCGTCCCTATTACAAAAAATACATATTCCTTGAGATCGCCGTCCACACGATCGTAGGAACAACGAGTTTCTAGCTACGCCACGAAGACTAATACAATAAATAAATAACTTACCCAATACTGGGGAAGAAAACCCATAAGAGAAACTCACAGGAGATCTAGCCTCATCACACAACAGAAGCAAAACAAGTCAGCAAAAATGACATCAACAAAAGCGCATTCCTAGAAACCAAAACTCACAATCTCTTATGATACACAAAGGAAAACATCAAAAGAAGATGCGCATGACAATGATCTCATCAAACCTCTCTTTTCTAAGAAAAGGGGAGGGGGCTCACGAAACAGTTCTAGTGCATGTAAATCAACTAAGCTGTCAGAAAAGAATAATTTTTGAGATCGATGGTTGATAAATCAAGGACTCACTTACTTTAATCAACGGAAATACAATGTCTACGTAAGCATTCTTAAGTATCATGATTACTTATATTCAACATGTTAGCTCTGTATGGATCCACTGTCCAGTATCTAAATAAAATACAATTGCTAGAAAAAGTCCGGTCATACAGACCTACTGACATAATTTCGTTATCTGGAGCGATAACGCACTAACCACAACACGCGGGCCCTTTTCAATCCTGAGGCAGTGCGATCAGGTCCTTCAAAAATGATTTACAAAAAAAAACGCAGATTTTGTACAATGACGCGGCCCATGATAGCGCGTTACAACATTCTATGGATCAATGTCGAAAACAGATTTAGCACCTGAAATGACATGTGTGTGATTGGACTAGCGGCCTGGTCATTTGTATTTACTTGGTTTATCGTCTGGATGGTCCCGCGTTCAAACCCTGACTGCCGCCATGTCCCGCCTTTCAGAAGCAGATCAGTCTACAATGTAAAAATCTTCAATCCTAGTGGGGGGGGGGGGGAGAAAAGGGGTTCTGGGAGAAGGTTTTCTTTGCTGCCTTTAGTGAATGTGCTCAGTAAACACATCTCTGCTCGAGTTAGGTGTCGAACTTCGAGCCCCCTTCATAGGTAGCCAAGACAAGCCAACTCGACCACGCTTCCAACTAGGTAAAACAATAGAAAACAAACACAAGACACAGAATGACAGTAATGCATGTTCTTAAAGAAAACATTCATGTCTCTCAAAACACGTGGCAATACCTGTCATGTCAACATCAAGCATCGGACGCGACTACTACGTAATGCATTTACTTAATAACTAACATTTCAGCATTCGCTCATCAATGTACAGAAGTTATAGTGTCATTTCGTTCTGTATTTTCTGTGTATGAGCATGCCTGTTGACTCAACCATAGAAAATAAATAATTATAATGATTTCTTGAATTAGAAAAGCGTGCTACTATTTTCTTTCTCAATTAATTGATACGTTAGATAAATATGTACTCCAATATTTTATTTTCTACATTGTATTCTTTGGTCAATTAGTTTAGCTTCAACGACTTAGCTGATGAGTTGAGATAATTAATGTCAGTCTCAGACAGGCGTCAACATTAAGTGACACATTTCATTTAACTTCGTTTTTTTTTAATTACAAAGTCCGCACTCATTAAATTAATAAGTGCGTTGTATATGTGTGTGTATATATGTGTGTATATATGTGTGTGTGTGTGTGTTTCTGGGTACCACGATGTAAAGTATAGAATCCATTTAAACATATTCATTATACGTTTATAAATGATTTCCACTTCAGGCAGTGACATTCGTTTCGCAATAATTACAACAAAATAAAAAATAAAAAGGAAAATGTCCATCTTGAGACTTGAGATTGGATGAAAAGTACGTTTACTCATAATTCACTAAAGAACTTGATGGCTGAGAGGTAAAAAAAAAAAAAGCTTGAAATCTCGAGTTCAAACCCTTTGGAAGATTGCGATTTAGAATTTCGAGTTTTGTTAATTGGTCTACAGATAACTTAGATGTTAAAATAAATGGAAGTTTTGTAGTTGACACTAGGACTGACCTTGAACTATAGCCAATTTCTTGACCTTCTCTCTCTCTCTCTCTCTCTTATTCTCACTAATTTTTGGACTCATTATCTTTCTCTGATACTTTTAATCTTTCATAACCTCTCTCATGCTATCTCATTGCCTGTCATATTTATGTCTCTCATTTTTCTCTTTTTATTTCTTTATTCTCTTATTTCTTCTTCTCTCTCTCTCTCTCTTTTTCTCGCACTCCCTTTTCTCTAATTATCTGAAAGTCTCTCTTATTTTCTTTTTCAGTCTTACTATCTTCCAAATTCTATTGCAATATCTCCACATGACCATCGTTAAAAAACAAGCAATATCTCTGGTCTCCCCATGACCATCGTTTAAAAAAAACAAGCAATATCTCTGGTCTCCCCATGACCATCGTTCAAAAACAAGCAATATCTCTGGTCTACCCATGACCATCGTTCAAAAACAAGCAATATCTCTGGTCTCCCCAGGACCATCGTTCAAAAACAAGCAATATCTCTGGTCTCCCCATGACCATCGTTAAAAAACAAGTAATATCTCTGGTCTCCCCATGACCATTGTTAAAAAACAAGCAATATCTCTGGTCTCTCCATGACCATTGTTAAAAAACAAGCAATATCTCTGGTCTCCCCATGACCATCGTTAAAAACAAGCAATATCTCTGGTCTCCCCATGACCATTGTTAAAAAACAAGCAATATCTCTGGTCTCCCCATGACCATCGTTGAAAACAAGCAATATCTCTGGTCTCCCCATGACCATTGTTAAAAAACAAGCAATATCTCTGGTCTCCCCATGACCATCGTTTAAAAAAAACAAGCAATATCTCTGGTCTCCCCATGACCATCGTTCAAAAACAAGCAATATCTCTGGTCTACCCATGACCATCGTTCAAAAACAAGCAATATCTCTGGTCTCCCCAGGACCATCGTTCAAAAACAAGCAATATCTCTGGTCTCCCCATGACCATCGTTAAAAAACAAGTAATATCTCTGGTCTCCCCATGACCATTGTTAAAAAACAAGCAATATCTCTGGTCTCCCCATGACCATTGTTAAAAAACAAGCAATATCTCTGGTCTCCCCAAGACCATCGTTAAAAACAAGCAATATCTCTGGTCTCCCCATGACCATTGTTAAAAAACAAGCAATATCTCTGGTCTCCCCATGACCATCGTTGAAAACAAGCAATATCTCTGGTCTCCCCATGACCATTGTTAAAAAACAAGCAAAAACAAGCAATATCTCTGGTCTCCCCATGACCATCGTTCAAAAACAAGCAATATCTCTGGTCTCCCCATGACCATCGTTCAAAAACAAGCAATATCTCTGGTCTCCCCATGACCATCGTTCAAAAACAAGCAATATCTCTGGTCTCCCCATGACCATCGTTCAAAAACAAGCAATATCTCTGGTCTCCCCATGGCCATTGTTCAAAAACAAGCAATATCTCTGGTCTCCCCATGGCCATTGTTAAAAAACAAGCAATATCTCTGGTCTCCCCATGGCCATTGTTAAAAAACAAGCAATATCTCTGGTCTCCCCATGACCATTGTTAAAAAACAAGCAATATCTCTGGTCTCCCCATGACCATTGTTAAAAAACAAGCAATATCTCTGGTCTCCCCATGACCATCGTTCAAAAACAAGCAATATCTCTGGTCTCCCCATGACCATCGTTCAAAAACAAGCAATATCTCTGGTCTCCCCATGGCCATCGTTCAAAAACAAGCAATATCTCTGGTCTCCCCATGACCATTGTTAAAAAACAAGCAATATCTCTGGTCTCCCCATGGCCATCGTTCGAAAACAAGCAATATCTCTGTTCTCCCCATGGCCATTGTTAAAAAACAAGCAATATCTCTGGTCTCCCCATGGCCATCGTTCAAAAACAAGCAATATCTCTGGTCTCCCCATGACCATCGTTCAAAAACAAGCAATATCTCTGGTCTCCCCATGGCCATCGTTCAAAAACAAGCAATATCTCTGGTCTCCCCATGGCCATCGTTCAAAAACAAGCAATATCTCTGGTCTACCCATGACCATCGTTCAAAAACAAGCAATATTCCTACAATGCCAGGTCATTAACATTTTATGTTAAATTATGAACGTTCAAAAAGTGAAATAAATGTAAAAAAGTTACCTAATGTCCGCTCTTCAAACAAATGTTTTATTTAGAAAATGCTTCTCATTAGAAAAAACAATTTCTAAATTTATTCCAGCAATCAATGCAGAAACGCGCAAACACAAAATTTAGGCAGCGCGGGTGGTGCTAGAATAACTAAATAGTATTGAAGTCAAATTAGACAAGAGTATATGACTTTATATAAGATATGATAAAGAAGAATTATTTATTGCCAAAACAACATTGTACAAATAACTCTATATAGTCTTTTGGTAGCACAGGTTTGTATTACTTAACCTATTAAGTCTTATTGTTTGCAGAAATATCTTGTTTAAAATTAATGTGCAGCGAGCCAATACAATAACTTACTCATAATAGACATTGGCATTTCCATTATAGATTTCTAGTTAGTTGGAGTGACGGGAGAGATTCAGATTAGGAAAAGTATATAAAACAAGGGAATTCAATAAGTGGGGTGGTAGAGTCATTTAAATACTATTATTATGTCCACTTTCCTGTATCTAATAGTGATATTAAATTATATTATGTAGTTATAGTGCGTCTTTAACATTATTGATATTGAAAGTTAGGGAACAGTATTTTATTTTGAAGGGATACTTTCTGTTCAGTTTCTTCTTTTAAATGAGTATCTAAGACAATACGGTGACTAATGGAGTACAAAGTGTCCAGCAAATAGTACTACACTTTATACGATCATAAATTTAATTTTAAAAGGTAATATAGAACTTACGCAAACGCATTACATAGGGGATTATTCATCGTCTTATTATTTATATTGTAAAGTTAATATTTTAGAGATTAAGAGGGAACTATATCCAAATTTTTTTTTCTGGCTTAGTTTAACTATACAGAACAAAATAGAATGTGCTTTTTTCTATCTATTTGTCCTTTGTCAGTCTGGCTCTTTATCTCTTTTTTTTAAAATCGCATTTAAAACTGTAATTTTCAACATTATTTAGTACTTTGCAATTTGTTAAAGATCATTGCAAGGACTCATTCAAACAGACTAGCTGTGATTAAGTCTTTAGAATAGGGAGGTTACTCAAAAAGTCACTTTTATAATGGTCTTCAGTGTATTTTTATTGATTTTTAAAGTTCTATGAAATCATATAAAACTTGTGTCGCTGTTAATTCTAAGAAGCTTGTATTAGTACATCATTAGTGGTGCTGTTTCTAATGATAAATTACAGCCAGAACGAACGAATGCATATTGAATTATTTTATTTTATAATGTGACTCACAATTTAATCTACATAGGAAATATAGAAGTATGTGGATGAATGTACTATTATATAGGTCATGGCAAACAGGTGAACACATACAAGGGCTTTCCATTGTCTTGGTTTTTATATTTAGAAGGGTCCAATCTTGATAAGGCCTTCTTGCATGCAAAAATAAATAATGCCTCTTAAGTAGCGTGACTATTTTATGAATGATAATTCTTTCAGTAATTTACATGCACCTGTTTGTTATTTAAAAAAATATCCTGTAATAATTACATATGTTTAACAGAAAAATGGCAGGAGAGGAGGTAGAATATTTTACTCATAATGAAGTCTTTAAATGCCACATTTTTGCTACGTAAACGTCCTTTATTCTTTAGTACGGGTGGCCCTTTTTATAAGCCTAAGGTCTCTTTAGGGTCATATGCGATCTATAAGGCAGATGATGTTAAAGTCATCTGTTGCTTTTGGCGACGGTTAACGAGCAGGGTGTCATGTGGCTAACACAACGTCCAACCTCCGTTACTTTACCCAACTAAAGTCAGGTACCCATTAGAGTTGGGTTGACTCAGTGGCGCCCTAAAAATTACGAAATTCACCAAGATTCAAACCCAGGACCTCAGATTCAGAAGCCAAGCGCTTAACAATTCAGCCGACGCGCCCACCCTTTTTAGCGGCCCCCGAAAAAGGAAAAGACGCTATTAGTTTTGTGCGAAATGTCTATCCGTCTGTCCGTCTGTCCGTCCGTCCCATTTAGATCTCGTAAACTAGAAAAGATATTGAAAATCCGACATCACAATATTTTAGACCATTCAAAGTTCTGATGCAACGGCTACTTTTTTTTTTCTGAAAGCGAAAAATCTCATTTTTAAAATCAGTTATGCAAGCAGTGTTTTAAAGAGAAAAAGCTAATTAGTATGCATTATAAGTTAGACCTAAACTAAAACGAATAGTAATCTTAAAAATTTCATTTTCTTAAAAAATTTTCTATGGATTAAATCTGAAGATTCAAATAAAAGATTGAGCTTATTCAAAACAATTTTAATTACTCATAGACTAGGAGAGGCTCGGTAAAGCGCTTAGCTTCCGAACCGAGGGTCCCGGGTTCGAATCCTGGTGAAGACTGGGATTTTCAACTTCGGAATCCTTGGGCGCCTCTGAGACTACCCAGCTCAGCTTAGTTGGGGAAAAGTAAAGGCGATTGGTCGTTGTGCTGGCTACATGACACCCTCGTTAACCGTAGGCCACAAAAACAGATGAACTTTACATCATCTGCCTTATAGACCACAAGGTCTGAAAGGGGAGCTAGTTAGGCCAGGTTCACATCTAACTTTGCATTCACTTGAACCTATCCTTTGATCTGCTGCACCATTGGGGCACTACACAAGATCTGTCAACCTTCTTTCTTCATTCTTATCTCTCATTTGTCTTTGATATAATTTTATTTGGATGTTCTTTCTGAAAATAATGAAGCCTGCCTGGGTGGACCACTTCGGGGGCCGATTATAAGTTTGTGTTTCCACACAAACTGTCTTTGTAACCTTGTTTTTTAATAATAAGTTGTTGTTTTTTTTTTTGTTGCGTGTGTGTTGTTTCTAAGTGCTATTTTTCTCTAGATAGCCACATACACAAACTTGAACTCTTGACTTTATAAACAATTTTTTGCTGTCTAAAAATTAGTTCGTCGAATGAAATGAAAATCCCATGTTTTGTTTTTCTGCCTTTTGCAACTAAATAAATATTTATTTAGAAGAAAAAAACAACAACAACAAATGATAATGTTTTATTATTTTCAAGTGGCGGCAAATAGCAGACGAATTTAAAAATATGAATTTTCATGTGGAACAAAAGCTTTTTGTTTGCTTGTGTAATTAGAGAAAAAATGACGCGAGAATCTTTCTTTCCTTCGTCAACATTCTTTTATACACTCCATGCTCTGTTTTGTTTTCTATTGTTGAATATAATCCTTGAGACATTTCGTTTGCCTTGCGGATCATTTTTGTTTGTTTTAGTGTGTGTGATGGGGGGGGGGGTCGCAGAATTAGTTATGTTATGTTTTGTGGAGCATTGTTTTTTTTGTGTTTGTTGTACGATGACCATGTTTTAGTTATATTGACAGAACTAGAATGCAAAAGCGAATAAAATAACATGCTAAAATAAAACCTTTTTTCAAGGCTAAATATGAAGTGCTCATTTTCAAGAAAGAGCGATTGAAAAAAAATAAAGTGAAAGATGGTCGTCAGGAGTTATCAGCGGCAGGATCAGAAGTGTTCAAATCGTTCTCATCTCTTAAATGATTTCCACTACTTCCACCGCACCTTGGACTTTGATGATAAGTTAGCTGCATGGTCATAAGCATTGTAATCGTTCATCTCACAAAAGATTTCCACTACCTCCAAAACACCTTGGGCTTTGATCATTGCGTCATGCGAAGGGTAATATTATAATACCCCCCAAATCCAATAAAAGCGCTATAGCTAAGTACACACCCAGATTTACAATATATTATTTTTCTGTGCTGCCTTTAATTGTTCAGAGTGCGCAGTGGCTGGGTAGTTAAGCGCCTGGCTTAGGAAAAAAGAGGTCCCAGTTTTGAATCTCGTTGAAGGCTTGAGATTTTTAATTTCCGGCGCCCCTTAAATCTCATGGGTATCTTACATTAGCTTGGGAAAGTAAATTGGTTGGTCGTCGTGCTGGCCACATGACACCATCGTTTACCTACGGCCATAGAAACAAATGACCTTTACATCATCAGCCCTATAGACCGCAAATTCTAAAAGGGGTTCTTTACTTTAGGCGCTAAGCAAACTACCCAGTTGAGTCGGGGGTTTGAGCTCGAACCCCCTTGATATGAAGCTAATCAGTTTTCGCCTCTCAGCCACGCATCCCACTTGTATGTACATATGAGTTTACAGTGAAATGTTAAAACTAATCTTGCTGCTGTTGTTTCTGTTAATATTGTTGAGGTTGCTTTTGTTAATGTAGTTTTGTTATTGTTGTTGTTGATGGTCTTTAAGTTTTTTTTTTTTTTTTTTTTTTTTTGCTACTATGGTTGTGTTGATATTTTTATTGTTCTTTTAGTTGTTATGCTGCTAATGCTGTTGCCTCTGCTAATATTAGTTCTATTGTTGTAGTGTCCGCTGCAATTTTTTTGGTCGCTGTTGTTGTATTCGCTGCTGCTTAGATGTTGTTGGTGCTGTTTTTTTTAATTTGCTATGCCACTTTCGCTGTTATTATTGGCATATTGCTGGGAGGACTACCTAAAAAAGAACAACTGGGTTGGCGTGGCCATGTGACGCTTTGCCCTAATCCTATTTCTTCGGAATCGAAGACCTATAAAGAGCTGTCACTGGAAACGACTGAAGCCTTTTCCCACCTGCTTTTTAAAATATTAATATTATTTCAGGCTGCTATGGTGTTAATGCTATTGTTCAAATAGTATTAAGGCTGTTGTCATAATAGATGCTTTTATTGCTGTTGTTATTGTTTTGTGTATTATTGGTGTTGTTACTATTAAAAGCTATTTAAAAAAAGTAAAAATGCCAATTACACCTATCGCCTTTAACAATGTTGTTTGTATTTGTTCAACGCTAAAGATTTGTCATAATATATTCTAGTCAGGGTGCCAGGCGTAGAATGTTAGAAAAAAAATGGGTGGGGCGATATGCTGTTTGAGATACTTCTTGTATTCAATCCGAATTGTGTCTCACGGATTAAAACACCTGACACGAGTTTCGTCCCTTTACTTTCAGCGGCCATCGCAACGTTTCAAGGTCAAACAAATATTCAACATGATCAACAGAGTTATTTCCCTTGGCTAAATCACAGCACGTGACAGGAAAGGCAATCAAATGACGTCATTTGTTCCACAAAATGCGGGAAGGAGGTTTAAGAACGTAGCTTGGTAGATTAATGTTGAGGAAAGAGATGGACAGGTTTGAGCGCTGGGGGAATCGACAAGATGCGCCCCACAGAGAATGCCGATAATTGGTTTATAAGGTTCAAGAGGATGATCTGTAGGCATTCACAACAAATGTTTGTAACATTGTTTGCAGCGTATTTACATCTTACACAACGTGAACTTTGTTCAGAGAAATTCCTATCTTGGAGGCCATGTTCTTCGTACTGCATACAAAGTTTTTTTTTTTTGGTCTTCTACAGATGGCAGCTGTTATTAGGGTTACACCAGAGCAATATTTACTTCAGGTTAAGAACGTTTATAAGAGATAAAATAATTGTATTGATCCAATCAAATGGAAATTCAGTTTGACTACAACTGACATTATCAGCGTAACTACTGTACAATAACAGTATAGATGAAAAATTCGAACAACTTTTCACACACGAAACACACACACATTTACAACCAGCGCTTTATGAGTTTGACTTGTATGTACTTGTCGATGACGCCAGATGATCTTGAAACACTCTGGCCCAAAGTGGGATAAGGGGAGTATTTAAATCTTTCTGTTTCAGTTCTGATGGAAAGGAGAAGACCACTTTGTCCAGACCTTTTTTTTTTTCTTAAAGGAAATATAATTTTTAATAACAAATGCATGTATGTACGTGTGATTAAGTAATATAAGAAAAAATATAATATATGAAATATACGTTTAAATAACATATTCATGTATGTGTGCGTGTGTGTGTGTGTGTGCGTGTGCGTGTGCGCGTGTGCGTGTGCGTGTGCGTGTGCGTGTGCGTGTGTGTGTGTGTGTGTGTGTGTGTGTGTGTCAGAGGACAGTTTTAACTAAGTCAGTATAACGACAAAAAAAAACAACAAATACTAGAAATTTCAAGTTTTTGTTTTTATTCTATTCATGGAAACTGAAACGTAAGACATTCACGACCTGGCTGGACACGGATCTCAAAAAACGTCTCTAAAGATTTCCCTAGAAATTTGAGAGTTGATGGACATCGTTGGGAAATGAGTTACAAGCTCGTTGGTTACACTGGACAAAGTCAGTTTGACCGTCATAATTTTTCCAAGTACAAAAAAGAAATACATTTAAATGTGGCTAGAAAACTAGAAAATGTTTATCTTGAACGGACTAATTGTCTTCGTTTTTTTTTTATAATTTTTCATAATATTATTCAAGATTTTAATACATTAAGGTTTAAGAAAATTGTGCGCACCCTTTTCTAGGTCTAAATCTAAAGGACAACCATCTAGTAGAGTTATGCATTTCCTTTCCAAAGACACATTCTCTGGGGAGGAAAGGGGGGGGATGAGGGGGGGGGGTAAAAAAATTTGCATAAAAAAAATCTAACATTCGCTAGTAATAAAAAAGAAAATGCATAAACTATAAATTGTATAAAGAAGATATTGTCTTTTTAAGTATTTTGTAATGTTTTCTTGTTTTATAAAATACACAAGTTCTGACATAATAGAAGAAAGTTACTTTCAACGCGTGCCCCTTTGTTTTATCTAGTGTTGCATGTTAGAGACTTAAAATGCTAAGTATCAATGGCTGATTCAGACAACCCGTTTTTCGTTACAAATCGTTCAGGAAATGACCAGGCCGGAATGAAGAAAGATTCTATGAAAGGGTTGAAAGGCAGTAGAGAAGTCTTTCTAATGGAACTCACCCTAATCGGGTCACAGCTCTCCCTCTAGATACTGCCACATTCACATGACGTGCACCTCCGATATAAAATAATAATCCAGTGAAATAACTGTAAACAAATATCCTTTGAATTCGCATAAATATCCAAGCTCCTCACAGTGTCTTTAGTTCTGTTTTTAGTCTAAGATCTCTTTTTAACACAGTCCACTTGTGTGTTCCGCACGAGGTAGTCACAAGTACACACACAGTCAAAACTTTGTGGACCAGTCCACACATTGTCAATAATAAAAGACAAGTTTTTCATTACCTCTTGCATGTTGGAGGTAACATTTGCTGTACAAAATTATATACATAAATATGTGGTATATGGATAGATTAATATAGATTATTACAATGTGTATTAATTAATAAAGAAAATTAAAACAACGCTTATATTAAGAAAAACATTTGTATACATGGTAAATAGGACATTGATCGTTAATTACAAATGTTAAAACACAATAAATGAAACATACACACAGTTTTTTATATATTCTAAATACATTTCAGATATTTTATTTTTTTATATTTTTCTGATATCAGACTTCTTTCCTTGATATTTAGTTTTCAAAGTAGTATTATGTCACTGTATATATAGAATTGAACGTAAATCTTAAGTGCATTTTACATTTCTTTAAATTTACTTTTGGAACATGATTTTTAGCGGCCCCCAAAAGGGGAAAAGACGCTATTAGTTTTGTGCAAAATGTCTGTCCGTCTGTCCGTCCGTCCCGTTTAGATCTCGTAAACTAGAAAAGATATTGAAAATCCAACATCACAATGTTTTAGACCATTCAAAGTTCTGATGCAACGGCTACTTTTTTTTTCCTGAAAGCGAAAAATCTAATTTTTAAAATCAGTTATGCAAACAGTTTTTTAAAGAGAAAAAGCTAATTAGTATGCATTATAAGTTAGACCTAATTTAAAAGGAATAGTAATTTTATAAAATTTATTTTCTTAAACATTTTTTAATTTATATATTGTTTTAGAGAATTCGAATTAACATTAATCCTTGAAAATGCTGATAATGAGAAACATATGTGTTTGGAATGTCCATTATTCCTTCAAAATAGAAGTACTGTAAAGGACTAATTAGAAGCAAACTGTGGCAACTATGTAAATGTTAACTTGTCAATTGTTTTAAACAAGCTGCCAAAACTAAAAAATTAAATGATACAGAACATTAACTTAATTATTGTTTCCGAATACAGGAAC